>CAJQZP010001459.1:4947500-5452500 GCA_907164705.1 Parnassius apollo | reverse complement strand
AAATCTTGATTATGAAGATGTAGAAAACATGTTAACTGGTTTATGGTAAACACACACACACACACACACACACACACACACACACACTCACACAAACACGCAAGCGCGCGCGCAAACATGCACACATGCACACACGCACATACGCATACACACACTCACACATGCACACTGCCGCACACACACACACACATACGCATACACACACATGCACACACACACACACACACACACACGCCCACACATACACACACGCCCACACACACACACACGCACACGCGCACACACGCACACACACACACGCACATACGCACACACACACACACACACACACACACACACACACACGCACGCACGCACGCACGCACGCACGCACACGCGCACACATACATACACATACACACACACACACACACACACACACACACACCGCCGCACGCACGCACCAGCACGCACGCACGCACGCACGCACACGCACACACATGCGCACGCACGCAAACACGCACTCAGACGAATACCTTATATCGCCGTTACCACCACTTCCGCTACAAGAAGGGGCGTTGTTGAGTAATTCGTTAAAGAAAAGTCGTTTATTTCGACCACAAGGATCATAGATGTTAGTAATAATACAAATCTTAAAACTAATTTTCGTAAAACTTAAAACTATTTAACTAATTTTAAAACTATATATAAGACAGACCCGATTAGTCAGCACGTGCACCATATGACAATGGTTCAGGTACTGACCTCAAACCTGTCAGAAAATGCCCTCAGGATACCATTGGAAGTGGCCCGCACCCTGCGCACCAGGGATGTGCATCGTTTACGCATGGTGGTGTAGAAACAATTCACACGCACATCCGTGAACATACCCGACGCATTACAATAATGAGGCAGACCCAACAGCACCCTGAATGCATTATTGTATTGTACAGGCATTTAATCTGTAGCTTGTACCGCCAAAGATACGAAACGGCAACGTCGCGGCGTTTGCTATGCTCTGATTGGCTCATTTAAATCGGATCAACATTTTCCGTAACCATCGCAAGGTGGATTTGTATATCGGATCAACTTCGGCCAACACTAGCGGTCTAAACAGTCTCGTGAGTGCAGATGTTGATCCGGTCGGAGCCACATTAGTTACCAGAGATACATATTGGATGAACAAAAGGCGCCGGATCAACATGCGTTTTCGGATCAACAAAGTGCTCGCGTGAAGTCGCGTCTGATCAACATTTACCGTAAAGAGATCTATATATATATATATATATATATATATATATGACGAAATGTTAATTAACTTACTTAAGACTATTTTTACGTGGCAGCATGGCTTTATATCACAATTTGTGGTTGAAGCACAAATGTGTCGGCTCGACCGGGGTAGGACAACACTCCCAAAAAATACCAGCGTAATATAGCAAATTAATGCTGCTGTATTTCGTATGGTGTGTGTAGAGAATTGGAGAGCCTTTTCACTGGAAACGAGGCATTTCATCTCAGTCCTCGGGCTGGCAACGCATCCGCATTTTGATTCTTAATTAAAGATAAATGTAGATGACTGTGAGCCACAGCACCCACTTACCATCAGGAGGTTGGCGACGCGTCTATAAGAATATTTCAATTTATTAGTTAACCGATTACGAACAGCTTATCGAGAAAACAAATTATCGACCAATAATATTCTAATAAGAAAACACTAGTTGAATCTTAAAGAAATATCGAATTAATAATTTGAAGGTCTTGGGTTCGATTCCCAGGCCGGACTAGTTTGTCGTTTTATCTTAGTAATTCATATCGGGAATTTTTAAGATATAAATTATGTTTCCGGGTTCAGTTCCCCGGTTGAAATCACCTTTTCAATAATATTGTTAATTTAAAGGAATATTAAAATATAGTTAGAGACCAGGATTTGTTCCCCGGTCGAAATGATCACTTTGTGTATAAATAGAATTTATGGAAATTAATTGCATAAGTATTATCTTATATAAGTTTAATACGTTTTGTATGAAAATAAAATGTTTTCAATGTTTGATTCATAAAATATTTTGTTTATGTTATCTGATAAGAAACATGATAGCTGATAAGAATCTAGTTAGAAATAATTTCCGACATTTGAGAGTCGTGTAGAATCAGTTGTTCACCTAGTATTGGTTGATAGCAGTGTGTGCTAAATTTACCACCTTTTACCGACAATTGAGAGTCGTGTAAGAATTAGTTGTTCAAATAGCGCGAGTTCATAGCCGCGCGTTAACCTTGTACTTAGGAGGTCAAAATATGTAGAAATTTAAATATTTGCAAATTTCAGCAATTCATGTAAAATTGACTTGTAAAATATTTCAGATTGACTGTATGAGCAAAGTAAGTGAATTCTGTGTTATTTTCATGTGAAAATTCCTTTGAATTGGTGAAATATTGATAGTTTTGTGTAAGAAATTTAAGTGTTTTAAATAGTAAAATGTATAGGAAAACTGTAAATTAAACTATTGTATTAGTTAAGATATTTATAATTTCAAATGAAGAACATTATTTCAACCTTATATGTCAGACATTTAAGAATTCTAACTTAGTACATGCGTTGTAAAATAGGCATATTTTGTTGAATAAATAAAAGGTTTTTTGTGACATAAAAATGTAATGTATATCATAGTAAAGATATTTTTTGTGCTATCTTTATAAATAAAATGTATAAATGTATGTCTTATACAAATAAAGATATTGGGCAAACCATGAGAGAGTGATAGTACAAATTGATGTAATTAAGTAGCGTAATCGCACAGAGGGCGCGGCTCTCTTTCGAGTATAGCTTTGTTGATACCCCATTAGACTGGTTTTCATACAAATCGGGTAGAGAAGAAGAACCCACGTGTGCCAACTGTGGCAAGAACCACACGGCAAACGACCGCCGCTGTCCAGTCTTGAGGAGGACTGCTCGGAGGCAGGGGATAACCTTAACCGAAGTTAAATCCGAGTACACGCATAAGGCTGCCCAATTACCATCTGTATAGGAGGGACGAGGTCACTTCTCAAGGGGCCGCTTACAGAGGGACAGCGGTCCTAGTGAGAAGGGACATCGTCCATCAAGAACTAGACCTACCGGAATACCAGACTATGCGCTCTATCGGCATAAAAATGGAGGCGGCGGGCGAGGAACTTAGGATCTTTGCAGCATACCGCCCGCCAGGGACTCCATTTTGCTCCTCAGACGTCCGGACGGTAATGGAAGGCGAAACACCGACCATCATCGCCGGGGACCTAAACGCCAAACACCCGGCGTGGGGATCTAGACTGATCAACCCGCCGGGTCATGCGCTATTTGAAGACACCGAAAGATACGGCTATGACGTTTTAGGTCCTGAAGAACCGACTCATATTCCTACGGATCCACGAAGTCGTCCGGATGTACTGGACATCGTGCTCGCTAGGAACATCAACTACCCGATAGTGGTAGAGGTGCTGTACGACCTGGAATCACAGCACCTCCCGATCTTAATTACCCTTGGCCTAAAGGCGGTGACTACGCCGCCCAGAACAGTGAAGACACGTGTCGACTGGAGGCTCTACCACAAACACCTGCAGGAGAGTACCTCCAGCACACCACCCCTTAAACACAGCGGACGACGTAGAGGCCGCAGCCACAAACATGACAAAGGCAATACAGGAAGCCCTCAACGCTGCCTCTACGATCGTCCCGATGTCCTCCAGAAGGGATGATCTACTGCATAACATCTGCGTGCAGATCAAGAGAAAAAGGGCTTTAAGGAGACTCTGGGCGCGTACTCGCTGCCCGAGAATCAAAACGAGACTGAACACCTTGTCGGAGGAACTGTCGGTTGCAGTCCAGGCACACAGAGGAGATGCCTGGGAGCGGCGCATATGGAAGGCGGAAGAGCACGATGCGTCGCTCTACAAACTGAACCGGCAGTTAACTAAAGCCAAACCTCCCGTTTGCCCGCTGACCAACAACGCGGGCGAACGTCGTTACGATGCCAAGGGGAGAGCGGATATCCTAGTCGAGCACTTCGAGGAGCAATTTATGCCGAACCCAGCAAGTGCGGAGTTCTTGGAGCTTCATGCCCGAAAGGAGAGTCGCGTACAGGAGTTCCTGTCGTCGCCCGCGCCGCCTCTTGCAGGAGAGTGGTCATCTCCCCCGCTGAACTGCGGTGGACAGCAACCCGCCTGCAACCGAGGAAGGCGCCGGGGCACGACGGGATTACCAACGCTGCACTCCGACAGCTGCCCCATAGAGTCCTAGTAGAGCTTGGTCGACTCTACAATGGGATCCTGCGGACATCCCACTTCCCGGAGGACTGGAAGAAAGGCAAAGTTATCGTCTTGCCGAAACCCGGGAAGGACAGGCGTAGAGCTGCCAGCTACAGGCCGATCACGCTGCTACCACACATAGCTAAACTGCTTGAAAGATTGTTGCTAAGACGCCTCCGCCCGTGCATCCAACTTCGGGCGGAGCAGCACGGATTCAGGAGGGGTCACTCTACAGCAACACAGCTGACCAGAGTGCTGCACCTGCTTGCGGCCGATTACAACCGTGGCCGCACCACGTTGGGCGTCTTTCTCGATATCGAGAAGGCGTTCGACAGGGTGTGGCATTCTGGATTACTTTTTAAATTGGAAGAACAGACCAGTGTCCCCCCTGCTATGTTGCGGCTAGTGGCGTCTTTCCTGGCAGACAGGAAGTTCTACGTCTGCGTAGAGGGCGCCGAGTCCGCAACCAGAACCATCAGAGCCGGCGTTCCTCAGGGCAGCTGTTTGTCTCCAGTCCTGTACGCGGCTTATACCAACGACATCCCTACCCTGGCAGGCAGGCTGCAAGAATGGGAGGACGAAGTGGAATTGGCGTTATATGCGGACGATAGCGCTTATTTCACCTCTTCCAGAAGAGCCCATATTGCCGCTGCCAGGATGCAACGCCTCCTGGACCTGTTGCCACCATGGCTAGATGAGTGGAGGATGGTCGTCAACGTTGGTAAGACGACCGCTTTGCTCACTCGCCGCCTCAGGAATCTACCACCTCAATTAACCCTCAATGGCCAGCAGATCGCGTACGAGAAGGCCGTGACCTACCTTGGGTGCCGGATCGACCGGGCGCTGCGCATGACTGCGCACGTCGACCTCGTCGTCCGTAAAGCACGATGTGCGCGGGCGATGCTACGTCCGGTCCTGGCATCCAAGTTACCACTTAACACCAAAGTGCGTGTATACAAAACCTACATCAGAGCCATTATCACCTATGCTGCTCCGGCCTGGTACGCGCTTCTGAGTGAGCCTCTGAGGCGGCGACTGCAGGCCTAGCAAAATATGGCGTTAAGAACCATCGTCGGTGCGGGTCGCTACGTCCGGAATGACGTCATAGCGGCCAACCTGAAGATTGACACCATACAGGAATTTGTGGCCCGGTTGGCGCGCGGACTGTTCGACCGTGCAGACAACGGGCCGCATATACACCTTAACAACTTTGCGCCGCTACACACTCGCCCTCCGGACGGGCGACCCTATCCAAGAGAACTCCTCTCTATATCGATTAGAGAGTCGAGTAACAACCCTCAATGCCGCTGAAAGGCCAACTTCGACCTCATTAGATAACCTCCTTTTTTCGTAGTCATAACCGACTACGAAAAAACTACCGATAGCGACAATTCGTTCTGATACTTACAACGCCATTAGAAGGCTCCCAGGACCGGTCCATAGTAGTGGACCGCGAGGACAGCACGGGTAATGGGGGCTTACCCCGAGGCCCGAAACCTCCATGTGTCTATACACATGAAGAAGACATCAACATACAAATCGTTGTAAGAAAAAGTCGTTGTGTGTAATCGTTATAAATGTATAAAAGGATCTCCTAGGTGTGTGTTATTCGTAGTTAGCAGTGGCTGCAAATAACCGCCGGTTCGACAAACTCCGCCGATCGTTGAGACCCGTGATTCCGTGAGGCGTCGAGGTCACCGGCCCCTAGATGATTCTTGGTACTTTATGTGCTCCGTGCATTCTGTGCCCCGTCGCGTTATAAAGTGCCACCATCGCACTTCCCCCAACCCTTTTGGTATAAAAGGGGTAGGCAGTGCCCATGTGATTACGCCAACATATTTTACACCTTACCATCCGCGTCGCGCATCGTGCCGAACGGCTGGTATTTTTAGATAGGGCCTATAGATAGAGTACCTGACTGACTTTTAGGTAGGTTCTCAGCATGTCCGATAAGGACAAGGGGGAGCCCCCACCTAAACCTAAACCAAGAAGACCACCCGACCGTCCTGGTGTACTTGATCGACCAATCGCGTACCGCGACATCTTTTATCCGGAAAGGACTCGAGTAGTATCCTCCTACTCGCAGATCCCAACCAGAAAACCTTCTTCACCGGGTAAGGAGCCCGCACCGAGGACCGCGCTCTCGCCCTTCGTACCTGAAGGTACGACTGGGCGGGAACCGTTCCCCCAACACCAGCGGGCCAAGAAGACGATGAGAAGGCACACCCCACAAGAGACAGCAGCATCCCTCCAGGAGAAGAGGCGATGCTTCGGATCTTCAAACTCCTCGGATTATTCGACATCCGAGAGAGAATTTGACCACCAACCGGAAATACCTATAAGGAGATCACCACCTAAATCGCCATCGCCGACCAAACCCCCCCCCAGAACACCGGAACAACACACCAGCATGGATGCTGCTGATCTGGAACAGGGAGGAGAAGGGTCATACGGATGGAGTCCACCACGTACGCGACCCTAGCGCCGAGTACATCTGCCGGACAGTCGCCGTCCGCGCCTACAACCAACCCGTCAGGCCGGCCATCGGACGATGGCCAAAGGCCTTCGACCAGTTATGCCCAACTGGTAGCTGCCCCGGCAGTACCAAGGACAAAGACAGCTGAGGCACCTAAACCGCCGGAAGAAATGGCCAAAAGATACCCACCTATAGTGGCTGAGTGCTTACCGGACTGGACGAAGCACTTCGAGGTCCTTAACAAGAAGTTAGGTCACCCACCGAATACTCGTCCGTTCGGTAAGGGGGTCAGATTCACCCCTCAGAGTCCGGAAGAATTCCGGACGGTGCAGAAATATCTAGTAGAGATGACCGATAAAGTACCAGCTATGTCCTGGTACTGTTACACCCCCGAAGAGGACAAGCCCACAAAAGTGGGCATACGGAGGCTACCAATGGGCACGGATCCAACCGCGATAGAGGGGGCTATCAGGGCCAAGGGGTTCCCGATTAAGTATGTGAAAGGGATCCCCCCCCCCCGTAGAGGCAGACCTGGGTGCCTCTACTTCGCGCAGCTGGACCACCTGAGCCTGGAGCGCCTTAACGAGCTTTACCAGATCGACGAGCTCCTCTTCATGAGAGGAGTCGTCATAGAGGCCTGGCAAGGAACAGCGGGCCCTTCACAGTGCCACCGCTGCCAGGCCTTTGGCCACGCATCCACCAATTGCTTCAGGCCAGTGAAGTGTGTTTGCTGCGCCGGAGATCACATTGCCAGCAACTGCCCAAGGGGTAGAGATGAAGAACCGAAATGCGCAAATTGCGCCAAGAATCATACCGCTAACGATCGCCGCTGCCCAGTCCTGAGGATGATTGCAAGGAAGCAGGGGATTGCTCTACCGGGACTACTCCCAGAGAAGCCCAAGAGGGTCCCCCAGAGTCGTCCCAGGGCCGTGGTCCAGGAAGACGGGTGGACCACAGTTAGAGGAAAGGGAAGGCAACCTGCCCCCCCCTCCACCCGTCACGGCACCCATAGAAACGGTGGTGCCCACCACCACCACATCGAAGGCAACCACCGGGGCGACTATCCAGCCCCCCGCTAACGACGCCATAGAGCGACAAACCACTCAGTGGAGTAAGCGGGGGAGGAATAAGAAGAAGAAGGTGCAGCCTCCTCCTCAGGCAGCAACCTCTACCCCAACCCCAGCGGTAACGATAGCCCAGGCGCAGGTTACCAAGGAGAAGAAAGCCAGAATGGGTAGAGTGCCAGAAAGGGCTCTATCAGAAAATAGAGCCCGCTCTACACATAGAGCGCGCTCTACCCATACACAAAGCGCAGTACACCAACTCCCTAAACCAGCGCCAACTCCTGCACAGGCACCTAGAACACCATCAGCCGGCTTCGAGACTGTTGACGCTATCCAACGTCTGGTTGGCATAGCAATCGAAATCGGCAGTCAGGTCCTGGCAGACATCAGAGCCGGGACTTATCCTATCACAGAAGTCATGAAGGCGCTGGCAAACCTCCTGGCTCGGCACTATGGAGGAATCTAACCTGCGCCTCCTCTACTGGAATTCAGGTGGAATCCAGCAGAAGTTACAAGAACTCCGCACCGTCGCCCAACAACAAGACATACATGTCATCTTGCTGGGAGAGGCAAAATTGAATCCGATTACACGCATAAAGCTGCCTAATTACCACCTTTATAGGAGGGACGAGGTCACTTCTCAGGGGGCCGCCTACAGAGGGACAGCGGTCCTAGTGAGAAGGGACATCGTCCATCAAGAACTCGACTTACCGGAATACCAAACTATGCGCTCTATCGGCATAAAAATGGAGGCGGCGGGCGAGGAACTTAGGATCTACGCAGCATACCGCCCGCCAGGGACTCCATTTTGCTCCTCAGACGTCCGGACGGTAATGGAAGGCGAAACACCGACCATCATCGCCGGAGACCTAAACGCCAAACACCCGGCGTGGGGATCTAGACTGATCAACCCGCCGGGTCATGCACTATTTGAAGACGCCGAAAGACACGGCTATGACGTTTTAGGTCCCGAAGAACCCACACATGTTCCGACGGATCCACGAAGTCGTCCGGATGTATTGAAAATCGAGCTCGCTAGGAACATCAACTACCCGATAGTGGTAGAGGTGCTGTACGACCTGGATTCACAGCACCTCCCGATCTTAATTATCCTTGGCCTAAAGGCGGTGACTACGCCGCCCAGAACAGTTAAGACACGTGTCGACTGGAGGCTTTACCACAAACACCTGCAGGAGAGACCTCCAGCACACCACCCCTTAAACACAGCGGATGACGTAGAGGCCGCAGCTACAGTATACAAGAGGCCCTCAACGCTGTCTCTACGATCGTCCTGATGTCTACAAGGAGAGACGATCTGCCGCGACACATTAGCGTGCAGATCAGGAGAAAAAGGGCGTTAAGGAGACTCTGGGCGCGTACTCGCTGCCAGAGAATCAAGACGCAACTGGAATACCTTGTCGGAGGAACTGTCGGTTGCAGTCCAGGCACACAGAGGAGATGCCTGGGAGCGGCGTATATGGAAGGCGGAAGAGCATGATGCGTCGCTCTACAAACTGAACCGACAGTTAACTAAAGCCAAACCTCCCGTTTACCCGCTGACCAACAACGCGGGCAAACGTTGTTACGATGCCAAGGGTAGAGCGGATATCCTAGTAGAGCACTTCGAGGAGCAATTTATGCCGAACCCAGCAAGTGCGGAGTTCTTGGAGCTTCATGCCCAAAAGGAGAGTCGCGTACAGGAGTTCCTGTCGTCGCCCGCGCCGCCTCTTGCAGGAGAGTGGTTCATCTCCCCCGCTGAACTGCGGTGGACAGCAACCCGCCTGCAACCGAGGAAGGCGCCGGGGCACGATGGGATTACCAACGCTGCACTCCGACAGCTGCTGATTCTGCTTCCTGCTATGTTGCGGCTAGTGGCGTCTTTCCTGGCAGACAGGAAGTTCTACGTCTGCGTAGAGGGCGCCGAGTCCGCAACCAGAACCATCAGAGCCGGCGTTTCTCAGGGCATCTGTTTGTCTCCAGTCCTGTACGCGGCTTATACCAACGATATCCCTACCCTGGCAGGAAGGCTGCAAGAGTGGGAGGATGACGTGGAATTGGCGTTATACGCGGACGATAGCGCTTATTTCACCTCGTCCAGAAGAGCCCACATTGCCACTGCCAGGATGCAACGTCTCCTGTACCTGCTGCCACCACGGCTAGATGAGTGGAGGATGGTCGTTAACGTTGGTAAGACGACCGCTCTGCTCACTCGCCGCCTCAGGAACCTACCACCTCAGCTAATCCTCAATGGCCAGAAGATCGCGTACGAAAAGGCCGTGACCTACCTTGGGTGCCGGATCGACCGGGCGCTGCGCATGACTGCGTACGTTGACCTCGTCGTCCGCAGAGCACGATGTGCGCGGGCGATGCTCCGTCCGGTCCTGGCATCAAAGTTACCACTTAACACCAAAGTGCGAGTCTACAAAACATATATTAGATCCATCATTACGTATGCTGCTCCGGCTTGGTACGCGCATCTGAGCGAGCCTCTGAGGCGGCGACTGCAGGCCCAGCAAAATATGACGTTAAGAACCATCGTCGGTGCGGGTCGCTACGTCCGGAATGACGTCATAGCGGCCAACCTGAAGATTAACACCAGCCAGGAGTGATTAAAAGTACTTTTACGGATTTTATCGCGTTTTATAATACATACATAAACACTCACGCCTGTCACCCAGAGGGGTTGGCAGATACTACGGACTTCCATTTGGCACGGTCCTGACATACCTCTTTCGCCTCCTTTACATCCATATATCTACGCATACATGCTCGTCGGTTAAGGGTACTTCTAACGTGGCCCCTTTTCAAAATATCGCCAATTTGGTCGATAAACTTTTTTCTAGGGCGTCCCTTCCCGACTCGGCCGTTCACATCTGCCATATAAATTTGCTTTGTCACTCTTTCCTCATTCATTCTTTCTATATGACCAAACCACCGAAGCATTCCTTTCTTAATCCTGGTCACAACATCATCTTGCATACCACATTTATCTCTTATCACGCAATTTCTCACCCTGTCATTTAGAACCATAGCATACTCCTTAAAGACCGCATTTCTACTGCATTTATTCTACTTTCGTGCTTCTTCTTCCACACTCAGCTTTCACTACCATACATTAAAGTAGGGACTAACACAGCATTATGAATTACCATACGTTTTGACACATTCTGGTTCTTCATAATAGAGTGTAGTGCCCTATTCACTCTATTCTATTTTATTTTATCTCGTTTTATTTATATTAATTTTAATACCCGACGTTTCGGGTGCTTTCCAGCACCCATGGTCACGGGGGACTGTGCGGGGGGTACTTTTAATCAATGTATAGTGTTCGCGTAAATATAATTTTATTTTTTTTAATAATTTTTATAATTTATTTTATTTTGATAAACTGTACAAATTATAAGAAATCATTATGTAAACCATCCAGGAGTTTGTGGCCCGGTTGGCGCCGAGGCCCGAACCCTACATGTCACATTGGGGCATGAAGACGACAATCAACAATACAAATCGTTCGGGACCAGCTACCAGTATATAATATAATCAAGAAAGAAAAGTATATAGGGAAGTGATAGGGAAAGTAATTACTCTCTCACGGAACGGTTTGAAGATAATTACTGTTTTATTCCCAAGGGATCCTTCTTCTCTACCTTTAAAATAAGTACAGTTCATTGGTGTCGCTAGCGCGGCACATATTGAAGAATTAAGGCGTTGGGACCGGGACGACCTCGGAAGACCCGTAATCCCCGCCTGAACCTATTTGAAGAAAAAGAAGAGGTCGACGCCTTTGTATGTTACTCCGTTGCGGGGTTCACATACGTTGTTCCCGAACCCAACGTAGGTGTCATAAGAGGTTAGGAAATCCGCTGCTGAACGAGCTGTGACAAAGACCCTTCCCTCGTTTCTGTCCTTTTTCAATTGGTCCTTCGAGCAGGATCTAAGGAACTAGCTGTGAACTGCTGGATACTATTCAAGAGGACCTTCGGAGCCGAGTGAAGATCAGCGACCGAAGGAAGCCGGAGGTTTGAGCTGAAGCAACAGGACCAAAGGCAAGAAGACCAGGCCAGCGCAGTAGGACCATCAGGGCTTAGACAGGACCGGACCTGGAATACTGGTAGCTACCGGAAGAAAGAAAACCGGCTTGGGGCGCGTGCTCGCATGGGGCACGTATCGCAGCCAGGCGCAGGTGCCTTTTGAAGGCGCTCATCGTGGCCAAGCAGCGCTTGGCAGTTTTTCCTGTCGGGCAAGCGCGCTCGGCATTTTCCACTGGACGGCCATAGTTGGCATTTTCTGCCGGACGACCGTGTCCGGCATTTCCTGTCGATTCATCAGGCTCGGCATTTCCTCTACGGGATTGTGTTTTCATTTCCTGTAGCGCTCAAAGGCGTTTGGTTTTTGCTGTTACCAACGCGGGAGCGCTCACAGTTGCCAGGCAAGGGTGCAAGAAAGAACAGGACGCACTCACTGTTGCCAGGAAAGGGTGCAAGAAAGAAGAAGAAGCATCCACCGCTGCTGCTGCCAGGCGAGGGTGCTCGTGTGGGCACCTGACTGCATCGCGGCCGGAGAAGAGCGCCTGGACGAGGCGTCACCGGCGACTGGGCGGCGAGCACAGCATACATCCCGACCTCCTAACGGTGCCAAACCGGTCGGGCTTTGGCACAACACCTTCGGTTGGAGCAGTTCTCTCGGGCGAGACTGCGCTTGCACTACTGGCTCGACTGTTTCGCCATATTCCTTGGCGGGACAGTTCCTAAACCTTTCCTCCATTCCATTCCTGCATGACTCCATCCCTGGACGGTAAGGTAGGCCTCCGTCCAGGATTGATAGGGCTGTTGGGGTGGTAGTAGGGTTGTAGGGTTGGGAGATAAAGGGGGGGAGGGGTAGTGGGCTTAGGTTGGGGTGTAGAAGAGTTATAAGGTAAGGGGTTGTAGGGACCGTAGGGACCGTAGGGCCAATTAGGGACCGTAGGCCAACAATCACCTTCCTGCAAGATGAAGAAGGCACAAGACCAGACAGAGAGGAGCGAGGGAACCAGGACAAGAACAGGGCTACACAGAAGGCTCTACAGAAAGGCTTAAAGAGGCGGAATCTTCTGGAGCGACCACAGCTACTGCTTCGAGTGGGGCAACTCCTTCAAGTGGAGCCACCACCGATACGTCCACATGCACGTGGGACTCAGGGGCGTCCGTGGCAACGACAAGCAACAGGACGGAAACCAGTGGTACGCAGACCAGCGCCGCACAGAAATCCGTTATATCCAGGAGTGAAACGATAGTCGAAAAAGTAGGTCAAGGGACCGAAGAAGCGGCATCGTTAAGAACAGTAATCGGGCACACTAGTGACAAAGGGTCACAGAGAGGTAGTAGGTCATCACGATCGGCGAGGCTGAAAGCCGAATTAGAGGCTCGGATTAAATTCGAATGCTCAGAGCTTTAAAACGAGCACAGGCAGCTGCTGCTTTAGCCAAGTCTCAATTGGAGTTGGCACGTCTCAACCGAGAAGAGGAGATCGACTCGAGTGAGGATAATGAAGAGCGGAATACTCAGGTGGAACCTTTCGTAAGGAGTTGGGTTCAACAAACCATAATGAGCGCGCCGATTAGTGTAACGCAACCCGACGTTACTGATAAGGGAGCGTGTAAGGGATAACGCCGCAAAGGGGCGGAGGTCAAGAAGACACAAGAAGCTAATTTTCAGGGGTGCAGAATGTCGCACGCCTTAGGAGGGCATTAAAGGGCACCGCTAAGGAAGCGGTTAAGTCATTGTTGTTTACTTTGTGTGAACCTGAAGAAATAATGAACGCTCTCGAAAGAAGATTCGGTAGGGTTGAGATGCTCATTCTAGCCGAAATCGAGAATGTAAAGCGTATGCCAAGATTGGCGGAAGATTGCCGAAATATAGGTTCTTTTGCAAGTCGCATTACAAACGTGGTTGCTGCAATACAAGCGTTGAATGGCGGAAGATTGCCGAAATATAGGTTCTTTTGCAAGTCGCATTACAAACGTGGTTGCTGCAATACAAGCGTTGAACCAACCACAGTATTTATACTCACCGGAGTTAGTAAGCCGTCTAGTGGAGAAACTTGGAACTATGATTAAATTTAAATGGTTCGAATATCGAGCTCAGCATCCTTTGGAGCCAGAGTTACAGAAGATGGCCAAATTTTTGAATTCATTGAGTGAACAATTTGGAACGTCCTTAAGCAATGAAAATGTGCCTGAAAAACGGAAACGTCCTGAATTCAGGTCATAGTCATAGTCATTTATTCCATAGAACAATATTACATTGTATTGGAAAATTAATTACACAAAATCAAAAATTACGTTTACATGCAATTGACATAAATAAAACAAAAATCGAATAAAATTTAAATATCATTTGACAATCATTCTATATACTTATATACATTTAATACTTTTCATGTCAATCATTCTATATACTTATATACATTTAATACTTTTCGTGTCATAATTAAATATTTTTCATGTTATAATAGATTAAAATATAGTAGGTACATAAACAAAAAAAATTTACATTCATTAAGTTTATTTTTGTCATTTAGGTATTCGTCAACTGAGTAGTAGCTTTTCTTAATTAAAAATGATTTGAGTTTATTTTGGAATTTTCGGTGGCAATAAATAACTTTAAATGAGATAGGTAAAGAATTAAATGGTGCAATGGCTTGATGCCTTGTGCTGTGGCGTACAACATTCAATGTTGGTGTAATTGAAGTTTTTAAATCTTTTCGTCGTGTCATTTCTCTCTTTTTCCTTTCTTCGTTTGTTTCATATTTGTAAAATTTTTTTACTAAGTATGTAAGTGAAACTAAAATATACAGAGAGGGAACCGTAAGTATGCCAAGTTTTCGAAAATGTTCTTTACACGACTCAATTTGTGGAATACGTAACATGGTGCGGATCGCTCTTTTTTGTAATACGAACGCTTTCTTATTATTATATTTATTACTGTTGCCCCAGAATTGTATGCTATAACGAAGTTGTGATTCTACTAGAGCTAAATAAACCAACTTAAGCTGCTTTAAAGTTACGTTAACTCTCGTCTCGTAAACTTCTTAAGGCATAGCATGCTGAACTGATAGTAGATTCTAGTGCTGTCATTTCCTTTTTCCAGTTCAAGTACATGTCAATGTGGATTCCTAGAAATTTTACTGATTGAACAGATTCAATATTTTTACCGTCAATATTAATTTTAATTGAGTCCTTTTGTCTTGCTGTAGGTTTGAAAAGCATTGCGTACGTTTTATTTGTATTTAGTAGTAGATCGTTAGTAGCAAACCAATTTTTAAAGTCATACAGTGTGCTTTTCATTTTGGTATTTAGTTCGTCTATCGAGTTAGCAGATACAATCGCGTTTGTATCATCCGCATAAATAGTTAACTTTACGTCTTGCTGTTTGGTATGTATGTAAGCAGTTAAATCATTAATGAATATTATAAATAATATGGGTCCCAAAATGGAGCCTTGTGGAACACCCTTCTTTAAGGTTTTCAATTTAGATTTGTATATCGTTTCAACGCCGTCTATTATTGTTTTAATCTCAACAAATTGTTTTCTATTTGATAAATAGGATAACCTTAAGATTGAGCCTCTAACTTCGTAATGTTCCAATTTCAGTAGTAGTATATTATGATTTATCGTGTCAAAAGCCGAACTTAGGTTTAAAAATAGACCTCCTACCTTATATTTATCATTGAGTCTACATACCACATCATCGACTAGCGTATTTATAGCATCTATAGTACCTACACGCTTTTGATAACCAAATTGCCTCTCACTTAATATATTATTTTGTCGCAAATGTGCTACTAGTTTTACCTTTATCAGCTTTTCATAAATTTTAGATAAAATTGGTAGCAAGGAAATCGGTCTATAGTTTTTGGGGTTTTAAGCACCTTTTTTGTGTATTCACACTTCACTTAACCATAAAAATCCTTCATAATTATAGCAAGTAACTGTTATACTGTCACTGGTCAACAAATTTTTATTTTACACTTTTACCTATGTTTATACTTTGTTATAGTTTTGAATAACATTCACTGAGCTTATTTATGATGTAATTTTATTGTTTACACTAAAATTATTATTCATACACTGTATACGTAAATATATTCGTACGGAGCTTTTGTTTACTCAACGGCGCCCTCTGCTGAACTGGAACTCAGGAAGCAAACTGTACACACTGCAAAGGGGTCTGTACGGCAACCGTTTTAAGAGCGAGCGTTATGAACGCCGAAATAATAAAGGGCACAACCGACAAGTGGTTATGATAACCCAGGATAAGCCTGTAAGTCGGGTAACACATAAGTGTGTTATATGTAACAAGGAACACTCTATAGTGAGTTGTTACAAATTTAAGGATAAATCGCGAAAAATGGGAAGCGGTTAAAAAGACGAAAGTATGTTTCCAATGTTTGTCACCTAACCATAGGAGGTTAGAGTGCAGAGCGTAAAAATGTGGTGTAGAGGGATGTAGAATGGCACATCATCGAATGCTACATCGATACCCCAATAAAAATACCTCACCGCAAGGGGACGAGGGGGGGTAAAGAGGCTCAAATTACAACTGTTAGTACAGTGAATGCACTGGCATGTGCATATTTAAAAATTATACCGGTCGAGTTGTATGGACCTAGAGGAAAGGTCAAGACCACAGCTCTTCTGGATGAAGGATCAACCATGACACTCATAGAGGAGTGGATGGCTCAGAAGTTAGCACCTCGCGGACGCAAAGAAGAATTACGTATTGAAGTCGTAGGAGGTAAACGAATTAACGACGACAGTTCGTATCGCTTAAACTTAAAAAAATAAAAGGCATTTTCTCGAAAGACTTAGAGGAGATAAGTGTCCAAAGAATTAAGTCACTTAACCTTTCTCCGCAGTCAGTAGGCCAAGAATTATTGCAACGGTGTTCTCATTTGACACCGATTAAGGACGAGTTGATTTAAGAGAGGTCCAGACCTACCATATTAATCGGCCAGGACAATTGGCATCTCATAGTTACTCGTGAATTAATTTCAGGAGGTAAGAACCTACCTGTAGCATCGCTCACCAAACTTGGGTGGGTTTTACATGGTCACATTTCGGGTGGCATTAAACCAATTAAGATTGTTAACCACATTTCCACAAAGAAGGAGGAGGACATGGAGAAGTTAATCAAGGATTATTTTAGTTTGGAATCTCTGGGAGTGTCTGCACGAAAGCCCGCGAACGATCCAGAAGAACGAGCTTTAAATATTTTAAACAAAACGGTACGTCGTATACCTAATAATAAGTACGAGACTGCTTTGTTATGGCGCACAGATAATGAGTGCATGCCGTCGAATAGAGTGCAGGTTGAAAGTCGCCTGCTTAATATCGAAAAGAAGCTCGATAAAAATAGCGAGTTGAAAAAAGAATATGAGAAGCAAATTGAAAATCTCATCGTTAACGGTTACGCAGAGAAAGCGAACCATATTTCCATTTCCTCACGCACGTGGTATCTTCCTCACTTCGCAGTGACTCATCCACAAAAAAGGAAAATAAGAATAGTTTTCGACGCCGCCGCAAGGACGGGCGGACGTTGTCTCAATGATGCATTGTTAAGCGGACCGGACTTATTGAAGTCGTTATTTGGCGTTCTGCTACGATTCAGAGAAGGAAGCGTAGCAGTGATGGCAGACATTAAAGAAATGTTCCTGCAAGTGAAAATTCGGGAAGAAGACAGGGACAGCCTTCGATTCTTATAGCGGCACAATCGTGACGCGCCACCGGAAGGGTATAGAATGACGTCACTCATATTTATAGCGGCATCATCACCATGCATCGCTATATATGTGAAGAATAGAAATGCGCAGGATAACGAACATATCTATCCAGAAGCAGCTTCCGCGACGGAAAGCAATTTTTATATGGATGACTATCTACAGGCATTTCCCGACGCGACGACGGCCCAAAGGATAGTAAACGATATGTATGAATTACATAAACGTGCTTCTTTCCAACTAAGGGGATGGGCTAGCAACCGACCCGACGTTTTATGTAAAATGGAGAATAAATATAAGAGCGACAGTGCTTCACTGGGAGATAAGGAGCACACAGAACGCACTTTAGGTTTGATCTGGAATATCAAATGAGATATAATAAGTTTCTCCATAAGTCTTCGTAACACACCGGAAGAGGTGATGGAAGGTTTACGACCGCCTACGAAGAGGGAGATAACTAGCGCTGTGATGTCAGTCTTCGATCCTTTAGGACTCGCATCACCCATAACGATTCAAGGGAAGTCGCTAATCCAGCAAGTATGGAGGACAGGCATCTCTTGGGATGAAGAAGTTCCACACGAATTACACGTGTTATTTTGTAAATGGATATCGGAAATGAAGAAATTAGGTCATTTAGAAGTACCTAGACCCGTTGCTGAAGGCGTCGGCAAGGGAGAGTTACACACTTTCACGGATGCTAGTGAGAAAGCATACGCCGCGTATGCTTTCTCACTAGCACCGGTGTATTACGTCACCACGGACGAGCCAGGAGAAAGGCGGATCACGCTGATCGCCGCAAAGGCAAGAGTAGCGCCGCTGAAACCAATTTCCATTCCAAGGCTTGAATTACAAGCAGCTCTTATGGGCAGCCGATTAGCTGCATCAGTTAGGGAAGAGAGCAAGTACGAGATATCCGTGCGAATATTTTGGACGGACTCACGTACAGTGTTAGCGTGGATTAAGTCAGATCCTCGCGCTTTTAAACCATTCGTTGCTCATCGATTGGCTGAGATCGAAAGTAAACCATGTGAATGGCGATGGGTTCCGACGTCACAAAACGTGGCAGACGACGCCACTAGAAGTTTTCCTTCCACCTTAGATGTAAGTCATCGCTGGTTTCAAGGACCTGAATTCCTCAGGACAAGTCCTGATTTATGGCCCAAACAAGTGGACGCCACAAATAGCTTAGAAACGGGTGAAGAAAAATCGCCGAAAGGCATAAACGCGCTAAGAAAGCAAGAGCCGTTAAGTCTACCCGACTACGGACGATTTAGCAGCTTTAAGAAATTCCTTGGGGCAACTACACGCACCTTACAAGCGGTAGAAAAATTCAAAAGTTTAAGAAAGTCGGTTAAAGGACCCGACAACACAGCCGAAAAGTCGGTTATGTGTTCCAAAGAAATTTTAGCAAAGTTGGTTAAAGGACCCGATGGCGCGTTGGACATAACGCTCTTAAAAAGAGCTGAATTATTAATTTGGAAGTTCGTTCAAGACGAGTGTTTCCATTCGGAAATAAAATGCTTGAAAGCAGGCAAAAGCGTTGAAAGAAGTTCACGCTTAAGTAAATTATCTATGGAAATAGGAGAAGATAACTTACTCCGTTTAAATGGGCGGGCTCCGTTTAAACGCATTTACCGTCTAATAAAAAAAAATTAATTTATTAGACGGTAAATAGGAAATCGTTAAAATGATGATTAGAGAAGTTTATTATCATTTTGGACATGCCAATCACCAGACGGTGATGAATGAGGACTTGCGTAACGTAATACGAAGTGTGTCACATCACTGTCAGTGGTGCAGGACATACAGGTCAAAGCCGCAGAATCTTCCTCTGGAGAGAATAGCTCATCATGAACCACCTT
Source organism: Parnassius apollo (assembly GCA_907164705.1). NCBI lineage: Eukaryota > Metazoa > Arthropoda > Insecta > Lepidoptera > Papilionidae > Parnassius > Parnassius apollo. Next base: position 5,433,082 of record CAJQZP010001459.1, on the reverse strand, counting down.
TTACATGCTCAGCCGTAGATTATTTCGGACCTATGAGTGTGACCATAGGAAGGCGACACGAAAAACGTTGGGGTGTTTTATTCACGTGTCTGACCACCAGAGCAGTACATCTGGAATTAGCAGCCTCATTGACACCAGCATCAATGATAATGGCGTTGAGGCGATTTATCGCCAGAAGAGGAAAACCAGCCGTTATATACAGCGATAACGGGACGAATTTCAAAGCTAAAATAAAGAATTATTGCAAGCATTCGAAGAGTGCTATGAGGGCATGAAAAAAGAGTCGTTTAGAAAATATATTAAATGGAAATTTATACCGCACATGGGTGGCGCTTGGGAGAGGTTAGTAAGATCGATTAAAATTGCGTTGACCGCTACACTCAAAGAAAGGAGCCCGCGAGAGGAGGTTCTGCATACGTTGCTTTTAGAAGCAGAGCATACTGTAAATTCCAGACCTCTGGTAACATTCAGTATGGATAGTCCTGAAGAGGGTTTGACACCCAATTATTTTCTTCTCGATCGACCACCTGGATTATTTTTAGAGCAACATCTGACGGGTCAACTCAATTGGAAATCCGCCCAGAGGTTAGCCGACCATTTTTGGACGAGATGGCTGAAAGAGTACATGCCTACTTTAATACCTCGAACGGGTAATAACGGAAGGTTCATGGAACCTAAAGAAGGTGATGTCTTGATAATAGATCATTCGTTGCCACGAAATACGTGGCCGAAAGGCAAGATTAATAGGACGCTACCGGGACCAGACGGTCACACCAGAGTGGTTGACGTCATTACTGGCACAGGTATCTTGAGGAGACCTACATCCAGAATAATAGTCCTGGTACCCGCGACGCCTCTCAAATGATGGTGCTGATGCACGGGGGGGGGAGGTTGTTGGCGACGCGTCTATAGGAATATTTCAATTTATTAGTTAACCGATTACGAACAGCTTATCGGGAAAACAAATTATCGAGCAATAATATTCTAATAAGAAAACACTTAGTTGAATCTTAAAGAAATATCGAATTAATAATTTGAAGGTCTTGGGTTCGATTCCCAGGCCGGACTAGTTTGTCGTTTTATCTTAGTAATTCATATCGGGAATTTTTAAGATATAAATTATGTTTCCGGGTTCAGTTCCCCGGTTGAAATCACCTTTCCAATAATATTGTTAATTTAAAGGAATATTAAAATAAAGTTAGAGACCAGGATTTGTTCCCCGGTCGAAATGATCACTTTGTGTATAAATAGAATTAATGGAAATTAATTGCATAAGTATTATCTTATATAAGTTTGACACGTTTTGTATGAAAATAAAATGTTTATTTTCAATGTTTGATTCATAAAATATTTTGTTTATGTTATGTGATGAGAAACATGATAGCTGATAAGAATCTAGTTAGAAATAATTTCCGACATTTGAGAGTCCTGTAGAATCAGTTGTTCACCTAGTATTGGTTGATAGCAGTGTGTGCTAGATTTGCCACCTTTAACCGACAATTGAGAGTCGTGTAAGAATTAGTTGTTCAAATAGCGCGAGTTCATAGCCGCACGTTAACCTTGTACTTGGGAGGTCAAAATAAGTAGAAATTTAAATATTTGCAAATTTCAGCAATTCATGTAAAATTGACTTGTAAAATATTTCAGATTGACTGTATGAGCAAAATAGGTGAATTCTGTGTTATTTTCATGTGAAAATTCCTTTGGATTGGTGAAATATTGATAGTTTTGTGTAAGAAATTTAAAAATGTTTTAAATAGTAAAATGTATATGAAAAATGTAAATTAAACTATTGTATTAGTTAAGATATTTATAATTTCAAATGAAGAACATTGTTTCAACCTTATATGTTAGACATTTAAGAATTCTAACTTAGTACATACGTTGTAAAATAGGCTTATTTTGTTGAATAAATAAAAGGTTTTTTGTGATATAAAAATGTAATGTATATCATAGTATAGATATTTTTTGTGCTATCTTTATAAATAAAATGTACTTATACAAATAAAGATATTGAGCAAACCGTGAGAGAGTGATAGTACAAATTTATGTAATTAAGTAGCGTAATCGCACAGAGGGCGCGGCTCTCTTTCGAGTATAGCTTTGTTGATACCCCATTAGACTGGTTTTCATACAAATCGGGTAGAGAAGAAGAACCCACGTGTGCCAACTGTGGCAAGAACCACACGGCAAACGACCGCCGCTGTCCAGTCCTGAGGAGGACTGCTCGGAGGCAGGGGATAACCTTACCAGGGCTACTCCCGGATGACCCGAAAAGGATCCCCCAGAGTCGCCCAAAAGCTGTCACCATCCAAAAAGACGGGTGGGCTACCATTACAGGGAAGGGCAGACAACCACTCCCCCCCCCCCCCACCCGCAACACACAAGGAAATGGTGGAACCCGCAGAGGTAAGGGCAACTACCGGGGCGACTCTGCAGCTCCCCGCCAACCCTGCCACAGAACGGCAACTCTCTAAAAAGAGGAGGTGGGAGAGAAGCAGGAAGAAGTCGCAGCCTCCTCGGGCTGTTACCTCTACCCCGACACCAGGACCAGTAGCCTCGCAGGTGCAGGTTACTCAGGAGACCACCAAAAAGGGCGTGGGTAGAGTGCAAGAAAGGGCTCTACCTGAAGATAGAGCCCGCTCTACACATAGAGCGCGCTCTACCCAGAAGCTAAGACAGCAGGAAGACCAACGCCCGAGACCAGTGCCAACGCCTTCATATAGGAGACCACCGACTGCCGGCCTCGAAACAGCAGACGCAATCCAACGTTTGGTTGGTATTGCCATCGAGGTCGGCACACAAGTCCTGGCCGACATTAGAGCCAGGACAGACCCAGTGACAGCAATAATGAAGGCGCTGGCAAACCTCCTGGCCCGGCATTACGGAGGAGAGTAACCTGCGCCTCCTCTATTGGAACCCGGACGGAATACAGCAGAAGCTGCATGAATTCCGCACCGTCGCCCAACAACAGGACTTACACGTCATATTGCTGGGAGAGACGAAGTTAAACCCAAAGACGCATATTAAGCTGCCAAATTACCATCTATACAGAAGGGACGAGGTCACTTCTCAAGGGGCCGCCTACAGAGGGACGGCGGTTCTAGTGAGGAGGGACATCGTCCATCAAGAACTGGAACTACCACCATACCAGACTATGCGCTCTATCGGCATAAGAATGGAGGCGGCGGGCGAGGAACTTAGGATCTACGCAGCATACCGCTCGGCAGGGACTCCATTCTGCTCCTCAGACATCCGGACGGTGATGGAAGGTGAAACACCCACAATCATCGCCGGGGACCTAAACGCTAAACACCCGGCGTGGGAGTCCAGAGTGATCACCCTGCCGGGTCTTGAACTCTATGATGATGCTGAAAAGAACAACTATGACGTATTAGGTCCCGAGGAACCAACTCACGTTCCTACTGACCCACGGAGACATCTGCATGTATTAGACATCGTGCTCACTAGGAACGTCAACTACCCGATAGTGGTAGAAGTGCTGTACGACCTCTCCTCACAGCACCTCCCGATTCTGATAACCCTTGGCCTAAAGGCGATGACTACGTCGCACAGAGAGTTTAAGACATGTGTCGACTGGAGGCTCTACTGTCAACATCTGCAGCAGAGACCTCCAGCACATCAGCCTATAAGCACAGCGGACGACGTAGAGGCCGCTGCTACTAGAATTACCAAGAACATCAAGGAGGCTTTCCACGCGGCCTCTACGATCGTCCCGATCACAGAAATGCGAGACGATCTGCCGCGTGAGATATGCGTGCAGATCAAACGCAAAAGAGCGCTGAGAAATCTCTGGGCGCGTACTCGCTGCCCTAGACTAAAGACCCAGCTTAACACCTTATCGAAGGAACTGTCGGTCAGAGGGGAGGCTTGGGATCGGTGCATCTGAAGGCAGATGAGTATGATGCGTCGCTCTACAAACTGAACCGGCAGTTGAACAAAACCAAACCTCCCGTTTGCCCGCTGATTAACAACGCGGGCGAACGCTGCTACGATGCCAAGGGCGGAGCGGATATCCTAGTCGAGCACTTCGAGGAGCAATTTATGCCGAACCCAGCAAGTGCGGAGTTCATGGAGCTTCATGCCCGGAAGGAAAGTCGCGTACAGGAGTTCCTGTCGTCGCTCGCGCCGCCTCTTGCAGGAGAGTGGTTCATCTCCCCCGCTGAATTGCGGAGGACAGTAACCTGCCTGCAACCGAGGAAGGCGCCGTGGCTCGATGGGATTACCAACGCTGCACTCCGACAGCTGCCCAACAGAGTCCTAGTAGAGCTTGGTAGACTCTACAATGGGATATTGCGGACATCCCACTTCCTGGAAGAAAGGCAAAGTCATCGTCTTGCCGAAACCCGGGAAGGACAGGCGTAGAGCTGCCAGCTACAGGCCGATCACGCTATTACCGCACATAGCTAAACTGTTTGAAAGATTGCTGCTGAGACGTCTCCGTCCGTGCATCCAACTTCGGGTGGAGCAACATGGATTCAGGAGGGGTCACTCTACAATCACACAATTGACTAGAGTGCTGCACCTGCTTTCGGCAGAGTACAATCTTGGCCGCATATCGTTGGGCGTCTTTCTCGATATCGAGAAGGCGTTCGACCGGGTGTGGCACATAAGATTACTTTACAAGCTGTACGAACAGACCAGTGTCCCTCTTGCTATGTTGCGGCTAATGGCGTCTTTCCTGGAAAACAGGAAGTTCTACGTCTGCGTAGAGGACGCCGAGTCCGCAAACAGATCCATCAGAGCCGGCGTTCCACAGGGCAGCTGTTTGTCTCCAGTCCTGTACGCGGCTTATACTAACGATATACCTACACTGGCAGGCAGGCTTCAAGATTGGGAAGACGACGTTGAGCTGGCGCTATATGCGGACGATAGCGCCTATTTCACCTCGTCCAGAAGAGCCCACATAGCCACTGCCAAGATGCAGCGTCTGCTGGACCTGCTGCAACCATGGCTGGAGGAGTGGAGGATGGTCGTCAACGTTGGTAAGACGACCGCTCTGCTCACTCGCCGTCTCAGGAAATTTCCACCTCCGCTGACCCTCAACGGCCAGAAGATTGCGTACCAGAAGGCCGTAACCTACCTTGGGTGCAGGAACGACAGGACGCTGCGCATGACCGCGCACGTCGACTTCGTCGTCCGCAGGGCCCGATGTGTGTGGGCAACGCTCTTGCCGGTCCTGGCAGCCAAGGTGCCGACTAGAACCAAGCTCCGGATATACAAGATGTATATCCGGACCATCATCACATACGCTGCTCCGGCCTGGTACGCACTTCTGAGCGACCCTCTGAGGCGGTGACTGCAGGCCCAGCAGAATCTGACATTGAGGACGATCGTCGGAGCAGGTCGCTACGTCCGGAATGACGTCATAGCGGCCGATCTGAAAGTCGAGAACATCACCGACTTCGTGGCCCGGATGGCGCGCGGCATGTTCGACCGCGCCGACAACGGGCCACATGAACACCTCAACGGCTTTGCGCCGTTGCACGCTCGGACCCCGGACGGGCGACCTCTTCCAAGAGAACTCTTCTCTATAGCGATTATAGAGTCGAGTAACAACCCTCAATGCCGCTGAAAGGCCAACCCAGACTTCACCAGACAACCTCCTTTTCCGTAGTCGGACAACTACGGAAATAATATTTTTTTCAACCACGGAAAAGTCCGTCCAATTTTACTTAGCCTAGAATAGGCTACAATGACTGTCCCATAGTTATGGGACATGAGGATTATCCAGGCAATGGGGTATACCCCGAGGCCCGATACCTGCATTGCACCTAGGTGCGTGTAGACGACAGTCAACATACAAATCGTTCGGGACCAGCTACCAGTATATAATATAATAAAGAAAGAAAAGTATATAGGGAAGTGATAGGGAAAGTAATTACTCTCTCACGGAGCGGTTTGAAGATAATTACTGTTCTATTCCCAAGGGATCCTTCACCTTTAAAATAAGTACAGTTCATTGGTGTCGCTAGCGCGGCACATATTGAAGAATTAAGGCGTTGGGACCGGGACGACCTCGGAAGAACCGTAATCCCCGTCTGAACCTATTTGAAGAAAAAGAAGGGGTCGACGCCCTTGTGTGTTACTCCGTTGCGGGGTTCACATACGTTGTTCCCGAACCCAACGTAGGTGTCATAGGAGGTTAGGGAATCCGCTGCTGAACGAGCCGTGACAAAGACCCTTCCCTCGTTCCTGTCCTTTTTCAAGGACTGTGTGCTCATTTGTATATGAGCACACAGTCCACCTGATGGTAAGTGGATGGATCCTCCTATAAAAAAGTGAAGTACCTATATCTATACTGATTATGATCTACTGACCATATTTTCGCACTATGTGAGTTCTGCGATGCCCAACGCATGCAACTTGCAAGGCCATTCATCGGGGATCGCAATGTTGAAATGCGATTACTAACAGAAATTTGATCGTATTCTAGTTGGTTAAAAATCTTGTTAGTAAATAAGGTTTTAAATTCAGTATTTTGCATTATTATAAATTTAAAGCCTCATTTACATTCAGCCCCTGCCACTGCTCCTCGCGCTGCCGGCAATACTTCTCTAAATACTGCCGTAGCAGGATCGCGGGAAGTGTGTATTCACACCAGTGTTGCCACCTTAGTGGATTTTCCACTAAATCTGGTGGTTTGGAACCCCCTTTTAGTGGCAAATTTTTGCTTTTTAGTGGCTAGTGGTTTTTTTAGCGGATTAGGAATTTTAAAAGTAACGTTGCCTACACATAAGATAGATATCTTTACTCAAAATATTCGTGACTATTTGGACCAAAGATGCTACCTGGGATTCCGATTCGAAAAACGGATTCAAGAAATGAAAGAGAAAGGTTTTCCACGGGAAGAGGAAGAAGTATTGCGGAATAGGTGCATACAGTTTATAGGTTGTCTGATTGACGAAATAAAAAACAGATTGCCGGTAAATATTACTCTCATGAAACAAATATCCCGTATAAGTCTCAAAAAAGCCCTGCATCACAACAAAGAAAATCTGGTTGATATAATGGCTCGGTTCGTAACAAGTACAGAATTAATTGCAAAAATTGACGATCAATGGCAGCAAATTCATTTACTGAGATGGAATGAAACAAAAGATACAAAAAAATTTTGGAGCAAAGTCTTGAAATTTAAAGATGCATAAGGTGTTGCCCGATTTCAAGAATTAGCAACATTTGCGATTACACTTTTGGTATTGCCACATTCGAATGCCGATGTGGAAAGACTTTTTAGTAGCATGAATATTATAAAAAACAAGCAGCGAAACAGAATGAAGCTAACTCTTTTGAAATCAATTCTAAAAATACGCTGCGGTATACAGTTAATGGGAAAGTGCTACAACAATTATGAAATTCCTTTAAATCTTATAAAACAAATCGGGACGAAGGAGTCATATCAGTCTGATAAGGATAACAGTAAGGCTGAAATGAAAATGCAGATTCATCTGAAGACGATTTATTAATGTAAATAATATCTTAAGCAACTTGATGTTTTTAAGTACTAAAAGTAAAAAAAATTATATTAACAACAATAAGATTTTTAATAATAAACGTAATTTTACTTTTTTTTTGCTTTAATCATATTCATATATCTTAGTGGAAATTTTAGTGGTTTTCAGAGGGGGACATCTTTTTGTTAGTGATTTTCTGGTGGTTTGAGGAGTCTTGTCTGGCGGATTGCTATTTCATCCGTTGGCAACACTGCTACTCTGCCCTACCACTCACATCACTTTCGGCTTTCGACTATGGCAGACGTCGAAATAATTACAGCGTCCGCGCTGTGTCTTCTTGCAATACAAAATGATGTTAATAATTTAAAAAAATATCAAGTTCAAAAGAAGATAGATAGATAGGAAGAAAATTTATTAGCTTAAAAACATGGTACATAAGATGATCAATGAAGTGGAACTGACATGTTTTGCCATAATTGGCATGCAAAAATGATATGAAATACAGCTAATTACACAAACCCAATGTTATATTTTAAAATTATTGCATTGCTTAAAAGTTAGGTACAAACATTCTTTTTGAATTAAAATATTATATATTGATGAAATACTTATACAGATCCACTCTATTTGAATTCTTATACAATGAATTGTTCATAAATTATTAATTGAATTATTACATTATTGTTACATAAATAATATTAAATATTATATGAGATTAGTTAAACTATTATTATTTTAATAATTACACTACAGTATAAATTAATTCATAATTTTAATTAAAATAAAATTATTATTTAAAAATCTCAGGCTATTATGCAAATATTAATATTACATTTAACTTATTTTACATTTTAATAAATAAATAATCAATATGAGTTACTAATCGTTTTTAGAAATAAAATGTCAATGTTCATTAATTCCTTAAACTAAATTTTATATTAAAATAATAAATTTGACGAATTTATAATTAATTATGTACATAGGTACTATGTTATCTCAAAAAGAAAATTCGTATTCGTAGAAGATGATGAATTGTGGTTTTTATCGTTGAAATCTCATATAGTTTTTTCTGATTCCAGTAGTTCTAAAAACTTTATTGTATTTTCATTATTTCACTCGAAAGGCATTTTGGTAGATCGTAATTATTTAATAACGGACGTGCGTGCCGCCCATTCATCCAGGCGCTTGGCGCGAAGTGAGTGATGGAGCTGAATGTGAACACTCACTGCCGCTCGCGCTGCCCGTCCTTTAACTTCCGCACGAAAAACCGACATTTGAGGGATCGTCGGGCAGTGGCAGCGGCAGCGGCAGTGTCAGCGCGAGTAGCCTGTTTACATACTGCCCTGCTCACTGCCCTGCTCACTTCCCTGCCCAACAGGGCTGAATGTAAATGGGGCATAAATATTTTAATTAAAAAAGACAAGTATAGGTATGTCAGTAGATACTTGTATCGTGAGGTAAGTTTCAACTATGTCTTGTAATAAAGTACTTAGGTATATTACTTCTGTAGACAAATTATTATTACATTCTTGTTTTGTATAAGTATCTATGCAACAACAAACATGATATAAATACACCTTTCATAACTTTCCACTTAAATCTTTCGGTAATTTTAAGAATGTGAAACTTTTTGTTGGTTATTTAGCATCCATCTACGCAACAATTATAGTAGGAACGACTTTTTGCCATTATATTTTATCAAATCATAATACATAGGTACATATATTTTTTAAATTACATTAAAACTTTTTCAACTATTTTATCCTACAATTAAATATACTATACACTAAACAAAAACTATTTCAACAAGTATTATACAAGTACATACAGTATACCAAAAACTATTTACGTAAACAGCAGCGTTAAAAATCTTTAACATTCGATCGCTTAGAACGCGCTAGCCCCGACTGCGTAATATAACACTTGGTCTTTGAGTATCCTGGGTTCCTTGCGATTGTAGGTAATTATTTCACGCAGGTAGCAAGAGTGACAGAGGGCTGCCCAAAGCTAATTTAATAAATACGTATAATAAAAAAGTAAATAGATATTTAGCGCGTTTGTGGGTTTTTGCACGCTAATCTCCATAATGGCAAAACCAATTTGGATTAGATATTTTTTCAGAGATGTTTTGAAATAAATTTAAAAATATTGACAAAAAAAGATGATATATATATAGAGATAATATAATGTAAATTAAGTGAGTATCGCGCACTCGATTTAACGTGTTGCTCGATTGCTTATCGGCGTTACCATGCGTACGTACGAAACATACATATTACAGACTATCAAAAGTATATTACTGAGTACAGGCCTCCCCATAGATTGCCTCATAGAGCGGATATTTGCCGCAGTTGTTACGCTTCGGAAGCGCGTGAACAAACGTATTTTTTCAATATTTTGAGTTGTTATTAGGAAGATGCTGATACCCATCTTTTGTTTCAGATTGCATCTATCTCGTTTTTTTTTTTATAAAAGATGGGGCAAACGAGCATGCGGCTCACCTGATGTAAGTGACTACCGCCGCCCATTATCAATCGCGACACCAGGGGAATTGCAGGTGCTTTGCCGGCCCTTTAGAAGGGAGTAAGCTCTTTTCTTGAAGGTCCCCAGGTCGTATCGGTCCGGAAAAATCGCCGGTGGTAAACTATTCCACAGACAGGTCGTACGCGGAAGAAAACTCTTTTTGAAACGTACAGTGGTGGACCGCCAAGCATCCAGATGGTGTGGATGGTATCGGGACGTTTTCCGCGTAGTGTGTTCACGAAATTTGGCGGCTGAGATTAATCCGAACAATTCCTCATACCACTCCCCTTTGGTATATGCGAAAGAAAATGCAAAGAGATGTGGTGGAGCGTCGAGCCTAAGGTTGCCGAAGTCTAATTCCCCGGTCGAACCTTAAAACCTATTACGCGAGCTATTAATCTAAGTGGACTGTATCTACTAAATATTTCTACACTTATATAAACGGCAACTATAGCATGCGGTACAATGCACTCGCTCTTCCCTAAAAACGAACTACTATTTGCCAAATCGATGAAAGGAATCCTGCTTGATTAGGAGAAAACAAAATTGGAGCGGGTAAAAACACAGTTATATCAAGCAGGATATATTTAGGAATATTGACTCACCGGGGTTCAGTCTTCTATGCTGTTGAACACTATATCGTTTTGGAAAGGGATAACCGATTTGGCAGCCTACCGTCAAATAAAATAAATACGAATGGTTTTCCGCGCAACCAAGATGCAACATCTCTTCGCAGCGCCAGTGAATCGAGCCGATCGGAAAGCACTCGGTCGTCGACGATTCACTTACGGCATCCACGTGATGATAATGATATGAAACGAAATAGGTTATACATTACTGTCGACTTGATATGGTCACGTTGCCCGTTTTTATTAAATTCAGTATATTATTTTTAACTGCACTAATACGTGAATGCACGTTTCACATTAATATGAAGAGCAAACACTCATGAAAGAAAACTGATGCTTTTGTTTTAAACATACACTTAGGAAAACTTAAAAATAAATATTTTTAAGTTAAACTCAAATAAAGAGGGCGAGGAAGTTGAACTGCTGCAAACATTTCCATATTAAAAATTCTTTGTGAATTCTTGATTTTAATAACGCGAGGAATTTATGAAGGTGAAAACGCATCCTGGTAGATAAAATATGTATGTTTAGAAATTTTATGAATGTGGTTGTAAATATATCAAATATATTGTGACTATTTTCATGTTGATCTTTCTTTCTTTCTTTTTATGTTGGAATTTACGTAATAGTTATTTTTAACTGGATGTGTCTAGTATACATTGCAATATCATTTTTGTCAAAAAAATTCGCGGGCGCGCGCATAACTAGTCACCAAAATTTCGTAGTAATTTAATGAATGGGTATTAGAACGCATACGGTATAAGCAAACATTGTTTTTATTTATAAAGTTTAAGAATTGGAATGAGCCGTTGTAGCTCCGATGGTTAGCGCTCGTAGTAAATTTCAAAGTACGCGAGCAACCCGGGTTCAATCCCCGCCGGTACCAATTTAATTATTAATTGCAATTTTAAGTGCTGACATACCACGTGCTCGATGGTGAAGAAAAACACAGTGAAGAAGCCTGTATGTCTCAGAAATAAGAAAAAATATTTCCAAGGCATGTGAAGTTCGTTAACACGCGTAGGGTTAGCGCGGCGGTCACTTTCTTGTCCTAAAACCCTCTCAGGAATAACAGATGGCCTGTGCAATGGGATATATATATGCGCTATAACTTTAACTTTTTAACTTTTATCTAAGAATTAGAATATAAATTAATAATTTGGATTGGAGTGTTAACTGAGGCTAAATAAAAAAGTTTACTAAAGCAATTAATTCGGGAAGGTAAAATTTGAGTTTCCCCGTCTTATGGCAAATATTATATGTAGGTATATTATTTCATGAAGCGTCTTAAATGTATTTTCAAAAAAAATAGCAAAGTTGTAAGGCCTACAGCATAAATTAAAATAATCTCTTCTCGTTCTTAATATATTTTTTTTAACTAGAGCCGCTACACTTTAAAATTAAATAAAAGCTGAATAATGCAGTGGCAGTCAGTATCCCCGCAGTCCTGATTTTAATTGCAAACAAGATCGCAAAGAGATAGTTTGGGAAGTAATGTAATTATTATTAGTGACCGTTTAAGGGCCCCTTTTCCCAAAGGGGACAATCATTTTTGGGCCCACTAAAAATATTAACGTCCACTAATGGTATTACATCAAAAAAAAGACACCAAATTATAATAGTAAATGGCCTACAGATTTTTCGAAAATGTAAACGGAATCAAGAAATACGAAAAAAAATTAGTTGTTTTGATATTCGTGTTCTGATTAGTGTAATATGGGTAAAATGCGTGTACCTAATTAGTCATTTTGCAGCTTGTATAAAAAGAAAACTATTTTTTCACAAAGCTGACTTAAAAAAGATACCACTAAGAACTTTATGTTTAATTTCTAAAAATTTTAGCTAATATCACGTTATAACATAGTTCTAAATGACTGTGAACCAAAACGTTATTTTATCATTGACTTCCGGTAATTCCCAGCGGCCGGCGGCCGGGTACGGCGGGGCGGGGCGGCGGGGTATTACCTACGTCTTTAATCTTAACGGCATTGACGTTCGTTACGCTACTGTTTTTTTGTATTTATATGCGATTTTAAGAAAATGGAATCTGCTAGATCAGCATACAATGAAAATAGAAGTGTATGTTGCAATTGTGGAGTCAGGTTTCAACGCAGTGTGCGAAGACAATTACTGGCCGAGACAACTGCTGATGTGCGCCAACTTTTATCTGTGTGGATTTCTCATGAGGTAGGTATAATATTATCTCATGGAAAGCTAATCACTGCACTATACAATCTATCTACTTACATATTATCTAGATTTAAACTTTTATGAGAAATATATATTATTTTTGTTACTCTCGATTTTATTCCAACAATATTACTATACTGCGGAAACGAAAATTATATATTTTCTTTATTAATGTATTACTTAATATTTTTATTTTTGTTGAATAATATGGGATATGGTACGATTTTTTAGAAATAATACGAAAGAAAACGATCCACAGACTCCAGGCACACATAACGATCTATACATGATTAAGTACTTAATTATTTTAAGTTTTTAAAAGTAATAATAAATATCCCTTCATATTATTAATAAATTCATACCTTCTATAGCTATAATTTTAATCTTTCGTTATATTAAATTGATAAATGATATATTATATTGATTGAATTATTTTATATTTTGACACAAGATGACACTGCATTCTTTCCTGCTATTTACCAACTTACAGGCATAGTTCTTTGCATTGACTCCATTGACTGGCATTGACTGTAAAAATATAATATGGCATAAACTTGTTTGTTTAAATTGATGTAAACTGTGTTCGTGTTAAAGTAAAAGTTTAAAAATGAAAATTCACGTAGTTTTACTGCTTACAAGTGGATTAGTATGTTAATGTCTAATTGATGCAAAAAATGTTTAACCTAAGGGTTATATCATGCACGTAAGTCAAATATTAAATACCTATATCACATTTATGTATATAATTTGCCAATGACATTCGAAAATGCAAACTGACGAGTAAAAGTCCATGTGAGTAATATAAAAGTTTATTTTTTCCTCCTAGAATTTTGTAAAATCTATAACTTATACTGAATTAACCTTTAACAAATGATAAACACAGGTCTTACTAATGTGTTAAATGTTAAAGTATTGAAGTTTTATGTTATTAGTGAAATCTAATTTAAATAATAGATAAAATAAAGTCACACAATATACACAAAAGAAGTTTTTGTGGCATGGTATGATGTATCACATGTTATGTGTGTCTAATTATCTTTTGTCAGTCAATCAGAAATCAAAGTCGAAAAAGTATAGGTATATATGTGTCAATATTTATTCTAAGGATAAAATATTATGTAAATAGAAAAGTAAGTTATTTTGTGCAATGAAAAATATTTCAATCCACTGTAATATTACCGTTACAGCCAATTAAACTCCACTGCCGAACATAGGCCTCCCCCATATATTACTAATATTACACAACTCCATAATACTCTAATATTATAAAGTTTATTTATCACTATATGATATACCTGAAATACTGTAAATATTGTAAAATCATAATATATTAATCGATATTTGTCTTTTGGATTTCCAATTTTTTTTTAATTGAAAATGTATTGTATTTCAAATAATATAGGGTTCCACATCAAACATTCACTTTCATGCCAACTTCGCTTCCCTCCTCAAAATGTACATTTATCTGAACTTAATATTTATTTACTCTTTTATTTTTAATTCCTGATTTTTTCAGTTACACCCACTTGATGCAGTTTGTTGTAACTGCCTAAGAATATTGCAAGAAAGTGTTGCATCAGCTCACTCCATTAGAAGATTTGGGTACAGGAATATTTGTATTCCATGTGGATCTTCAATGTTAAGAGCACACCGTAGACGGATTGTGCCTATTAACTCTGAAGAAAGAGATATTATTTTGCAGTGGATACCATCACACCAGGTACTTACCTTATTTTAAAAGGCTGTAAATGGTCCCCTGCCTCAAATAGGCAGCCCAGAGGATTTGCCACAATCGCTTTGGTACACAGATTGATGTTTGTAAAATCAGACACCTTGCATACAATTTGGTCTGATATTTATGCTCATTCAACATGGCAGTTCACTAACAGGTTATCTTTAAATTTACAGTCTACCAAAAGTCTACTGCTGAACATAGATTGTCTTATGGGGGGATATTTGCCATTAATAACCAATTTTTTTATTTTTAGTTATTAGATGAACGATACTTCTTCCTTATCTTACACCCATATTTGTATGCTTTTGTACTTATTATACAAGTAATATTTTTTACCTTAAAAGACATTAGTATAAATAAAACGGGTTGGGTTTACAATTCGGTCGCCTCAATTTGAAGATTCTGTTACTGTGGGGGGCGTCAAGGGAGTTTATCTGAAGCACCTACACGCGAGTTTTGCTACCGGAGCAGCATCGAAGTATTTTTATTTATTTTTTGAAAATATTGGTAAACAACTAATTAATTAAATATTCTCACGTTTTTTGACGTTTTATCTGTCAATGTCATATCGATATATAGTACTAAATCGATCTAGTGAATCGATATTTCACCCTAGAGAATCAAGATCAAATCTTTTCTGTTTTGTTAAGATTTACAAAATTATTTATAATTAGTTGAAAGTACCCCAACTCGTAAAGAATGACAGTTTTTCAATTTAATCATTCAATGTTATCTGAAACTTTAAAGAACTTGGGCTTAGTGAAATATTGTTAATAATTCTAAAATAATTACTTCTTGTCTGATATGTGATGTATTATTTATTTCTATTTAAATAAGTAGTGCCACAAAAATATTATGAGGGGAAACAATTGCATGCTAATATTTATAATTTTAAAAGACATTAAAACTATTTAGTGTTAGAAAGATTGAAATAAATAGAACAATAATAAATATTATTAATATTTAGAGTAGACACTGTAAAACTATAGTTCATTTTGTTAGTTGATAAAAAATAACTTTTTTCAGGTGGATCGTTTAGAACGAGTATGCAGTCCTTGCTAGCTGAGGGCTTCCAGAGCTGTATGGAGACAGAGACAACAAAATGAGAACAGGGATATTGAGCTACAATCCATGAATATAGAAGACATCGGTAACATCCCACAACCACCCCCTATACCTGCACCTGTAACCCCTGCCATTTCCAGAGCGGCATCAACAATTACTATGGCTAATTATAAGCGTGCTGCTTCTACTTCCCGTCACTGTATTTTTAAGTCATGTAATCATTCATCTAGATTTTTAATACCTAAACTACTTAAAGAGAGATTGCTGATAGATCACTCATTTTATGTGCCACTGTGCGCTCGTATTTGTGAATACCATTTAAATGAACCCCACAATGATTGGAATAATTTATTCACGAGTAGTAACTGTTCAGATTTTACTGCATCTCAGATAGACAACCTTTGTTCCTTACTTAAAAGTAGTGTTACTCAAAATTATAATATTTTAAATATCATTGAACATAATTCAATATTATGCAAATATTGGTTAGGATTTACCAAATACCAATTTGAACAGTTACTAGTTGAAATTCCATCTATCAGTGAAAGAGTTAAATCACCTAAAAGAAGTCTAGCTATGTTCTTAGTGAAACTTCGTACAGGTGATAGCAATGAACGCATAGCTTCTCTATTTAATGTAGCTTCATCGACTGTGTTCAATCACTTAAATATTGTAAGTCAGTGCTTTGAAGAGCAATTCATCCAACTGCATTTAGGGACAAATACCTTATGCATTCAACAAGTTGCTCAATATAACTTGACAATACCAAATGGCTTGTTTGGTAATCCAGATATGGATCCTGAATTTATGCCAGCCATAGTAATATGTGATGGTACATACATTTATGTGCAAAAAAGTAGTAATTACTTATACCAGAAGCAAACATATAGTTTACATAAGTATCGTAACTTAGTTAAGCCATTTTTAATAGTGTGCTGTAATGGTTATATCCTTGATGTTTTTGGACCATATCCTGCAACAGAATCAGATGCTTCTATAATTCTTAGACTGTTCAACGATAGTAGTCCACTGCGAACCTATTTTAGAGAAAACGATGTATTTATTCTTGATAGAGGTTTTAGGGATGCAATTCCATTCTTGCAGCAATGTGGTTATAAGGCTTACATGCCTGAATCTAAACAAGCTGGTGAAATACAATTATCAACCATTGCTGCCAACAAGTCCAGATGTGTAACTTTGTGCAGGTGGGTGATTGAAATTGTAAATGGGAGATTTAAACGGGACTTCAAATTATTTCGTCAGGAATATTTTAATACTGCATCTACTCATCTCATGCTATACTTTAAAATTGCAGCTGCATTAATAAATCGATTTCATACGTTGATTCGTAATAATTTTCATGCTGTAGAGATATTGGCAATTGCTCAAGCCAAACTAAACACTCCAAATAATTTAGCCTCCTACGTAGAAATGCACAATTTAAATAGAGTGAGAGTGCGATTTGCCAGCATTAATGGTAATCTTCCAGAGCTGGATAGTTTTCCTCAACTGACATTCCAGGATCTCATTCTGTTTAGTCTAGGAATTTATCAAATTAAACAAGCTCGTAGTTATTACGGGGAGCATGTCAGGGCTTCTGGAGAATATAAAATCGAGGTATACCTGCAATCTGTCCATGATTTTGGTCCAAATAGTTATCTATTGCGAGGTAGGATACAATCAAGGCACACTAGTAAAAAAACTTATTACACTTATATACTAGTTGACACCAACCCATCAATTGCTAACACTAGGGCTGCTCTTACTGGGTACTGTTGCAACTGTTTGGTAGGCAGACGCACTGTTGGCTGCTGTGCACATGTCATGTCTGTTGTCTGGTTTCTATCTTGGGCACGGCATCGAGATGAGGTTGAACCACCTGCATCTTTTTTTAGATGATATATTACTTTCAAGTAATGATATTGAAAATGATGAATGATGATTATTAATCTTAATGCGTATTAATATTGTAATATAAATGATCATTTTTGCTATAGTTGCTTCACTTGTGGCAACCAAAGTTTTTTGTGGTATTCTATAGGAAGATGCTGCTCCCCATCTCCTAGTATTTTTATTTTATTCTGTCGACTTTAACGACACCATACGGGACGGAACGTGATGGCAATTCACGGAAGGCCTCTGTAATATTTTACATTATATCTTTAATTTAGGAGCCATATGTTCGGCAGTGGACTGTTGTAATGATGATGAATAATGATGACTAAAAATTGTAATTTTTGTTGCTTATTTGAACTATTTCTATTTTACTGTGTGCTTTATTATCTGTTATATATTATGTTATATGTGTAATTTATAAATAAACGCCGAGCAAAGTTGAATTTATTGCTTTGGCACCCTTTTTTATCTCTTTTAATTGACAATATCCTTCTGATTTCTAATAATATCGTAAACGGGCGAGACATTATATTTTAATGATGTATGGGATTTATACTTGCTAATAGATGAATACTTTAATGAACAAAGGGCCGGCACTGCACCTGTCTGCTGTGTTATTTTTAAAAGAGGACTCATAAAACACTGACGATTTTAACCATAATTAATGCAGTGATTATACATGATCTTTGGGACTTATTACATATCAATATCGTATCATAAATAGAAATGTTACCATCAAGTTATTTTGAAAAAAATCTTTTAATATGATCTTTTGATATGAAAACACGAAAAAATGTTTCTACCTATGTCCGTTAGAAACCATCCAAGCGATTTTGATGATATGTTTATGTGTGTTTGAACGGGTCTCTATATGATTCATATTCACATATGGACTCGGTAGGTGGCGCTGTTGTCGAAATCCAGAAATCACCTGTGCGAAGTCGGGGCGGATCGCTAATAATAAATACAATTAAACTATACCTGTGTGTTTGTTATCCTGGCACAAACAGTTCAAAACATCTTACTTCCTCACAATTTATCAGTGTGTAATAACAGATAAGCATGATATTACCTAGTCATTTTGGTATTTTAGAACCCAGTCATTTTAAGATGTATAATTAGGTATTTAATAATCAACCAAAGCATATTAAAAAAAGTCTTGACACCGGGCCTGTCTGTCTGTCTGCATAAATAGATCTGAATTATATGTCTGAATTATATAGACTATGTTGGAAATGATGATTTACCATCTATAAATACGGTTGCATTATAACTTGTTTTTTACACAGTCAGTTTAAAACATCTTTCTTACTATATAACGTGTGTTGGTAATATTGTAAATATAAATGGATATATTATACCTTAGTCATCTTGAATTTATTCATATTATTTTAACGGTAATTGGGAAGTACACTCACAATCAATATATGTAAAAAATTGTATCCATACCACATTTGTACACAGACAGGCACTATATTTTGCCGTAACTACTAAAAATATTGAAGTACCTGAAAATGCTGAATGTACCTACAACTTGGTTTTATATGAACTATTATTCAACAGTGCACTATTTTAACTTAAAATACCGGTAAAAACCACTATAAATAGCTTTTAGTTTATTTATAGGTTATTTTAAAATTCATATTTTAATTGTCAATTTCTCGATTTTCCGTCTAGATGTGGTAAAACTAATATTACTTTTGTAAACTATAAATTATAAGGAATAAATCGACATCCATTTCATTGCGTGACGCGAAAATTTGTGGTGGGCCCATTCTCCATACAAAAATTGATTGTCTCCTTTATGTTTCTAAATCGTGTTGTTTTTAAAGAAATAATCATATTTAAAATCCTAAAAAAAATATATAGTACAGATAAACGTTTGATCTAGTGACTTTTTGGATAAAAACACAATATTAAACATTTGACTCGATAAAAAAAAATCAGAAGTAACATCGATTTTGAAAGCATTTTCAGTTTTATGAGAATTAGGGGAACGCTATATTTATGAAAATTTTATATTTCATTTACTAATCAGGTTTGACAGGGATATTATTGGATAGATTTATAATTTGGCACTTATTTTTTTCCATATAAAATAAAATACGTAAAAAGCGACTCGCGCGCACCACGCTAGTGCCGCCAGTGTCCAGCCGGACGTCATCGAGGGAGGACTTGTGCTATTTTTGCTCGCGACTACGTTGTCGTCGCCGCTCGCGTAGTAGTACCTACCTACTAGCATAAAAACTTGTTGTATTATATGTAATATAATAGAAATTAGTTTAAAAAGACAATACTCGTATCTAAGTATACTGACCTATGTTTTTAAAACAGTGTTTGTAAATAAATATTTTTTGTAAGTTGTGATTTAATTAAAATGGCGAATAAAAAATACAAAATTAGAAAAAAAAGCCTACCTAAAGTGAAGAAGATCCGAAAGTGTATTGCGTAAGTACTTACGCTAGGGCTAGGTTATAAGTTCCTATAACCTAGCCCTAGCGTAACATCAACAGGTCATTTACAATAAAAAAAATACATATTGGAATAATTAGATATCTACTTTAACAGGGACATAGATTAGCTAAATCAGTATGACAATTTTTATTTTCGTATTCTAATGTTCCACTATTTAGTGGGTGGATTCGTCACAATATAATTTACTGTAATCTAGCTAAGCTATCGTCAACAGATTTGACAGCATACAGGCAACTGAACGGACAGATCTCCAAATGCATGCGGCGAGACTTACGCAACTTTAATACTGCTCGTATTAAAGAAGCGATCGAGCGGAACCAGGGCTCCAAAGTCTTTGCCAGAGATCTGTCTGCCAGAAAGAGCCAACTGTCAAGGCTTAAGACTGAGTGTGGCAGCATCGTTTCCGGGACACCTGAGATTTTGAGTGAGATTGAGAGGTTCTATGGGCAGCTGTACACATCATCGTTGGAGCCACACGCAAGTGTGAGTAACGATCCAAGAGCAAGTCCTATCCGACACTATTCCGATGATATCCCGAACGTCAGTCTAAGCGAGATTAGAATGGCTCTCCAGCACCTTAAAAACGGCAGGGCCCCAGGCGAGGATGGAATTACAGCGGAGCTTCTGAAAGCGGGTGGAACACCGGTACTTGAAGTCCTTCAGAAGCTCTTCAATTCCGTCCTCCATGGTGGCACTACTCCAGAGGCGTGGAGCAGAAGTGCGGTGGTCTTGTTCTTTAAGAAAGGCGACAACGCTCTCTTGAAGAACTACAGACCGATTTCCCTTCTAAGCCGCGTCTACGTGCTGTTTTCGAGAGTCATTACGAATCGTCTCGCAAGCAGACTCGACGACTTCCAGCCTCCCGAACAAGCCGGTTTCCGAAAAGGCTTCAGTACCATAGACCACATACATACCCTGCGGCAGATTGTACAGAAGACTGAAGAGTACAATTTGCCACTTTGCCTGGCGTATGTGGACTATGAGAAAGCCTTTGATTCCGTCGAAATTTGGTCGGTGCTGCAGTCCCTTCAGCGGTGCCAAGTTGACTGTCGGTATATCGAAGTGCTGAAGTGTTTGTACAGTAGGGCTACGATGGCTATCCGAGTACAGAACCAGAGCTCGAAACCTATCCAACTGCAGAGAGGTGTAAGACAGGGTGACGTTATATCCCCGAAACTCTTCACCGCTGCTTTGGAAGACGTTTTCAAGCTACTGGACTGGAAAGGATACGGTATTAACATCAATGGCGAGTACATCACCCACCTTCGATTTGCCGACGATATAGTCCTTATGGCAGAATCGCTGGAGGACTTAAGCACTATGCTCAATGACCTCAATAGTGCCTCCCAACGGATAGGTCTTAAGATGAACATGGACAAAACAAAGATTATGTTTAATGTCCATGTCACACCTATGCCGGTAGTTGTTGGAAGCACTATGCTCGAAGTTGTTGACGAGTACGTTTACCTGGGACAAATATTCCGACTAGGTAAGTCCAACTTCGACCGAGAGGTCAATCGACGGATTCAACTCGGCTGGGCAGCGTTCGGGAAATTACGACATATCTTCTCGTCAGGTATACCTCAATCTCTGAAAACTAAAGTGTACAACCAGTGCGTGTTGCCAGTGATGACTTACGGATCAGAGACGTGGTCCTTCACTGCTGGCCGTATGAGGACGCTCAAGGTCGCTCAGCGAGCTATGGAGAGGGCTATGCTCGGAGTTTCTCTGCGTGATAGACTCAGAAATGAGGATATCCGCAGTAAAACCAGATTGACCGACATAGCCCAACGGATTAGTAAGCTGAAGTGGCAATGGGCCGGCCATATAGCTCGAAGAACCGATAACCGATGGGGAAAGAAAGGTTCTCGAGTGGCAGCCTCGTACCGGTAGGCGTAGTGTAGGGCGACCCCCCACTAGATGGAGTGACGACCTGGTAAGATATGCAGGAAGTCGATGGATGCAGGTGGCTCAGGACCGTGCTTTGTGGCATTACTTGGGGGAGGCCTATGTTCAGCAGTGGACTTGTGAAGGGCTGTGATGATGATGATGATGATAGCTAAGCTACACAGACTAGCGAAGTCAGTATGACAAGAATTTTAAATCCTATAGTAACATTCACCTATATTTTTGCATACCTACTAACTCTAGTAATTAATTTTTTTTGCTTTTTGAAATTTTGTAAATTTATTTATTCCATTCCAGTTTTACCTATTATTAATATTTGTAATCTTCAATTGTCAGATTTCTTATGCCCATACCACGGCCCAAATTCCTCGGATCACCATGGTCGATCTCCAAGGCCCTTGGCAATCTAAATGGGATATTTTTTGTAAATGATTATAAAGAAGCCTTTTCAAGCTTTTTTAGGATTTCGTAGCCGAATGGAAAAAACCGGAACCCTTATAGATTCGTCATGTATGTCTGTCCGTCCGTCCGTCCGTGTGTCACAGCCTTTTATTCCGAAACTATTCGGACTACATATTTGAAACTTAGTAGGTAGATGTATTCTGTGAATTTCGTTTCTATACAAAAATAAAATACAAAAAAAATTATAAGTACAATAAACAACAAAAAAATGTACAAATAAAAATTGATCAAACGAAAACAAAAAGGTCTGAATGGGGATTCGAACCCGAACCTTTCTTCAGCGTAGACTTCATAGGCCGATACTATAACCGCTCGGCTACGTAACAATAGCGGCGAAATTACGAAACATACTGCGCGGGTAAATCTTTATGCGTGAAAATAGGGCGAAAACGGGAGAAAACGATTTTTCCCAGATATGAGACCTAGCTAGACCGATTTTTCGTCCCCGTAAACCCCTAAATTGAAACTTTCATGAAATCGTTAGAGCCGTTTTCGAGAACTCATCTAAATATATATATATATATATATATATATATATTTTGACGACTCCGTGGCGTAGTGGCTTAGCAATGAGTGGCTGCACTGGGGGTCGCGGGTTCGAATCCCGCACGGAACAAGTATTTGTATGGCCTACAAATAATTGTTCCGGGTCTGGATGTTTGTACTTGTGCAATTTATGTTTGTAAACTGCCCCCACGATACAGGAGAAAATCCTAGTGTAGGGGTAACGTTTAAAATATATATATATATATATATATATATATATATATATATATATATATATATATTTATATATATATATATAAATATAAATATACAAATATTGCTCGTTTAATAGTATAGGATAAGTAGTTAATTTATTTATCAACAACATTCCTAGGATAGCTAACAAAATCGAACTACTGATTTATTTATACTGTGGCGTGCTCGCCCGCCTCCATAGGTCACCCAAGTTCATGTCGCGCCGGCTCCTGTGCAACGCGGGCGCGAGCCGTCTCAGAGCGTAAAATGCCTAAACTTTCAGGAAAAGGGCCTTAAGATGAAATACGTGAGTTCAAATTGCGATTTAGCCCCCGCGCCCCGCAGGCTCGCGAAATTTCGTTGAGGGGCGTGCAAGGTTTCTTCAATCTTTACGCATACCGCTCACAGTACTTACGCTGCAGTCCTGAGCGAAAGTACTGACACTGTTATATAAAATTCAGTATGTAGAAATAAAATTATGAATAGGTTATTTTATGAATTCTACTAATATATTTTGTTATAGAAGATGTGAAAGTTTGAATGGATATATTTTTACTCTTTCACACAAAATCTGATGAACGGATTTTGATGAAATTTGGCGTGAACACAATACAATAATTTTATAGTGTAACAAAAGAGCTACTTTGGCATCGGTACATTTTTCATGTTTGTAGTATTACTAAACAGCTCAGGCACAAATCCTGTAAGTATAAACTGTTGTCTACAGTATAGCGCGGCTAGATTTTCTTTTATAAGATTTTTGTCGATGAATCAATTATGACTATTCCGGATAAATAAAACAAAATTCGTGTGTATCTGTTATAGTTTTTTTTAATGTATTAGTATATACGAATAAAACTTCCCGGAAAAATGTCCCGGTTTTATTTTCCAGGGAAAATAGTACATGATATGGTGGAGACTAACAAAAATTTTTTCGTCATCCCATGCAAAGTTGGTCATGTGACCGATCCATTTTGCATGGGAAGTTGATAAATTTTTTTCATTGCCGCGAAAAATTCTTTTAGATTCTTGCTCGGGATGATGGTCTGAATTCATGATTAAAGATTTCGGGAGACCGTCCCTTACACCCTTTAAAGAAACAAATAACTATGTGTAATGTAATATAAACTTCACATAAAATCACCAAAAATACTTCCCGGGAAAAATCCCGGTTTTATTTTCCATGAAAAACCTTACATGGAATGGTGGGGACTATCACGAAATAATTGAAAACCAAATAATTGTGTGTAATGTTATATAAACTTCGCATAAAATCACCATAAAAAGACTTCTCGGGAAAAAGTTCCAGTTTTATTTTCCAGGAAAAATCGTACATGGAATGGTGAGGACTATCACAGAATAATTTAGAACCAAATAAGTGTGTGTAATGTAATATACATTTTACAGTGGTAGAGCCATGCTGCAGCTATATCAATTGTATAGTTGTAGCACGAATGGGTAGGCTCGACCGGGGAAGGACCACGCTCTCACAGAATACCAGCGTCAAATAGCAGCTTAATGCTGCTGTGTTTCGTATGGCGAGTGTAGAGAACCGAAGACCCTTTTTACTGAAAAAGAGGCATTCCATCTTAGTCCTCAAGGCTGACAACGCATCTTCATTTTTATTCGCAAACGATAGATGTAGATGTCTATGGACCAACGTGATGTCAAGCAACCACTTACCATCGGGTGGACTGTGTGCGCGCTAGTCATCTTTTTCCTATTTAAAAAAAATCATAAAATCACATTTTGGTATAAGTTATTGTAAGTAATACTTTTAACAAATTTCGTTCTGGCCTTTGAAAGAAATAAAAATAAATAAAACTAATCATATCAAACCATATTTTGACTTATTTGCAATGGTTATTCTAGACCTTTCAAAAGTGAACAAACATATTATAAAAAATAATAATTTGCATACAACTACTTTGATAATAAAAAAAGCTAAAATTATTAACTCTCTCATTGACTAAACACAAAATCTCCGCAGTTTTGGTAGGTAAATAGGTTAGGGACCTCTAAATTGAAACAACAGGATTAAACTTAAAAAATAATTATCAAAATTTGTCTATCCATTTAGATCTGTGATGACATATAATGTAATATAATATCCCTCTTTGCATTTTCTCGGGGGTTGATTTTGCGACTAGGAAGAATTATAAATTATAAATCGATTAATTAGTCAACAAGACAAATGGGTAGTTTCACCTAATTCTCTGATTGGCATATTACGGACGTGCCTGGGATCGCAGAGCTCTGGCAACATACATTTAAAATAAAAGTCTTTTAATTTTTGCTCCATGATTTCCGACCAAAAGTGGTCATCTCGTTGTATAATTTCAATTTTCAGAGGCTCGTCTTTACCTGACCACACTGCAAAAATGCATTGTTGCCTTTCAGTAATATGTAACTGCCCCTGAATTTGTATGAACCAAGGATGTTTTTTATTGATTTCATAACCATCCTTGGTCTTCTTCCAAAACGTTACTTTTTTCTGTTCGATTGCTTCGTTTATAGATGTTTTAAAAGATGTTATTGGACACTTTATTTCTACAATACTTCCTTCTCCTATAATTCCGTCTGGAGTCGCTCCTAAAAAGGGCAAACATTTGTCAATAAAAAGTCCGCATGGCTCTGAAGAATATCTAGCTAAAATAGCAGCATCCCGTTCCTTCTTTGCAGCTGCAACCATCACAACCAATGCCGTGTTTCGCCAGTCCTCGTATATCTTATTTTGGACTTTATGATAAATCTTTTGGTGAAAATATGGGATGTACATGGAGGCACATACCTCGTTAAATTGAGCATATCCAACACCAGCAGAAATAATTCCAGAAACTGAAGCTTGATTCAAATCCAGTTTCGTTTTGGGTTCTGAGTCTATTAAAAAGCTTTTGTTGCACATATTGCAATTTAATTTGAGTTGTGTGATAAATCCTCGTCTTTTTTTTCAGATAAAATTTGCATATTGCTTAATGTTCATCCAAAGGCTTTATTGTGATCGTTTATGCTTTGAAGTTTTTCGAAAAAATATTTTAAATCTACAATTCTTCTTCCATCTAAAGCATAACTTATTATGGATTCCTCAGTATTATAACTAGTTTCATACCTAAAACGAATAAATATTACTAAATATAGCATAAGTAATTTATATTGTGCAAAAAACATAAAATATACTCGAAGTGCATACCAATTGTTATCATCGTCGAGTGCATTTTGGCTGTCATTATTTTTCAAGGTTAAAGGCATTTGCTCTCTGTAAAAATCAATTATGTAAAGATTCCATGTTATGAGACTGAAGACCGAAATTTAGACCGTTATTATTATGTATTTCTTATGATTTAACAGTCCATAAGAAATTCTTTTTCTTTGTTACATATAAAATAATAACATATAAAATAATAACCATAAAATTCTTTAACAATATTCGTGACGCTCTCGAGAAAAAATTACAATATTTTTTCCGGGAAGAGGTCTCGGGGGAAAATATTATGAAACTTATTAAGAAATGACGAACATAAAAAAATAGGAATGAAAATAACATAGAATATCGTTTCCAGCTATTAAATCATTGTACAGGCCATCCTGTACTAAGTTTCTCGCATAGATTTCGGTGCCTTACGCTGTTATCTATTTCTTAAAATTTCCCGGTTTTATTATCCTGGAAAAATTGTACATGGAATGGTGGGGACAAACGCAATAATTAAGAACCAAATAATTATGTGTAATGTAATATGACCTTCACATAAAATCACCAAAAAAATACCTCCCGGGGAAAAAGTCCCGGTTTTCATTATAAAAATACACCTGAAAGCATAATTTAGTCAACATGAATAAATAATACGGAACATTAAAAAATGCAACATTATGAAAAGTTTTATCTTGAAATCGCTAATTTCGTGACATTACAGTTACACGTTAGTACCTACCAAGCGGTAATGCCATGGGGGAACAGCTAATTTCGCGATGATCAAAACACGTATGGTACTTACAATTCTATATTTTGTAATATATGGAGATTTGTTTCGTCCAAATTTATTCGAAGTTATTTGGGTCCCAATCACACGTGGCAAGTTAATAATACCTACCTAGGTACGAGATATTTTTATTTACCATTTGGATACAGAACCCTAAAAATCATCCATAAAAGAAGACGAAATCATCCATAAAAGCAGACTTGCCGCAAAAATAACAATGAATAATTACCTACCTACGTTTATTATGACAATAGGTACTAATTTGGTGCAATTACGCGTGGCTACATATCAAGCTACTATTTTTCAGTATAAGCTGACCTCTTGTATGGAATGCATCTACAATGTGAGATCAGCTTATACTGGAAATTATAGTTTGATAATTACATAATATGTAGCCACGTATATAACATATTACATGTTTAGGTAGGTAAAAGATACTGACGAATTTACCGGAATATTCTCTTTATCACCACCATCTTCAGTACTTTGTAATCGACGTCTTCTGCAAAGATAAATTATAATAATTTTAACTAAAGCTAAAATATCAAGGTACGTCAATACTCAATAGGTTCATAATTTATTATGTATGTAGTAGGTAGCACTATAGTCTTATAAGTTTTTTTTTAATAACGTTATGCCCACATTAGGATTTTCTCTTGTATCATGGAGACAGTTTACAAATATAAATTGCATAAGGACAAACATTCAGATCCAGAACAATTATTTGTAGGTCATACAAATACTCGTTCCGTGCGGGATTCGAACCCACGGACCCCAGCTCATCAACTCATTGCTTAGCCACTGCGCCGCGCCACGGAGTATCAATAGGGCCGGATAAATAAGCTAAGTAAGCTATTTATTGTAGTTAGATACTTACCAAATACACTTATATTTTTTTATTACTAACTAAGGGCTTGGCTTCTGCACTAAGAGTCGCGGATTCGATTCCCATACGGAACAAATATTTTTATGGCCCTACAGATAGTTGTGAAAATTTGTGTTTGTAAACGCACCGTCTCCGATCCAGGAGAAATACTGGAGTGCAATGTTACTGGTTGGGCGGCGGGCCTTAAGGTTGCCGAGTCACAATTCCCCGGTCGAGCCTTGAACCTACTACGCGAGATGTTTTACTAGATGGACTGTATACGCGGTTGGCTTCTTCTGCTTCAACAAATGGCGGCTGTAGTATGCGGTTCCTTGACATGCTTGCCAAGGTTTATGAAGGAATCCTGTTTGATCACATTAGGAGAAATGAAATTGGGCGGATTAACTAATAAAACACAAATATTCAAGCAGACGTCATAAGGAAGAAGAACACTTACCGGGGTGTGACTTCGAAGCGGCTTGGACGCTGCGGTGCTACTTCTGGCGGATCTCCTGGGGCCCCAGGGATGCGGTCCTGGTCGGTGGTGCGGTGGAAGAGAGCGGTGCGTGACGATATCTCACTAGGTGAGGCGATTACTTCTGGAGCTCGACTGCTCCAGGCGACGCGTTGGAACTAGCGGTACGCGTGGGCAAGAGACATATTTTGTGAAAAGTGTAGATGGTGTGACCTGAAGGTGTATTTCGGTAACTACTGCTGGAATTCCTGCACGAGTAGAACTGGGTGTGCCGATTTTGGGCTCCGTTTTGTTAGTTATGACGAGTCCTTTCCTCCGGTCTTGATGGAGTGACCTGAAGGTTTAAATGGGTGATTAATACTGGAACTCCTAATCTAGTAGAACTAGGTGTGCCTAGTTTGGGTTCGTTTTGATAGTTCAAATGAGACCGGTGTTAATGTCTTATCATAACTAACAAAACGAACCCAAATTCGGCACACCTAGTTTTACTAGTCTAGCAGTTCCAGTAGTAATCACCCAATTAAACTTTCAGGTCACTCCATCAAGTCCGGAGGTAAGGACTCGTCATAACCAACAAAGCGGAGCCCAAATTCGGCACACCTTGTTCTATTCGTCCAGAAATTGCAGCAGTAGTTACCGGAATACACCTTCAGGTCACTCCATCAAGTCCGGTGGTAAGGTCTCATCATTACTAACAAAACGAACCCAAACTCGGCACACCTAGTTCTACCAGTCTAGTAGGAGTTCCAGTTGTAATCACTGAATTACACCTTCAGGTCACTCCATCAAGACCGGTGGTAAGGTCTCATCGTAACTAACAAAACGGACCCAAACTAGGCACACCTAGTTCTACTAGTCTAAGAGTTCCAGTTGTAATCACCGAATTACACCTTCAGGTCACAACATCAAGTCCGGTGGT
This sequence comes from Parnassius apollo, assembly GCA_907164705.1. NCBI lineage: Eukaryota > Metazoa > Arthropoda > Insecta > Lepidoptera > Papilionidae > Parnassius > Parnassius apollo. The sequence continues at coordinate 5,403,747 of CAJQZP010001459.1, read as the reverse complement.
AAGGTCTCACCGTTATAGTCTTTGGATTTGAGTTAAGAGGATCTGGTTAAGCCATTTCAGGCTTATAATTGGCATATTTCCCCTTAGCAGGGTGATTAATGAGCATTCAGTCCACCAGATGGGAAGTGGATTATGTGGCCCATAGATATCTAATATCTATCCCCAATTACAAATCAAAATGAGATGTGTTGTCAACCCTGAGGACTAGGTTGCATATGTCATAGGCCTAGGATGGAATGCCATGTACCTATTGCAAAATGCCAGTAAAAAGGATCTCTGGTTCTGTACAGTGTATGCGCTTCTCACCCCTTCTTTATTACTAGGCAATTTATATTCTTGCAGAGCGCGACGTCCAATACATCATGACCGTAACGTGGGGATAACGTGGGGGTGTGCGCTTTTCGGATCCTAGCTTTGTGTAGTCTTTACTGTCGGTATATTTGAATAGTTCTATCCCGTCAGTGCCTGGTACCCCCGGAGTTCCTAGTACACTTTACTCAAATTAGTGAGAGGAGGACCAATCCCTGTACCATGTCCTGTACCATGGTCAGAGCAAGGGTTTTCATAACAGCAGCTATGAAATGCCGTTATATTCGCAAGACCCAGATTTGTTATTTTTATCGCCAGTTGTATTAGAGTCCTCACAGCATCCGTTGTGATTGCCCCTCTTGGCGATATTGGCGTTCGAGGGTGAGTGGTTGCACACAGCGCGTATTGGCATTACTGTATATTATAATATAGATGGCGCTATTGCTGCTCTAGGTTCTGTACGTCTACATGTATTTTCAGACCTTAGCGTTGATGGTAGTTGGTCTAGTCTAGTTTTCCTGATGACGCTACGTGTATGGGTGGAACACGTGTCATTTTATCGGCGGTGTGATTGTTATGTGTGTGTTTGTGTGCGTGATGATTATCCTTTCTAGCGTAATGGAGTTTGGAGTTATAGTGAATAGAGGGAGGGCGGGAGTTGAAGTGGTTGAGGTATAATGTAGTAGGTAGGTACAATGTAGTGTATGTTCGCAGACTGCAGACTTCCCGGAGCGTCGGTGCTTCACATCAGCTATATGTTCCTTCACGCGGGTTTTTATAGATCTCTTTGTTTGACCTATGTAAGAGAGACCACATTCACAATCTAGCTTGTACACACCTGCATCTTGTAGAGGAATATTACATTTGATGGATGGTAAAAATTGACTAATCTTCTTCAGCTGCTTGTAGTATGTCTTAATGGATGCTCGCTTCAAGATGTAGCCAATCTTGTCCGTGACTCCTCTGACATATGGTAGTAGAGCAGGCGCGCGCTCGACTGTGGCCGGCTTCACTCGTTCACTGTGACGTAGGCGCGGGACCCGAAGCTTGTTGTCTTGCAATACTTGCTTGATGTGCTGAAGCTCCGCGGCCAGACGTTTTCTGTCACAGATCCCTCGTGCTCTCTGAAACAAAGATTTACCCACGGTAGCTAACTGGGAAAGATGATGGTGAGATTCACCATTTAGATATCGGTTGGTATGGGTCTTTTTCCTATACACAGTGTGACCAATAGTGTTATCAGGATTTCGGATGACTAAAACATCTAGGAAGGCTAAAGAATTATTTGTCTCTAACTCCATTGTGAATTGTATTTTAGAGTTTACGCAGTTAAGGTAAAAAAGCTGTAAAGCACCCGAAACGTCGGGATAATAATAAAAATAAATTAAAGTAATTAAACGCAATAAAATCCGTAAATAATAGTTTTATTCAATGTGTAGTGTTCGCGTAAATTTAAGAAATCATTATACCCGTTAGTTATTCGAAATATTCCTTCTCAATAACATGGCTTTGTACGTGGTCGCTCAAACTGCACCAATCTTTCCATCTTTAGCAACGTGTTCTTATAGGGATGGATAATGGCCTCCAAATAGATGTAGTGATGCAACGGAAGTGTCATATCGGAAGCAGAAACGGAAACAGATGTTAAAAATTATTTTTGCAGAAACGGAAATAATACTTATGAAAAATTACAAACAAAACTTTTAATTAACGTTCAAAATTAAGTAGCAGTAAGTTATGTTTTATGAAAAGTAGTTCGGCAGCTTTTACACCTAACAATCTGTTCCGGTGTTCTTCATATATAAGTCCAGCTCCGCTAAATAATTGCTCACTGGCGATGATGCGTACCACCTATTGCTGCGTACCACCTATACACCAAAGCTAAATAGGCACTGAAATTTGGGCCAACACTATAAAGAGCCACACATAGGTTTAGCGAGTAGGTAATTTAGTACAGCCCTAGCACGAAAGTACGACGTATATAAACTTTGAATCCAAAATACTCATCAAATTTTCTTTAAAAATAATTAATATAAACTTCAAGTAAAAAATAAATAATATAAACTTCACGCAAACATCACTGCTGCCTGATTAATTTGCGAATCTAAGTTGTAACAAAGGCATTTATTAAAAACTATTTTTAACTTTAGAAAACATGTTTTAACTAAAATCTGGTTTTAACTATAACATAGGAATACATTTTATAAATAAATTGGTATGCAATTCCTTGACTGACCATTTGTTTTTTAGTTGGCGATGAAAGTTTTACAGTTTTAACTAACTTCTCAAACTGCACTCTTCAGCGTTTAAGATGGCTCTTTAAAGCGGTAGTTGTGCAGCCTTTTTGCGAGTATACTTTGTCACATAATTTACATCTGCCAAATCATCAATCTCAAAATAATAGTTCCAAACAGGACTTGTTTTTAGCTTCATAATTTCACTTAAATTACACACGCCACTTAAATTTCTAACTAACTAAAAATACAATAAATCTATTTATGTGGATGCGTCGCTGAGTTCCGTTCAGAATTCCGTTATAAAACTTGCGGAAACAGAAGCAGAAACGGATGTTAAAAACAATGCAGAACTTCCGCAGTTGCGGAAACAGAAACAGAGTTCTGTTTCATCAATATACACAGACTTTGAAAAGGTTTTTGACCGCATTGATCATATCATCCTTCTAAAAAAGCTACAGGAGCTAGGAATACGTGGAAATCTTTTCAGATGGATGGAATCGTATCTGAGTAATCACTCACAGGCAGTCGTTGTGGCTGGATATCGCGCAAATGTTTCCGCAATCTAACAAAGCACGAACCTTAACCTTTTGCTCATCAAGTGGATTCGATACTTCAATCGTTGCAGTAGATAATAAAACCTGATTTGTATTTTGATTAGAGTAATTAACGATAATCTCATCTTGTTCATCCGCGAGGGTGAGGTGGTTTGAAGAGGAAGACGGACGGTGGAGCAGACTGTTGTGGCGCTCTTTGCAGTCGCGCTCGCGACAAGGCTCCATGCGACACTCGCTTTCAGGGTGGAGTCTCGTCCGGACCGCGCTAGCGAGCGGTCTCGTCCGCCGGTCGTCGACTCCCGCCCGGGTGGGAGAAGTACAGCGCGTCGCTTCGCAATGGGTGCACGTGCTGTGGGGCCAACTCGGCTTGCGTGGAGCCTCGAGGACGCCCTTGACCCCACCCAGGATGAAGATCACCTAACGCTGCGTTTCACCTACACGCTGGGAAGCAAACTCCGAAGGCCCGGCGCGCTGCTAGGAGCGCGCGCCTGTTGGTGACTTCGGCTCAGCGTCGAGATGCGTCTCCGCGGGACCTGGAGGTTGCTGACCCTTCGGCAGATCCCTTCCCAGAGGCGCAAGATACGCCAACTTCTGCCTATGGCTACCAGGCCATCACCTAGAGCCAGGAAGGAGCTCTGGAGACCCGCAGCAGCTGCTGTCCGGAGCGCACTCCCGTCGGCAAGATTGGCCCTGCGTCGACTCCTTACCTCGGGACTCCGCGGGGCTTTGAGACGGCCGACCCTCCGGTAGCAGCGACCTGGTGGCTGAAGAAGGCCGGTGATGAAGATTACCGACAATGTCGTACATTTACGGCTCCCAAGACCGGCCAATAGATATGGGCTGTGAGGATTACCCTGGTAATGGGGTACTCCCCGAGGCCCGAAACCTTCATGGGATAAACAACAGTAGTCCCATAGTAGATGACAATACGAGGTTTCAGTGTGACCCTGCCTTAGGCAATTGACACATAATTTATACTTCGTTACGTCCAGCATTCGCTCGTCAATCCCCTTAGCCCTAAATGTGGGGCAATCGTAGATTCTATGATGCTCGTTAAAAATAGTGCATGTAAATATATTTGACTTTTTACCGTAATTATCGCTTTTGCTTGCAAATGTCTTTATGATATTATTGTTTTGATGAAACTTTTGAGCGTAATAAAATAGTTCCAATGACGGAACATCACCCGTTAATGTATTGCGATATTCCTCCCATTTAACAATGTAGCACTATCTAGCTTAGATGCTAACATGAATATTATAAGCACGTCCCATTTATCAGTGGGTTGTTCTAGGCTAGACAAGGCGCGTAAGTTCTTGGTTACGTGATCGACCATAAATCTCAAAGACCGTTCCGATTCGCGTGTTAATTGTTTTACTAATATTCTTTTGTTATCATATCTATTGCAAATCATTTTCCATGCCTCAGAATAATTATTCGTTGACACTTCTAAGTTAGAAATTATTCCGGCCGCGTCACCTTGCAAATAAGACACGAGATAATGAAACTTATGAATATCTGAAATGCGATCATTTTTATATATCAAATTCTCAAAGGTGTCCCGAAACTCCAGCCACCAGAAATAGGAACCATCAAATTTGGCAATTTGAATTTGAGGTAATTTCAAACCTGCCTCACGGCAACCAGGATCATCCACGCAACATGAGGCGTTGTGCACGGGGCTGCGCCTTTTTTCGCATTCAAATTTTTTAGAAAATCTTTTAACTTAAGTTTTGGCCTTGGCGATGTTTATTATTATCTCTTGCGCAATATTGTCGCGCTCCTCAATTTCAGCCGAAATATTTTCATGATTTAAGACCTCTATTTCACTCTGCAAATCATCAACCTGAACGAATAACGCTTCAAATTTGGTGAGTTTTAAACTTAACTCGGTAAATTGCACATTTTGTAAGTCCGTTTTACTGCTAAGGTTATTTAAATAATTTTTAAATTTAGTTATTTGTCCTTTTGCGGACACTCTTTTTGTAGTTAATTCACGTAATCGTGTTTTATTAATTTCTGCTGATGAAGTCATATTTAATAATTAACTTTAATTTTTATCTATAAATAATCTTCAAATAAGTTTTAAATGCTCATTATTTAAATAGCAATGCCACTGTTAGAATGTGTTTGATGAATTTCTTGACTTTTATTGATTTTATTGCGGATTCTTTTTAGTTCCCCTCATGGGACACCATGTTTTATTTTTAGAGGATACACTGGTGCAAATCAAATGCTCTTACTTTTCAAAATTAGTTATATTAGACAAAAGAATGTTAATCGTACAGCGTTTGGTTGACAAATGATTTGACATTGAGAATTTGCTTTGAGAAGCACATGAGCGCCTTCTGACGAGCTGAAGGCAATCACTCATTCGCGCATTTCACTTAAATCACTTCAGGCATTAAGCCTGAACAATTATATTATACACATAATTATTATTGGAATGTTTGTTTACTTTTGATAAACATTATAAATTTAATTTATATATTGCAGAATTCCAATGGAACAACCAATGGTCAACTCAGATGTAACAAGTGAACAAAGTAATCCTCTCATGACATCTGTGGATCAAACCAGGCTGTTGACAATTGCCCGGTAAAAAAGAGAAAGATATAGATAATAAATACATACTTCAACTAAAACTTATTTGTATGGTTACCTTTTCATCCTTTCAAGTTTATTTCTATGACCTAGGTGGGCATTCTGTGCACGTAACAATTCGTTTTGCTCACACAGAAGGCTATTGACGCTTTTTGAGCCTTTCATCTATAATCTGAAAGATAAGGTGAAATTTATATAGACTGTTGCAGAACAATATTAATCAGGAAAGGAATAATAGCATTCTTTCAATTAGTAATGAAATAAAAAAAGAATTGTTATTTGTAAACATGCATTATTTTCTTGCTGGAGGCGATTAAAAACATCATACGACCGTTCTTTTCTGTTTTGGGCTGTGGCATAGTGGGTGGAATGAGCTGAATGGCTGGTGGAAGGGACTGGATGGCTGGTGGAAGGGACTGGATGGCTGGTGGAAGGGGCTGGTGGAATATTTTCAGCTCGTCTGCGAAGGAGGTGGGTACTGTAGTATGTTCGAACAATTTTGACTACTACATATTATTTGGTATCACGCTCCACCACCGACACTTCAATGATTTCCTGATATAAAATTAGAATAAGCTTGATAACATGCTTTCAGAGGCAAGGTTACACAAAGCACAATTTCAGAACTAAATAAGAACACACATTTGCCTGACTTATTGAAGACTCTTCAGGCCCAATACCAGTGGAGGATTTATACCCAATTATGTTTAAAACTTTTGTGCCCATTTCAGACACAGTCGGGACTGTTGCTACATTGCCCGTTGTGCTGCGTCCACGAGCTGCCGCCGCGTTCTCGATACGCGCACCCTTTTTTGAATCTTTCCAAGTCTGCAAATAAAGGAATATTCAAATATTACTTAAATTTAAACCTGAAAATGTGATATGTTATGGACTTACCTGCTTCCACTGTTCAACCGTTCTATCTGGCCCATACACTTTTAGTATGTCCCTGAGAATTTGCGGGTAAGGTTTACAAGTCGGTCGCCTGAATTAGGGAGTGGGGGGTATGGGGGGAAGGAGTTGTAGAGTCACCCCCTACTTCCCCTTCCTGCCGGACGTGCTTAGGTTTTTTTTATAAATTTTTAAAATTGATTGTTGTTTGAACATACACAAAAGGCCTTTGTTTAGTGACAACTCAAAGGCCTTTTGTGGTTGCGCATACGCTATGTTCAAACAACAATACTTCCTAAAATAATAAACATACAGTTGTAAACTTTATGTTGTATTGTAGCTTAACTCAAAATCTGTCGATCTAGTAAACAAATTAATATGGTAAGCGGGGTTGTTTTTGCAGTAATCTACTATAATTAACCGATTAGCATAATTTTTTGATATTTATTCTTACTTAAGTTAATTTGTTTTCTTTAAAGATACGAATATCTGAACATTTTTTTGGTAACGTAAACAATAGACAATATTGTTGCCCTCCAAATGAGCCAATTTTTATCTCAGTAAGACCAAAACTTTGAGAGATACGAATTTTTTGAAAACACGTAGAGAATATTTCTAGAAAAAAACAAAATGGCCGCCACATAGAGGGGCCGTCCCCCTCTATGTGGCGGCCATTTTGTTAAAGACTATAAGACCCTATATATATATATATATATATATATATATATATATATATATATATATATATATATATATAAGACCCTAGTGTGTAGTGTAGTGTATTTTTGTATTAAAATAGCTGTATTATAAGTATCTAGAATATCGCTAGTCCGTGACCGGACACACTCTGTAAGTCAATGAGACGAACAAGTAATAAAATAGCATCAATTATTTGTAAACAAAAAGATTTGTAAAGACAATAAGTTAAGTTATACGTGGTAAAGCCATGCTGCTGTTATATTAGACGTATAGGTAGGTGTAGCACGAATGGGTCGGCTCGACCGTGGAAGGACCACGCTCTCACAGAATACCAGCGTGAAATGGTAGCTTAATGCTGCTGTATTTCATATGGTGAGTGTAGAGAACCGGATACCCTTTTTACTGGAAATAAGGCATTCCATCTTAGTCCTCACGGGTGACAACGCATCTGCATTTTGATAGATGTAGATGTCTACGGGCCACAGCAACCACTTACCATCAGGTGGACGGTGTGCTTGTTTGTCTCCCTATACTATAAAAAAGAGTTTACTTTTCGTTTTCATAAAACAATAGTTGTTTTAATACATTTTATGTTAGTACTTACTTTTTGGCACTCATTTTAATATACCAACCTCTCAGTTTTAATTTTTGTATACCGAAAACGAAAACTTGTGACGAAAAGAAAAGAAATCTTATAATTGTCGAAACCACGAGCACAGATAAAAAATAATGACTTAGTTGCTAAGAGGATCACGGGGAGAGGATAAACTTTTTATCCCTCGTTCAGTTTTATCCACCCTGCGAGCATGGGCCTACTGTGGATATAATATCCACAGTAGATAAAATAGGAGATAAACTTATTCCCGCAATTATTGCCATTATAAGAAAATTGCCAAATAATTACATCAAAATTGATGTCTACTCTATCCTATACCTATATTTTTTTATATTATTTTTTATCTTTGCTCGTGATTTTGAGTTTAAAATGTTTGTTTTTCAATAAACAAATAAAATAACATTTTCTGTTCTTCAAACCAATTTATTTATATTAAAATGAGTGCCAAAAATTAAGTATGTATTTTAGTGTAATATGTAATGTAAGTATGTATTACCACATAAAATATTGTAAAGTAACTATTGTAATATAAAAGCAAAATGTTAATTTTCTCTACAAGTCTTTATCTTTACAAATAATTGATACTATTTTATGACCTGTTATTCTACATTTATCGCCCATTATTTATTTTATTGTTCTGATACAGTCAATATATATTTGACCTTATTTTTCAGAGTATAGACGAAAGGCCGAAAGAGCATAATAATCTTTCGTGTAAACAAAATCAATTACTTCGTACACAGAATGCCCACCTAAGTAATAGATATATAAACTCAAAAGAATGGAAAGGTAATCATACAAATAAATATTAGTTGAAGTATGTATTTATTAATCTTCTCTTTCTGTCGTGTAATTGCCAACATCTGGGTTTGCTCCACAGACGTGATGAGTTAGCCATTGGAATTTTGCAATTTACAAAATAAATTAACGATTAGTAAACAAGCATTCCAATAGTAATTATATATGTGAGGATATACTCAAATATAATGTACATATTATTTACAAAAACAACATTGATGTTCTATGATATTGTAAAGTGTTGCATAAGCATAATATATTATTATTGTTAAGCTTTCTCTGGACTGTGGTGGAGTTACTATGTCAATGCCCAAGCTTCGGAATTTGCCTTTGAGATACCCATTTGTTCTTTCCACACAGTTTCTCACTTAGCAATGCCAGTTGGTAGTTATATTTTTCTGCAGAACTATTTGGCAGCTTTCAAATATAGAGTCATCAACCAAAGTTCTGATGTTAAGCCCGAGCCCCTGTAAAATATTTGTTTCTATTAATCTCATTATTTCCTTAATATAGGTGTCAATCAATTGTTGCTGATTGTCATTGCAGATTTTCACAAAGAATAGTACTAATAAAGATACGATGAAGCATGACGAATGAAAATTTAATGATTTCAAATAAAACAAAGAATAAATAATTATATGATTATGAGTGTTTTGTTATTTTTATTCCTAATATTATGTATATTAGCCTTTAAACTATTGAACAAGCTTTGCTATTCTAATAATTATTATATTTCTTAATTTAAAAGTTTGAATTGTAACTTTACTAAGTTTGATAACTTTATTTTAAAATATTTTACCTAAAATATAGTATAGGCTGATTCTAACATCATACAGACATTTCATTTCTGATTAAACTTTGGAGTTGTTAAATATGACTTGATCATGGACTAGCCTTGGATAATGTTCATTTATGTCAATAATGCGGCACTCTACATCCACAATCTATGTTATTATATCATGGCATTGAGACTCAATAGCTCAATGGTTAACGGGTGACTACAATCTGAAAGGTTTTACAATCTTTAACCGGGACAACAATAGTCTCATCGGACCTGTAAGACTATTGTGGCACATAGGCATTACGGTTATTTCCGACGGAAAGGGTAATATTAGATGAATATAATACTACTATTCTTTATTAAGAAAAACCTTGATTATTAGTTTTTTTTAAACTCTATAACGTGTTTGCTATTACCAGTTGAACAATTATTGTAGATCGCCCTTTTATTGTACTAAACCCCAGTCTAGAATGGTAGGTGAAATATATCAACATGGGTGCAGTTAATAGCCCCAAGAATATCTGGCAGAACATGCTCTGCTAAGTATCCTCTAGCTACATTTTGCCTTGCTTGTTATACGTCCGAAAATTATATTCACTTCAGTATTAGTCCAAAGTAAAGTGAAAGAAGTACATGCACTGAAACTTGTATTTACCTACACAAGAGGCTAATTAAAGTATATTGTTCCCCACATTCTAATGATAGCCCCAATAACTTGGGTCAAGTATTTGCTGATTATTTACTGTTTGAACAACAGCCATTCCATGGTCTTGACTCGTACCTCTCTGGTAACTACCATCTGCCAAGAGACTGAAAGATGTAAAGTACCAACCTATAAAAAATATTAAGATAAGTTAGCCACATGTATTGATTGCAAATATAAAATGTTTTTGCACGAGGTGGTTCTAATAGATGCTTACTTTAATATGCACTGGTAGTCCATCCACAGAATTAATAGGCTTTAAAGCCTTATAGAGTTCTTTACACAAATACAAAACACAATCTTTGAGCATCCGAAACCGGCGTAGAAATTCGTTGTCGGGGAATTCCAATAGATTAAGTACTCTGATAACGTATCGATCGCCGATGTAATTTTCTTTCTTGTTTTTCGATTTCTAATACGAAAATGTAGTTGCAGAAAATGCAGGTTGCAATAGGCTTGAGACACCTTTTTTGTATTAAAATGGTTTGAAGATAAACTTAAACCCACATCCATGAAGGAGGATAAAATTGTCCCTTTCAAATGTCAAAAAGGGATATTTTTTTCTGTTTCCTTTGGCCCCATGCTACGGATGTTGGAATATATGCCTACTCGTTATGTCAAACGGGGATATACTGTAGGGATAAGATCACTTTGTCTCTTGTCAGTGGATATAATCGGAGAATATAATTTTTATCTCCTGCCCATACTCATACTCGCAGGGTGGATAAAATTGAGCAAGGGATAAAAAATTTATCCTCTCCCTGGGGATATATTATCTCCTGCCCATGCTAGCCCGGCTGGCTGACCAGCTACGGTAGTCCCGTGGTTTTCTTTTAAAATGTTTGGAATCCCGGCTGGAGAAAGGTATTGTATTCGATTCTTGTTTAAGTGAACCTTTATATTTGTTCCATGGAAAATATAAGATATATATTGTAATCCTTAAGCATACTAATTTTGTAAATGGTTTCGAAAAGTTAGATAATGCTATCTAAGTATCATAGTTATCTTTAGAAATAAATAATTAGATCCGTAAACTTACGTAATAAATTATAAATTCTCTTATAACTTGTCTCATCATAATGATGAACTTTAGTGTAAAGGAAGTAAAATGTTTTATTGTTAGGGTCAACCGAGTGTATGGTTTCAAGTTCGCGTTCCGTTGATAACAACTCGATACCTAGTATTATTTATCATTGACAATAGCAGTTCACAGTTCGGTATAGAAGTAATCAATGTCTAGAGAGACTGGACACACAATTATTTTTTGTTTTGCAGAATATAAACTTTGATTGTGCTCTTCAATTTGTGTATGATTAGAAATTGATTATGTAAATTGTTTCAAAAAAAATTGTTCATATAAAGCCTTATTTAATTTAGAATGCTTGATATCGTTTACTGGATTACGAGATAAAGCATCCGCATTTGAATTGATTCTACCTGGCTTTTAAACGATTTCATCATAGAATATATATAATAACAATAGAATATAATACACAATGGAATGCCTGTCAACCCTATTTTGTACGAGTAGAGGCGTCCCTGGGAGCACACATACAAGCAATTACGTCGTATTATCAGTTAATCACTCCTACGAACCCGATTCGCTATGTTGACAGACGGATTTTAATACATATTTATTCGCAAATAGCGTGCAATTTGGCATTTTCTAAATAGTTTGCATGCGAAATTTAGAAACGATTGTAACGTCAAAACACATCTCGTGTTGACATTTATACGTGTGAATTGACATTTTGTGGCTTTTTTAGTGGCATTTTTGTAGCTACACGGGCTCCGCCCACTCCCCCCGTTCTATTATGTATGTATTATAGTATTCTATAGATTTTATAATCGTATTCTTCTACGACTCGCATAATATACGATTAATCGCTATCTGAGCAAACGTCCACTTGGATCTTTGGCATTGAAAAGCCATATAAGAGGGCGATGATCTGTGACAATCTTAAAATTATACCCGCAAAGATACGGTCGAAAAGTATTAATACCGAAGAGTATTGCCAATAATTCCTTTTCTGTAGTCGAATAGTTTTCCTTCTTGTTTACTTAAGAGCGCATATTCAAATATGTCCAAGTCGAAATCTACGCGATCGCTTTGGAACGGCGTAATAATGACGCACACTACAATGTTATCTCTGTGTGCGTGTCAGGGCGAGCGTGAGGCTATAATAGTTGCCTAACGACGACTACGAATCACTTTGATCGTTGATTATATACCTGTCTGATACTGTTGGAACTAAAATAATAAAATAATAATTTCCATATAATGGCTTACTTATATAGTGTATGGAAATCGGAGGCTAATATCTGGAAATTGTTTTAGGTATTCTTTTAGTAAATTGAAGTCGGCTTTACATTTTCACCCTATTGAGTATATTATAATATGTATATGTTCTAATTGAAAAATATGTATTGTATAAAATATATATCATTTGATAAACTTTTATTCTGTTTCATAATGTAAACATAATTCATCAAACTAACAATTTTATCAGTGTCGGCGGGGATTAGTGTTGCCAGGTCTAGCAAGTAAAATTTCGGGACGGAAGGTAAAAATAATCGGGGATTTGGTTTTCATATCCGGACAACTAGAATGACTACAAAATATAGGTTTCTTTGTAGCCTTTTGTGCTTTATTGAGAGCCGTGGTAGCTCAGATGGTCAACGCTAACTGTAAATATGCGAAGATGAAGAAGATGCTGTAAAAATGCGAGTAATGCGAGAAATTGTGACTGTAACTTTACTTTTGTGCTTTATAATTATTATTCGAGTCTGATCTCATGAACGAATAACTTTTCATCCAAACATCGTAAAAACTGAATTTTTTTCATTTTTGGCAAATTAAAACATTTTTGAACTACTTGTTTTTTTTTTTTGCAGTCCCTGAATTTTTCAAATCACTCATTTTAATATAATTCTGTTTAAAACTTTTGTGGTTTTTTTTCGACTAGTGAGACAATGTCGTAGTTAAAATATTTTAATGTGGTAGTAGCTAACAGATGTAATCATTTTTGCTGTCAAAATTATGGATTAAAGTATAGAATAAGAAGGTTAGTGAAAATCGGGACATTTGGCGTCCCGATCAATGATGAATCGGGACGTGTCACTAGACCTTTGAAAATCGGGACGTCCCGCGCAAATCGGGACACCTGGCAACACTAGCGGGGATCGAGCCCGGATTGTTCACGTTTACGGCGAGCACTACGCCATTGAGCTACTCAACTCAAGCACGGCTCATATGTTTTATATCTGGGGGCACGGTAGTGCCTCCGCCATGTAGACCAAAACAGCGGCACGGCCGTATCATCATTGCGAGACTTGGTTATTTTACAAGTTATGTTTTTGATGGCATGTCTTTGTTTAATCATAACGTTATCTCCACACTAGGAATTTTTCCTAAGTACATACATCGTTAGGGCAGTTTAAATACATTAATTTCACAAGGACAAACATCCAGACCTGGAACAATTATTTGTAGGTAATACAAATTTTTGTTCCATGTGGGATTCGAACCTGCGGCGCTCAGCGCTACAAATCATTACCAAGTCACTCCGCCACGGAGCTAAAGTTGAAAGCCAACGATTTTGTATTTTTACTTGATCCGAATTGCTTACGTTCAATTACTCATTTCAAAAAAAATGTGTGAAATGAAAATTTGCCACCATTACATCATTTAATATTTAAATATTACAATCATAAACATATTTCAAAATTACTTACTACCAAAAATATCGCTTTTAAAAGTGAATCGTTTAAAATGCTCGATGGTGCTATAGGTATCTAGTTATAGTATGGTGTAGTATAGCCCTATCGGTGTATCAACGCGATCGCGCGGTGTCGGTGAGAAAAAGTAATACGTCCTGTCGTTGGGATTACCCGGAGCGTACTGAATCGAACTGCGTCCAGTGTTGCCAGGTCAAGGTTTTACTTTACCCTAGGCTTGGTCTCAATTTACCCTAGAATCTGTATTATTTAAAAAAAATACCCTAAAAAATATCCTTGTCTTTTCCTTCTTTACAAATAAAACAACTACATTATTTACTCATATTATTATATTATTGGCGCATAACAATAAAAGTATCCTCTGCATCACTATCTTTTTTGTCATACATGCTATTATTAAATTTGTCCAACATTGTTTTTGAAGGCGTGAAGTTAACACAAGATTTGTGAAATATGTTTAAATTGTATTTTTTTTGCTTAAATAGTTTATTAATTTAATTTTAGTTTAAATTGTATTGTATTGCAGGGATAGCCTATTCCTAAGCTTTGTTTTGACGACTGAGTATAGAGAAAAGGCCCTTTCTACGGCTGCATTAGATATAGGCGCCGACAAAAGAGACAATGCTAATTTAGAGACATTAGGGAATCTTTTATTACCCCCAGCGTCTGTGTCCCCCTGAACCTCAGCCCAAAAATCAGTACAACGCGTCGTATTTTTCCAGGATTTGTTTTGCAAATTATTCCATTCCATTTCTACCTCTTGTTTACAACCATATACTTCAGCCCTTTGTACATTTTGTAATATGTCAACTAATGTAGGTTTTACTTGAGAAGTGGCTATTTCTGGAGATTACATGGCTTTAAGGAATGTGATCTGTTTTGGCAACCTTTTCTGTAATTCGGAACACAAAAATAACAAGAAAGGTTTTGCATCTCTCACGTACGTCTTCTTTGTCACGTCTGTCTAGTTTCGATAGCGCCTCTTCAACCGTGTAGCCAAAATGCATTGCTGATACATGCATCAAATGCTCCTGAAAACCAAATGATGCATATTCTCCATCCGTAACAATTTCAAGCTTCCGAGGTATGACAATAATTTGCAGGATATTTTTGAATAGCAAAAACAAGTCTTCTAACAGTTTCGTTGGATCGACATTATCACTTTGAAAAAGGCAATTTACTTTAGTAACTTGTCGTAGATGAACATCTAAGAACGTGAAATATGCATGGTAAGCTCTGCATTTCATGATGTCATACAATTTTGCCGCCATGAAACATTTGTCTTCAGTCTCATCATGAAAAGAAGCTTTAATTCCTCCCATTGCTCGAGTAACGTACGTATAGCATGAGAACGTGCTAAGCAGCGTGTTCCGCAAAATCCTGGTATTTTTTTAGGAGCTCGACTTTCGTTCATAATTTCGTATAAGTTCCTGTAGGCTTCAAGGCGTTTAGAACTATACGAGAACCAATTGTGGCATTCTCGAATCAAAAATTCCAGTTGACGGGGCATACTTTCCGAAGCTTTCTCTGCACATAAATGCAACGAATGACAGGTACAATTAACGATGATAATATCCGGTAAGTCTCTTTTCAACAGTGCTGCGACAGACTGGTGCTCACCAATCATTACATTAGTACCGTTTAGCCCAATTCCTACCAGCATTTCAAGACGTAAGGAGTCCTCTAGTAAAGTATTTTTTATAGTTTCGTAGATGGTTGTTGCATCGCATTTACATATTTTTATGTATCTGTAAAATGTTGTAATGATATCCTGCTTAATTTTTGAAAAAATACCGTATCATTATGCACAGAATTTTATCTGTTGATATGTCCGTAGTTTCATCTACAATAAGTGAATATGCAGCATCACCAACATCTGATATAATTTCTTGCATCATTACTGGACCAAGAACGTTTTTTATTAGCATGCTGCATTTAGTTCTGTGTATTTTTAACGTCCCCAGAACTTCTGATTTCAGATCAAGACATGGCAGGATTTCACCTAAATGATCTACATTTTGAATAGCACTATGTTCAGCTATATAAGCAGCTATTTTTAATTCCGCAGTTTTGTTATTCTTCGAAACTGTTTTTACAAAAGGCAGTAATTGCTGACAGGACGTCGCCGCTTTATCTAATGACACAGCTTTTATGTGTTTTTTACTCTTTGCGTGATAGTTAAGTTCTATCTTGTGGGATACTAATGTGACTTTACAATATTTGCACCTTGCATAGTTTTCACCAGTGGGGTCAGGACAAATCCAATCTAAAAATAAAAAAGCAAAGCGTTAACACCACCGCACCGTCACCACCATTCATCTTCATCATCACCAAAATATGCATTTATCTTTATCCATCACCACCACCACCCGTAAAATATACCTACAGATGTGGGTAAATTTTGCAACAGGCAACTCTTATACATTACCAAAGACATTCAAATAATATTAACAGCCAAACTGCCAAACAAAGTACAATACAATCAAAGAAAAACAGTTACAATAATGCTTATGTAACCTCAGTCTCATTGCTCAATTAGATTAATACATATTATAGCTTTAAGAAAACTGGACTTACCTTTTAAATTTGGATCATACTCCCATTCTTTACAGTATTTTTGTGCATACTTTTTCACACCTGAACGCGTAACGCCAGCACTAGACGACGCCATTTTTCACAACAACACACACTCACGAAAAGAAAGAACAAGCAACACAATAAATAAGGGAGACTAGAGAGAGACACAAAAGCAAACGGTGCGTTCACGACACGGAATCTGTAATGGGCGCGTTCAAAAACAATATCATTCAAAGTAATTATTTTACTGTTATTGACTGTTACCCCAAAAAATACCCTAGGAAAATTCATACCCCAGAAATTACCCTGCTGGATTACTTTTACTCTAAATATAGGGTAAATTACCCTAAGTTGGTACCACTGACTGCATCTGCGCATGATGTTTTATAGTATTTTTAAAATAATTATATAAAATAATTGACAAAATAAAACGAGCTAAAAATTTTTTGGATATTTAACATTACATTTATTTTGATAAAATAATTAAAATAGATATGTTTATAAGCAAATACATGGAAAAAATTACATTGAAGTAGACAGTTTTGGTGATTTTATAATATTATTTTATAATATTAAATCGAAATATTATCGTAATTTAGGTTTTGCTATACCCTAAAAGACTATATATTTCATTATAATAACGCTTAAAATAAAGTATTTTAGCTTATAATAATGGTTGTATTCAACCTGAAAGATAACTCTGATGCATATTTTCGTAAAACACAGTGAAGGGATTGTCTTCGCCCTAAAAAAACCGTCATTAAAAACTATGATTTTGCACTGCTATGTACTAAATAAATACTTCATCTTTCTAAAGCCCTAATTTTCAGCAAATAATCTCCTCACGTCGTTACGATATCGCCTTTGGAAAAACCATAAAACATGTAGTTTTCGACGCGAAACGCATATGCCCTCTTAAGGTACGAGATGCATAGGCGATAGGTTTATCTTTACCAATCTTGCCTTGAGACAAAACTGCGGCAACAGCGTAATTAGAAGCATCGGTAGTTACGATAAAAGGAGAAAAAATTAAGAGAAGTCGGGGTATTGCAGTAAAGGAGCTGTAACCAACTTTTGTTTAAGTTGATTGAAAGTATATAAGAATATGCTCATGAGACGAGTGAAAGATAGTGTCCTTTTTAAGTAAAGAAGTAAGAGGTTTTGTGATATGCGAAAAGTTTTTTATGAAATGACGAGAGTAACCTGTTAATCTAAGAAATGGCTTTACATCTTTAGGAGTCTTAGGTGTGGGAAACTGAGTTTTTACTTTACCATATCAAGGCGAGGCGAAACACCTTGATCTGTAATAACATGCCCAAGATAAGCGACTTCCCGTCGCAAGAACTTACATTTGTAGGCTGTAATTTTAAATAAGCCTCTCTGTATTTGCTCTCATCTTTAGGAGTCTTAGGTGTGGGAAACTGAGTTTTTACTTTACCATATCAAGGCGAGGCGAAACACCTTGATCTGTAATAACATGCCCAAGATAAGCGACTTCCCGTCGCAAGAACTTACATTTGTAGGCTGTAATTTTAAATAAGCCTCTCTGTATTTGCTCTTCCTCCTGGACCGCCGCAAGGTGTACTCGTTTGTAAAACTTAAGTCAATTACATTTTCAACTTTAAATAATTAAATCAGTGTTGATAATTCGAGAAAAAAAATAGGAGTGCAGAAAGCGGTGGTGGTGAGCAAAACTGTGAATCAAACCTGATATTCTGATTGCCTAGTACGCATCCCCCTTCTGCGGACATACTTTATGTCGTCATCGACCTACTTGCGTATGCGCTTAGCCTATCTGCATACGCACTTTTCGGCCATTTTGGCGTTTTAGTGCAACCCACTCAAACGTGACTCCACCCCTTGCTTGCCATAGGACATAGCTGCCGCACTATTTTTTTGCACCATTTTGCGACTGCGTATTGAATAGTATAACTAACTCCTATTCACTTATAGCAAAGAATATAAATACACTACGAGAATATAGTCTCCTAATCGTGAGCAAATGGATACCATGAATAAATCGTTGTCAGATACAGAAGTGGAAATTGCACATCAAACAACCCCACCAAACTTTTTAACTGCCCGGAAAAAGAGAAGAAGAAATGAAGAATCACTTCGGAATTGGCTAATTTAAAAGAAGAAATGAAAAACATATTCTTATCGCTGATGAATTCTCAAAATCTTGAATTTCAAGAAAGGATCTCTAAGCTAGAAGGACAAATTAAGGAGGACATGAACTATATAGCTCTTTTCGAAGACAAAATAGAGGACATGCAAAAAGATAGACGTAAAACAAATTTGGAAATCAAGAACGTCCAAAGAAAGAACGACGAGAGTAAAAAAAACTTATTGAAATGGTTTTAAGTCTATCCAACACTATCGGCTGCCAAATGGTAAGTTCAGATATTAAGGATGTGTATAGAGTCCGTGGAAAAAGAGAAGATATTAAGAACACTCCTATCATTGTGGAGACATCATCTACAATACAAAAAAATTATTTTTTGAAAAAATGTAAGGAGTTCAACAAAAAAAATAACAAACCAAAACTCAGTGCTCATCATTTAGGACTTAAGTCTTCAGGTGTAGAAAATAATTCTATATTGTATCAGAGTAGTAGGGCAGCTAAGGCTGCCCGACTCTATTTTCTTGCACGCGACCTTAGCAAGTCACATTCGTATAAATTTTGTTGGACATCTTACGGGAAGGTTTATTTGAGGAAAGACGATAACCCCAAAATAATACTAATTAAAAACGAATCGCAAATCCAGCAGCTGAAGATAGACACCTGACTAAAAGCCGTTCTACAATATACATGCAATCTCTTCGTTTATATTAGAGTAAGCTCTATCGTGTTTTCGTATATTTATTTTTTGTTTTTAATTTTTTAAATACAAATGTAAAAAATCAATCACTCAGACACACTTTCACACATTCATCTTCCAGTAATACAACACAGTCATATCTTAACAAACAGTTCAAGATTACCCAGACTACTGTAACTATTTTTACTTCTCTTAGGTTCTTCTGTCACCGTACCCACCTGCACATTACGTTGCTATTATGCATATATAAAAACTTTTATTTTAATCTTTTTATATATACACATCGAGCTAATCACTTCGCAAAATTACCCTCTACTAAATTGTTTATAATGTTCAACAAACTCTTTAACGAAATTGCTAATGCAATTTATTATTTTATAAAAGTAGAATGAACAGTACATTTACTACTATACAAGACATGGACGATTCGAAAATAAAGAACTCTATTCAATGTGATATACAGGATTTAACTAAATATATAAATGTTTTCAAAAATGACCTAACCTTAATATTAGTGTTGCCCAAAATCGGTCTTGATCTTGCATTCTTGGTCTTGTTCTTGCATTTTTGCAAGACCAAGACTAGGAACAAGTAAAGTAAAAGTAAAGTTACAGCCTATATACGTCCCACTGCTGTGCACAGGCCTCCCCTCATTTCTGAGAGGGTTTTAGGGCAAGGAAGTGTCCGCCGCGCTGCCCCAATGCGTGTTGGCGAACTTCACATGTCTTCGAAATATTTTTTTTTCTTATTCCTCAGACATGCAGGTTTCCTCACGATGTTTTCCTACACCACCGAGCACGTGGTAAATCAGCACTTAAATTGCAATTAACAATTTCATTGGTGCCGGCGGGGATCGAACCCGGGTTACTCGCGTTCTGTTATATTTACAGCGAGCGTTAACCATCTGAGCTACCACGACTTCTAGGAAAAAGACCGCCTAATTTTAGCAAGACGAAGACCAAGACTGACCGTGCAAGATTTGAGCAAGAACAAGACTAAGCCTGCGAGACTCTTGCGTCTTGCAGTTAGGAATAAGTGTCGTTTCAGGGAGTATAGGAGTTCGGGTATACGCTTAGGGACTCTATGAGACGCAAAAAATATATAATAAAATTTGGAAAATTGGACTTATGCGCATTACGAACAATACCATAAACATACATAGCGGATGAAAATATCCATTAAAAGAAAAAACAGTGCATCCCTAGTTTTGACCATCGGCACTTTGATAGTGCGCGGCGTCTTGTTGTCGGCATCATCAAAGGTCGAATACTGACCTGTCAAAGAAATTTTGCAGCTATTCGGAAGTACAAGGTCAAGATACACGCGCCGGCGGCTTCCATTGATATCGCATTCAATCGTCGCCGCCGCGCCGCACGCACTACATTTGACACTGTTTGAATGCCGCCACAGAGTACATGTTACAAAGAATAAAATCAGTTTCCGGGTGCTCAGAATGAACACGAATTTGTAATTAGGTAATGGTAAGGATAGGTAGATAGCATAATAATTTATTCTAGTAAGTAATTATTATAATATTAACTATATGGGTTTATGTGCCGGACGGGCGAAACTCTCCGGAGTAAATGTTGTCGAAGATACTTCGCGAGTCGCTCATGTCCTACACCTATAGGTTCCGGTGGGTACTTTCACTGCCGTATTTGTGGGTGCCGCTGAAATATTGTGGACTGAGGTTTAAATCAAAATGCACGATTAATAAATACAAATAGCAAGGTAGTGGCCAGCGGTTCGACTGATTGATTAGCCGCGAAATTTTATAACTATTGACCATGGTTGTTGAACTACGGTTGACCACTATTGGTTGGTCACTGTATATTTCAAAAGTGTCTTTAAATTGTACGGTAGTATCAAATATCTATTGGCAGTAGCTGGTTTTCTAACACTACTGACTAGCAGCTATTATCAACTAAACTAGCTGATTTTTTCACTTGAGTAACTGCGGATATCAGTTACTACTTTCACTATATGTAACTGCGAATATCAGTTACGACCTTTTTCGGCTAGCTAACACTTTCACTATATGTAACTGCGAATATCAGTTACGACCTTTTTTGGCTAGCTAACACTTTCACTACATGTAACTGCGAATATCAGTTACGTCAATATATCACCTTTTTCGGCTAGCTAACACTTTCACTATGTGTAACTGCGAATATCATTTACGACCTTTTTCAGCTAGCTAACACTTTCACTATATGTAACTGCGAATATCACTTACGACCTTTTTCGGCTAGCTAACACTTTCACTATTCACTATATACTGCTACTAGTCACTTCAGCTACCACCGGATACCACTCACTTCACTTCACTTGTCGCTGGTAGTTCTTCACACTACTACTGGTACTGGGTACCGAGCCCCTAAGGTAGACTTTGGGTATACTTTACAGTGAGCCGCTTGCCATTTTCCGTTTTGCCTCTTTATTGCATAAACTTTTCACTATGCAAATGGCATGAATTTTAATATTTTCTATACAAAACTAATTGCTACACTAACATGCTATACATCAACAAATCGGTAATCAGGTACTTTATTAGTATATCATAAAGGTTACTCAAAACATTAACATTGTAAAAATTTATTAAACGAAATGTCCCAAATTTTCATAATATTTGGGTACATTAATTCTTTGATTTTTCTGTAAATATCAAATGCGTTTAATTATACAAAATATTCCTACACTTCTTTAATCTATAAGCCATATGCTAATTCAATGTCATATTTATAACTCTTTTAGAACATAAAATTATTTTCATTATTTTTGGTATGAACTATTACGCAGTTAATTAAAAACTTCTAGAGAGTTCTACGATAAGACGCGCTGTGATTGGTCGATTTTTCTTAATATAATAAAAGTTGTTTATATTACTTGTTATCAAAACGACATTCTATACAAATATACTAAGAGTTATAGACATGCTACACAACTATATTAATACACGTTTTCACCCAGTTTTGTTGGTAATTTCACTATTAATACAAAAAACAATATTCTTTATCACTTTGTTTCTTAGCGTTGTTAGGCCGTCGCGAACATCTCGCCGTGCAGCGTCGCGACGATTTTCTCACAGCGGCGCTGCATCCATTTCGGTGAGCGACGTTGCTTCTACTTCGGCAGCGGCACGAGTTTCCTGGTTGGCCTCTTAATTAGGCCGTTTGCTGTGCGTACCTCCACAGTGCAGATCTGTCCGTCCGCTCCGGGGTAAACAGCTTCCACCCTCCCTCGTGGCCAGGTGTTATAAAGTAACTGGCCGTCAGCTATGAGGACTGGATCGCCCACCTGGATTTTGGGACCTCGCCCATAGGCCTCCCGCCGGTTTTGAAGTTCCGGTAGATACTTTCGGACCCAACGCTGCCAGAACATGTCAGCGAGTATCTGGGAGCGTCGCCAGTGTCTTTTGCTATTCATATCCTTTTTCTTCAAGAGAAGCGCTGTTTCTATGTGCCCGTCTTGTAACTGACGGGTGCTGCTATTTATTATATCTTCAGCTTTCTTCTCTGGATCGGAGTCTGGTCTTCTCGGATTGATGATGAGAAATTTCAGCGCGAAATATTCGCGGAGTTGGTCATCTATAGTCTCCTCGCTCTTGTGCAGCTCATTGGCCGCGTGGACGCGCTGATACGAGGCTTTAGTGTGTGCCGCGTGTAGCACCCATCGTAATTCTGTGAGCGAGGCAACTGGCTGGTGCGTTGGACCTTTTCGGATTTGAGTGGCTATCAGAAGTCTCCAATTGTCCTGTCCTATTAGGATCCTTGGCGTTGCCGGAGTCATATGTTAGCTGCTCCTTTAGGTATTTCAAATGGTTGTACTTGGCTATGTCTGCTGCACGCACAGTCTGTGGCCCCAAGTTTAGGCTTGCGACCGTGCGTGCTCTGAATGGCACCCTTTTGCTGTGGAGACTCTTCAGCGATACTTTAATTCTTCAGGATTCCGGTGAATCGAGGGTAGTGTTACCGATGGCGGTGATCTTAAACGGGTCCAACCGCCCTGTAGCTCCAATTTGTTTGGCGATCTCTTCATCCATTAGTGAAACTGTTGACCCATCATCCAGCAGGGCGTGTGTGTTTACAGCTCCCGCCGGTCCAATTACTCGCACTGGAATTATTTTTAAATAGGCTTGATGCTTTGACACAGCGAATGAGTTAGCTACGGTTTCTTGAGGTTCTTTTTGTTTGACCTCAGTCTTCTCCTTTATATTGTTATGGAGAAGTCGATTGTGTGTCGCGAAGCATCCTTCTATTCCACACTTATTACTTTTGCATCTGTTTATCTGATTTCTATAACGTAAACAGCGGAAACATAATTTTTTTTGCTTTGCGAGTTCCCATCTTTTGTTGATATCCGCTTCCTTAAATTTTTACATTCGGATCCGTAGTGACCCTCCTTTTCGCACACTCTGCATTTCGGAGACGGCTTAGTAGTAGCCGCGTGTGCTCTATGTACTAAACGATTGCTTTGTGCTTCGTTTATAATTTCTGGAGGCGCAAATGCACTGCAGAAGCGAGCTTGCTCGGTAATAAACTCGCTGAAGCAGCCGAGGTCTGGTCTAGAGTCATATTTTTCAGTGTAGATTCTATACCACTGGGCACGTATAGAGTTTGCCAGTTTGTCGGTGAGGTATCGTAGCAGCTCTGCGTTGACAAGGTAATGATCTCGCTTTAGGGCTCGAAGAGTGACGTCGCTTCCCCTCACTTTGCTCGCGAATGTGCAGATGTCTCTGGGTGCTTCTGTACAACGTGCTAATCCTCGTAAATTTTCGGTTTCTGCTTGCGCGATTGAATCTGGACGCCCAAATTGTAGCTCCAGTTCTCGCATAATCTCATCTGGCTTAGCATGCCCGATGAGTTCTGACTGACTGTTTCCAAGGCTCTTCCTTGTAGAATTCGTCTTAGTCTAGCAGTGTTTTCAATGTCATTGAAGTAGCCTCGGGTTGTTTCGTAAATGGCACGGAATGAAAGCCACTCGGTATGTGCTCCGCTAAAGCTTGGCAGTGTCATTATAGCTTTCGACGCTGCGAAAGATTGCGACGATAGTGGCGCACTCTCTAACTTTGATTTGTCAGCGAGCGCGGCTATAGCGGATGTGAGATCCGATATAAATGGACGGAGCCCCCTGTCTTCACTTATGACGGGCTCCTGGCTAGGTTTCTTTGGCATGAGATCCTTGGGTACATCTGCTGGATAGGAATCCTGGTACGTAAGCTCCGATACAATCGGTAGGAGCCCCCTGTCTTCATTAACGGTGGGTTTCTGGCTGAGCTTCTGTGGCATGGGATCCTTTTGTGCATCTTCTGGATAGGAATCCTGGTTCGTGAGCTCCTTTTGGGGCTCACTGAGGTCGACAACGTCCGGGGTTGGCTTTGTGACGGTTTTATTAAATGGGGCCTTCCCTCCGGTGGTTGTGCCTTAATTTGACTTTTGTTTGGATACAGAATTTTCGAGCCAAGATCGAACGTACTCACTTTTGGAGTGACCATCTTCATCATAGTCTTCTGATTCGTCTTCTTCTTCGGCCATCTATCTGTAAGGAGATCTGCGCAAGTTCTAGTTTGATCTTCAATAATTCTTCACGAGCCTTCAAAATTCTTCTATTGGGCCGAACAGTCTTCTTTGACTTCGTACTGCAATCGGTGTGGCCCCTCGGTGCTCTTTGGTGTGGGTGTCTTCCCGGGCTGTTGGCAATGATGCACGGCTAAAGTCATCGTTGCCTTCTATATGTTCCCTCTGCTTCGTTGTGCGGGCCGTAGTGGCCGGCGCGGGCAGGGGTATCCCCCCCTCGCGGGGGCAGCATGGCGCCTCAGCACCCTCTACCGTTGACGGTGAGCGTGGTGGCATCTGGTGGTGGACGGCGGCGTTACTGGCCGATGAACCTCTTTCCAGACCGACGGTCCACGCCTTGGCTTCCCTTCCTTGCGAACGGGTGATCGGCATCTTGAATCTGAAAAATTCTGCGGTTTTAATACGGTGGTGACTATTTACACGGTTCCGAAATACAAACGGATATATCCGGCTCGAAGGACCAACGAATGTGCCGGACGGGCGAAACTCTCCGGAGTAAATGTTGTCGAAGATACTTCGCGAGTCGCTCACGTCCTACACCTATAGGTTCCGGTGGGTACATTCACTACCGTCTTTGTGGGTGCCGCTGGGATATTGTGGACTGAGGTTCAAATCAAAATGCACGATTAATAAATACAAATAGCAAAGTAGTGGCCAGCGGTTCGACTGATTGATTAGTCGCGAAATTTTATAAATATTGACGACGGTTGTTGAACTACGGTTGGCCACTATTGGTTGGTTACTGTATATTTCAAAAGATTTCTTTAAATTGTACGGTAGTATCAAATATCTATTGGTAGTAGCTGGTTTTCTAACACTACTGACTAGCAGCTATTATCAAATAAACTAGCTGATTTTATAACTAAACTAGCTGATTTTATCACTTGTGTAACTGCTGATATCAGTTACCACTTTCACTATATGTAACTGCGAATATCAGTTACGACCTTTTTCGGCTAGCTAACACTTTCACTATATGTAACTGCGAATATCAGTTACGACCTTTTTCGGTTAGCTAACACTTTCACCTATATGTAACTGCGAATATCAGTTACCACCTTTTTCGGCTAGCTAACACTTTCACTATGTGTAACTGCGAATATCAGTTATGACCTTTTTCGGCTAGTTAACACTTTCACTATATGTAACTGCGAATATCAGTTACGACCTTTTTCGGCTAGCTAACACTTTCACTATTCACTATATACTGCTATTAGTCACTTCAGCTACTACCGGATACCACTCACTTCATAATGATTTCTTATATTTACGCGAACACTACACATTGAAATAATACTAGTTTTTACGGAATTTATCGCGTATATTTAACTTTTTAAATACCCGATGTTTCGAACGCTTTACAGCACTCATGGTCACGGGCGGGACTGAGATGTTCAACGTCCATATGTCATAGTTAACCGCGGTTACCATAGATTAAAATTTAACTTTTGTTCCGATCTATGCAGTATGAACTTATAGTATCTTGAAGTCTTGCAGTTGTATGCTTGGGTTGGGATTTCATTTTATTTATTATTGGATCCCAATCAGATGGTAGCACCCAGCCATCTTCTAGTTGTTTTTAGTGTGCTATTTGTTGGGTCGTTTTTAACCTTTTTATAAGTACTTACATCCGACAAAAGTTCTTGTATTTTAGAATTATAATCTGACGTATCCATGACTACCGTGGCGTTTCCCTTATCTGCGCTGAGAATCGTAAGTTCTGGTTTATTACGTAGGTTCTTTAACGCTATAAATTCGTCTTTGGGAAGATTCGGTTTAGGCACTGAACATCGACGTAACATAGACGAAATGTCTTGACGTATCGCCTCCAAATCTTCTTTCCGCATATTGTTTTTAAATAAACAGTCCTCGACACTACAGATAATTTCTTCGTACGGTAATTTGCGGGGTGTAATAGCAAAGTTGAGGCCTTTGGATAAAACCCTAATTGTTGCATCATGCAGTGTTTGTTTTGACAGATTATAGAGCGCGATTAATATATATTTATCTCAACTAGTATTATTTCAATGTGTAGTGTTCGCGTAAATATAAGAAATCATTATGTAAACCAGTACGTACTGGTAATTGCAAATAAAATACGTGGATTAGAAGATCTAAAGACCAAGCGCGCAAGATATCTAACAGCCTTAAATTTCTTGAAGAGATGCCGAGACCATAATGTCATTCCTACGTGTGTCAAAATATCAACCGAAAAGGACATTCGAGGAAGCGCTAAGATCTTAAATCAGGCGAGTAAAAAGTTGTTACGGACGGTAATCCAACAAAAACGCTCCGATCTATATGATATAAACAAATCCATATACACATCATCCAGTGAATTAAAGAAAATTTTAACGACGTGTGACTATAATTTTTGCATGGAAAATAAACGCGAAATTAGTAAATATAACGAATGCAAAAACAAACATATAGAAAAATATCAAAAATTAACGAACAAGTCAAATGTCAAACATCTGAATCAGTGCCAGAACCAAAAGCAACCATTGACAAACACAGATCATAGATTAATCGCGCTCCATAATCTGTCAAAACAAACACTGGATGATCCAACAATTAGGGTTTTATCCAAAGGCCTCAACTTTGCTATTACACCTCGCAAATTACCGTACGAAGAAATTATCTGTAGTGTCGAGGACTGTTTATTTAAAAACAATATGCGGAAAGAAGATTTGGAGGCGATACGTCAAGACATTTCGTCTATGTTACGTCGATGTTCAGTGCCTAAACCGAATCTTCCCAAAGACGAATTTATAGCGTTAAAGAACCTACGCAATAAACCAGAACTTACGATTCTCCGCGCAGATAAGGGAAACGCCACGGTAGTCATGGATACGTCAGATTATAATTCTAAAATACAAGAACTTTTGTCGGATGTAAGTACTTATAAAAAGGTTAAAAACGACCCAACAAATAGCACACTAAAAACAACTAGTGACCTCATAAAGAAACAATCCACTCTCAAATTGGTTACATCTTGAAGCGCGCTTACATCAAAACATACTTCAAGCCGCTGAAGAAGATTGGTCAGTTTTTACCATCAGTCAAGTGTAATGTCCCTCTGCAAGATGCAGGAGTGTACAAGCTTGATTGTGAATGTGGTCTCTCCTACATAGGACAAACTAAAACATCAATAAAAACCCGCGTTAAAGAACATATAGCTGATGTGAAGAATCGACGCTCCGGGAAGTCTGCAGTCTGTGAACACGTACAGGATCGCCCTCCGTCATTACATCAGATTTGATAGACCGCAAATCCTCGCTAAAGAACACCGATTCCTTCCAAGGATGATTCGCGAGGCTATTGAAATCAAAAAACATCCTAATTTCAATAGAGAAGATGGCTGGGTGCTACCATCTGCTTGGGATCCTATAATAAATAAAATTAAATCTCAACTAGACATGTAACGAGTAGTGATTCGCCGAGTACTCGGCCACCGAGTACTCGGCCTAGATTGGGCCGAGTACTCGGCCGAATACTCGGCCGAATGCTCGGCTTTAAAAAACGCGGTAGCGGGTGGCGCGCGGTTATTTCCCTTACACAGAGACAGAGTAACAGCGCGATATTGCAGCGCGACGAATCTGTGCACGGGGAATTCCCTTTGAGCGGGGAAAACCGTAACTTCATAATTTATCAACTCATTTGTCACTTTTGTACGTGTATTCACGGAGAAGAGGTTATGCTTGTGTGTTTAATTAATTATTTTATGTAGACAACGCGTAATTTATAATATAACAAAATGTCAAGTAGTGCGAAAAGGTCGGGTGTTTGGAAATACTTTGTGGAGGTTGATAAAAACAAATCTAAGTGTAATTTGTGTGGAGTTCAACTATCACGTGGAGGTATGGGAAAAACTGCGACTACTTCGTCCATGAAAAGACATTTGCAGACTAAACATAAGTCGGAGTATGAAGAGGTTTTTGGTACTACAAGTATTGCTTCAAGTAGCAAAGAATTTGTCTCTCAGTCCAGTCAATCACAAGTGAGTGGTTTTTTGAAGCAGCCGTCTTTAGAAGATATGTTAGAAAAGAAAAAGTTGTGGGATATTAATGATTCTAGAGCAAAGAGGTGCCATTATTTAATCGGTGAAATGATCGCAGTGGATAACGAGCCATTTTCTATCGTGGAAAGTCATGTAGGGTTTCGCCGGTTTGTCAATAATATTTTACCGCAGTACGAGATACCAAGCCGAATATATTTTAGCGAAAATGTAATTCCAGATATATATAACAAAGTGGTGAACAATATCAAGTCAAGATTGGCACCGGTCAACCACATCTCTTTTACTACAGACATGTGGACATGTCAAACTAACAAAACTTGTTTCCTCAGTTGTACTGCCCATTGGTTAGAAGAAAGTTATATGCTTGGTCATGCAGTGCTAGATATAAAGGTTTTCCCAGAGAGTCATACGGCAGAAAACATAAAGAAAAGCTTACTCGATTCGGTTTCCGATTGGAACATACCAGCTACGAAAGTACGTGCCGTTGTACATGACAATGCAGCAAATATAACAAAAGGTGTGAAAGACGCAAACTTCCCTTCTTTTCGTTGTTTTATTCACACTCTGCAATTAGTAATTAATGACGCTATAGACGCTAATACTTCTGTTAAAGAAACAATTTCTGCTGCTCGACGAATCGTGACACATTTCAATCACAGTGGTTATAACAAACTTCACGAGATTCAAGAGGAACTTGGCCTTCCAAAAAAGAAACTACATCAAGATGTTATTACCAGATGGAACTCAACTTATTATTTACTGGAACGTATTATTGAACAGAGACGAGCTATTTCTGTCTACTTCGCAGAATCTCGAAATTTGAATTTTGAAAACTTGTCAAGCGATCAATGGGAAATAGTGTTGCAGTTAATCATATTATTGAAACCTTTTGAAGAAGTGACGAAAATAACTAGTAGCACGTATTCTCCTATTTCCGATGTAATTCCGCATGCTGTCACATTGATGAGATATTTACGAAAAGAAGAACTGTCGGAGAAAACGTATCAAGTTGATGATTTTAGAAATGCCCTCGTAAGCAATATGAACAAAGTCACGCGTTTCAATCTTGAATATTTGTTTGAAAACAGAACTTATCTCCTTTCGACCTTTTTAGACCCACGCTACAAAATCAACTTTTATAATGCTTATCAAGCAGATCAAGCTCGCAAGGCTGTCCTAAGAGAAGCTCTAAAAATATCGCTAGACACAGAAGATGATGAACTTGTCATTGATGCAGAGCCAGCAGAAAAAAAAGCTAGAATGATAGATAGAGATCATACTGCTTCTGAAGCTCATAATCTATTCTGGGAATGTTTTGAAGAAGCCGCTGACGCATCAACTAGTTACCAGCCTAATGATCCTAAGAATTCCGCTGCAGCAGAGTTAGATCATTACTTAAGCGTACCAAGGGCCGCAAGAGATGCAAATCCATATAAATGGTGGGTTTCTAATAAAGTTCATTACCCCATCTTGGGAAATATTGCGGCTCAATACTTATCAACTCCAGCCAGTTCAGTTTACAGTGAACGGCTTTTTTCAGAG
The DNA here is from genome assembly GCA_907164705.1 of Parnassius apollo. Taxonomy (NCBI): domain Eukaryota; kingdom Metazoa; phylum Arthropoda; class Insecta; order Lepidoptera; family Papilionidae; genus Parnassius; species Parnassius apollo. The sequence goes on along the minus strand of CAJQZP010001459.1, from coordinate 5,373,279 downwards.
GCGGGCTTAATATATGAAGCAAAAAGGAGCAAACTAGACCCAAATAGGGCCGAAAAGCTAGTGTTTTTGCATCACAATCTTCCTCTCTTAAATTTTAAATATTAGTAAGATCATAATTTCTATTATAGATTCTTATTTACGTTTTCAATATTTCTGCTGTTTGTCATGTTCCTGATGTTTTAATGTGTCTAATATAATAATAATGATAATAACTGGCTTTTTGTCTTTATTTTTCCCTGCAATATAATTAAGGCCGAGTACTCGGTAATCGGCCCTTAATATTCGGTGCTCGGCCGAACCCTAAAAAACGGCCGAATCCGCCGAGTACCGAATCCAAACCGAGTACTCGTTACATGTCTAATCTCAACCCAAGTATACAACTGCAAGACTTCAAGATACCATAAGTTCATACTGCATAGATCGGAACAAAAGTTAAATTTTAATCTATGGTAACCGCGGTTAACTATGACATATGGACGTTGAACCTCTCAGTCCCGCCCGTGACCATGAGTGCTGTAAAGCGTTCGAAACATCGGGTATTTAAAAAGTTAAATATACGCGATAAATTCCATAAAAACTAGTATTATTCCACTCACTTCACTTCACTTGTCACTGGTAGTTCTTCACACTACTACTGGTACTGGGTACCGAGCCCCTAAGGTAGACTTTGGCTATACTTTACAGTGAGCCGCTTGCTGTTTTCCGTTTTGCCTCTTTATTGCATAAACTTTTCACTATGCACATGGCATAAATTACAATATTTTCTATACAAAACTAATTGCTACACTAACATGTAAAAAGTAAAAAAGTTATTAAACGAAATTCCCAAATTTTCATAATATTTGGGTACATTAATTCTTTGATTTTTTGTAACTATCAAATGCGTTTAATTATACAAAATATTCCTACACTTCTTTAATCTATAAGCCATATGCTAATTCAGTGTCATATTTACAACTCTTTTAGAACATAAAATTATTTTCATTATTTTTAGTATGAACTATTACGCAGTTAATTAAAAACTTCTAGAGAGTTCTACGATAAGACGTGCTGTGATTGGTCGATTTTTCTTAATATAATAAAAGTTGTTTATATTACTTGTTATCAAAACGACATTCTATACAAATATACTAAGAGTTATAAACATGCTACACATCTATATTAATACACGTTTTCACCCAGTTTTGTTGGTAATTTCACTATTAATACAAAAAACAATATTCTTTATCACTTTGTTTCTTAGCGTTGTTAGGCCGTCGCGAACAGTTTATAATAATTACTTACTATTATTATTATTACCTAATAGATAAACATGTTCAATAAGTTCACTGTAAATCTCGATTTTTGGAAGTGTGTGTTTTTGAACACAAAGTATTCGAATATCTCGTCACCCATTTGATAAATATTGTAGACACTTTTAACACACTTGAAACGTGTAAACATTTTGTACAATGCTAATCGAATTATATAAAAAGTGTTCATATTAAATAAAAAGCGTAAAATAACATCTATGTACTTTTTAGGAGCCCGAGTATCTCTTAGTGAACCGTTTAAAGAAATTGATTGCATCGAATCGATGTAAATAATAGTGATTTGCACAATTTTAATAGTAGAAATAAAAATAAAATCACAATACCTGCTTCCCGGTTACACAAAGTATATAATGCGTTCTTGGATAGCGATATACGCTTTTATAATAAGATTCCAAAAGAAATGTTAGATCTTTCACCTTTTCAATTTAAGTCAGACAAAAATGTTTGGAACTGACCTCTCGTACTACACAGGACTAACTAGAAATTTCTAAACCGATTTGGTATCTACATATACATTTGACATTATATGTTTGAATTATCGCTTTACATAATTATAGAACTATTGTAAAAATATTTTGAAAAGAGCAACTACTGAGTTTGTTACTTTCTTCCATGATTCTCCTCAGTAGAATAAGAACCCCTGGACATGGAAAAGAAAAAATTGGGGAAAACAGTGATTATATGACTATTCAAAAGTGTATTTTTAATGCCTACTTGTATGAAATATATTTGAATTTTGAATTTCAAACGAGTGAAGGCAAATTTAATTTAATTAACGTAGATTAATTCAATCACAAGAAGAACATAATATACATAATTTTACATATTTACATTTCTTTTTACGTAGGCACACTATACCTATCTGGCAACGCATCTACTTTATTAATCTTCTGAAGAATCATTAATTTTATCAAAGGATGCCGAATTTTCCTTTGTCGGTCTTTCGGCGTGTACTTACAAATAGTAGTATTTATTTTAATTCCAGTCATTCCCAATTGAGCTTTGCTTCGAGTCTAATGTATTAATTGTTTTTACTCTAATCCTTGTTGTTTTCAGAGTGATAAGTTTACAATTTGACATGAGTGACGAAGAGTCGAATAGTTCTAGTCGGAGTAGTGAGAGTTGGAGTTATAGATCTAAAAGACCTAAAAGTAAATTTAATGAGTTTTTCTACATAATTCATGCATCCCAAATTGCTTTGTGTAAATTATGCTAACATAAAAAGGTTTAAATAAAAATGAAAAGCAGAAACACTTCAGGATTAAGGAAGCATCTAATATCTTTCCACAAAAAGGAATCACAAATATTTCTTCCTGAAAAACCAAATTTAAGTGGAGATATCACAAGCTTTTTAATAACCACCGGAAAAAGTGGACAGGTAAGAAAAAATATACTTATCACACAATTACATAACACATATATTATGTAACTAGCGACCGCCTGCGACTTCGTCCGAATACAATATCTGATTTCCTATGAGATTTTGAAATTTTCTCGCTGCAAAAGTCTTACCTAAGTATAAAGAGGCTATATAGGTAAAGCTTAACTATGCAAGTATTTATTATTTAAAACTAATAAAGTAAATGTCGATCTTCACATCTGTACTTTAAAAATATAGGACTCGCATGTAACCATTTTACTCCAATTTCACCCCCTTAGGGTTAGGATTTCGTAAAACAGCTTATTCAGGATTTTATTATTGAAAACTTATAACTTTAATGCCGGTTTTCGTGTCTCTAACTTCAAAAACATAGGACTTTCATACAAACTTCCAACTCCCATTTCACTCTCTTAGGGTAGATTTTCTCAAAACCGTATCTTAACTGATCTCTATGCCATAAAAGGAACCTACCTTACAAATTTCAAGTTTGTATGTTTTATAGTTACTGAGATATCGTTATAGTCAGTCAGTGAGTGGTATTTATATATATATATATATATATATATATATATATATATATATATATATATATATATATATATTTATAGTACATACTATTATTATAGCGTTAAATATGTATTTATAATTCACTCATATTTTCATTTGTATTTATAATCGGCGAGGACATGATTTACTGTTTTATTTCAGTCTGAAAATAGCAGTGACAACATCACGACAGCTACAGTTGATTGGATGGTTAAAAAATATCTTCCCTTCTCATTTTGCGGTGACGAAGCTACATTTTCAATTTGCACAAATATGGTGTTTCCTAACAGGTCCACACTTAGAAGGAACGTCAAAGAACGGTTTGAAGAGCTTCATTGGAATCTTAAGAAACGACTACAACAATTTTCATCTAAAATGTCATTTACCATTGACGGATGGACGTCAATTGCTGGTAGGAGTTACTACGGGGTCACTATTCATTATATAGACAACGAATGGAAGTATCGATCTGTAGTCCTTGATTTTATACCATCACGCGGTCGACATACTGGGGAAGATATTGCAACGATTTTCCACGAATGTTTATTGGAATATGACATAATTGTTAAAATACTGGGTATCATGGTCGACAACGCAACTGCAAATACCTAATTTATGTATGAATTGGACAAACAGCTGCCACACTTTGATTCAGACAATCAACATTTCCGGTGCTTTGCTCACATTTTGAACCTTGGTGTACAAGATTTATTAAAGACCTTAGCATTACACAGTGAAACTGACAATAAGGATCAAAACAGCAGTATGAAGATAATGAAGACGAAACTGAGGAAGATGAAGAATATGCGCCAAATATTGCTGACTCACGTACAGCTATAACACAATTACGCAGTATTTCCAGTAAAATAAAAAGAAGTGAGATATTGAAGAGGAAGTTTCAGTCTGCTTGTGAAGCAGATGGTGTCCCATCAAATCTGAACCCCATACTCGACTGTCCAACTAGATGAAATTCCACACATGATATGATACATATATTGGATTTGATTTAAAAGTGAGAACTGACATTAACATATTGTGCACTTCTGTCACCGAATTGAATGATTTTCAAGTCACAGATAGTGAATGGCAAATACTCAAAAAAATACATAAGTTTTTAATAAACTTTAAACTTTTATCAACGAAACTTGGTGGAGAAAAATATGTTACATTACCGCTAGTCATTGTATCATTCACTCTCTTGCTCGATAAAATTGAATCCATGGTAAAAAAATTAGATGATAAACCTAATTGATCCGAAGTGGATGAAAGGCTCATTCTGGGTTTTCAAGCAGCTCGAGACAAAATGCTTAAACATTTTAAAAAGAGCAACTGGATTTATTGTACCTCTTTAATTTTAGACCCAAGGCGTAAGACGGTCACCTGTACGATATCATCTAGAATTTTTAAAAAGGAATTGTAAAAGATGGAACTGGAATGTTGATAGTATTCAGAATGAGTGGATTTCAGTTTGTGGCGAATATTTCTTAATGTATTTGCTATATAAATTTCAGGGATGTTCAATGCATAGTTTTACGAGTATAGGAACACATTATACAATGATATTTTAGTGGATGAGATGTTTCGCTCCTATTTTATAGACAATAAGTAATAAGATTTAGTATTTTGTAAATAAAAATTGTAACAAAATTAGGTAATGTGTTTTATTGATGATTCAGATTAGCTTTGTAGATACGAACAAAGAAGTATAATATAATAGCACTGATAAGCCGACGCATATGCTGAGGAAAAATAAACAATGACGGTATTCAATGAACAATAGAGAAATAGATAAGAACAATGGGGCGCTAATGATGGTGGATGTGTGGTGGGTTTTTTTTTTGATCGTGAGTCGACGAACGTTGTACCACTTCTGACTCAGTGAGCCAGAAGTTGTACTACCTATCTACTGATATATTATCTCCTGCCCATGCTAGCCCGGCTGGGTGACCAGCTACGGTAGTCCCGTGGTTTTCTTTTAAAATGTTTGGAATCCCGGCTGGAGAAAGGTATTGTATTCGATTCTTGTTTAAGTGAACCTTTATATTTGTTCCATGGAAAATATAAGATATACTCGTATATTGTAAATCTTTAAGTATACTAATTTTGTAAATGGTTCCGAAAAGTTAGATAATGCTATCTCAGTATCATAGTTATCTTTAGAAATAAATAATTAGATCCCTAAACTTACGTAATAAATTATAAATTGTCTTATAACTTGTCTCGTCATAATGATGAACTTTAGTGTAAAGAAAGTAAAAATCATATACGATTAATCGCCATCTGAGCAAACGTCCACTTGGATCTTTGGCATTGAAAAGCCATGTAAGAGGGCGATGATCTGTGACAATCTTAAATTTATACCCGTAAAGATACGGTCGAAAAAAGTATTGCCAATAATTCCTTTTCTGTAGTCGAATAGTTTTGTTCTTGTTTACTTAAGGTACGAGATGCATAGGCGATAGGTTTATCTTTACCAATCTTGCCTTGGGACAAAACTGCGGCAACCGCGTAATTAGAAGCATCGGTAGTTACGATAAAAGGAGAAAAAATTAAGAGAAGTCGGGGTATTGCAGCAAAGGAGCTGTAACCAACTTTTGTTTAAGTTGATTGAAAGCATATTCTTGCTCATGAGACGAGTGAAAGATAGTGTCCTTTTTAAGTAAAGAAGTAAGAGGTTTTGTGATATGCGAAAAGTTTTTTATGAAATGACGACAGTAACCTGTTAATCTAAGAAATGACTTTACATCTTTAGGAGTCTTAGGTGTGGGAAACTGAGTTCTTACTTTACCATATCAAGGCGAGGCGAAACACCTTGATCTGTAATAACATGCCCAAGATAAGCGACTTCCCGTCGCAAGAACTTACATTTGTAGGCTGTAATTTTAAATAAGCCTCTCTGAATTTGGAAAAGATTAGTTGAAGTTTTTTCATATGCGAGTCAAGATCGTAAGAGTATACAATACAGTCATCTAAACATAAATAATAATGAAGTCTTTGTAATCCAGAAAGAACAGAATTCATCAGTTTTTGGAAAGGCATACGTGTGAATCTAAAATACCTAGAATTACCATTAGTGGTAACACTGAAACCTGTTTTTTCAGTATCTTTTGGATCGCAAATTTGATGGAATCCAGAGGCTAGATCTAGTGTGCTAAAATATTTGGAATGACCTAGTTGATCGAGAATATCCGTAATGAGGGGAAGAGCATAAACTTCAGAAATAGTGACGTCATTTAGTCGGTGATAGTCAATAACAATCCGCCACTTTTGCTTGCCGGAAGCATCTAATTTTTTCGGGACAACCCCAGCTGGGGCATTCCAAGGCGAAGTGGAGGGTCTAATAATATTTTGGTCATGCATTATCTAAATTTGCTTCTCGATTTCATCTTTATCTGTATCTTGGGAAAACGATATGACTTTACATGTATAGGGGGTACATTCCTGGTATTAATATAATGTCGAATACTGTTTGTATGGGTTAAGAATTCGCAATCAAGATGAAATGTATCTGTGTATTTTGAGATACACGTCATTAGTGCTTTTCTTTCTAGGGGATTTTAAATGAGAGCATTGTATTTGTTCAAGTACCTTTTGAGAACGATCAATATAAGAATTTGAATTATTAATAATTTCTTTATGAGAGTTATCTTATTTTGACGACAAAGGTTGGTATGGAGTCAATTCAACCTGAAAGTTTTTAATTTCGATTTCATTCTTCGTAGTGTTTAAGATGGTAACGTTAACTCTATTTTTTTTTATTTGGCTTTAACATCAGAATACAATTAACCAAAAATACATCTTCGAAAACTTTCTGATCGAATACTAAGGCTTCTACACAATCACCTACTTCTAATAATTCGGATACTTGGCACTCAATTACCATCTCCAACCGCGGAGGTATAACATATAATGGTTTCCTAAAATAAAAAGGTATTGTATGACCATGTAAATTAAGAGAATTAATAGAGTTTAAAATCACTACATATGATACCGTCGTAATGTAAATTAACTGTGTTGTTCATTACATGAAATAAAAAGTTAAATACTATCTTACTCTTAGAAGAAATCTGGTATTCAAAATCAATCCTAATAGATCCGAGAGATGTGCAAACGGAGTCATTATCACTGAGATCTTTCAATGTAATTATATCAGTCCCTAGAACTGGTTGATTTAATAAACTAGAATATTTCACAATAGAAATTGTAGAGCCAGTATCGATAAGAAAACATAGGGGCGTTTCATTAAAATTAATCTTTAACATAACATGAGGCAGAGAAATATTATTATTAATATTATTTATTGTATAAGTTTTCTCACATGTGCCAACCCTAGAAAGTGACGTAAATGTTTCACAATTTGTGAAGTCACGTTGATAACCTTTAATTTTTTTATTGTAAAATTTACAGATATTGTTTTTAATTTTTTGAGCCTCTGATTTTCTATTACCTTGTGTTAAAAATAACTTAGGAACACAGGAATCGAGGCTTTTATTTGAAGTGGAGCATATTAATTGAGACGAAGTTGCATTAAAATTAGAATCCTGTGCAACCAAGAATTGACCACAGGTGCGACCCTGAAACTCCATTGAAGATTCATTGAACGTGCTATTTAAAAAATGGTCGTCAATATTTTTGTTATCCGTGTTTTATAAGATAATTTAGGAACACGGGGCTTAGAAAGGTTAATAGTTTTCGTGTCATTTAAATTAATAGTACGTTTCGGCAGACACGGCACCGAAACCCTGTTTAGCTTAAATCATCATTATTATTTTCAGAAGCGCAAACAACGTGTATATTAGAGCAATTATTATCCGGCACATTACTAGTGCTCGGTACTTGTGCACTGGATGTACTTGGTGCTCACTTATTAAATGACCCTTCTTTTTGCAATATGCACATCATATTTTATTGGAAATAAAATTAGGATAAGGTTTATTATAATAATTATTTGGATAATTTCAATTTTTATTACGCAATGAATTAGCATTATAGTTAAGATGGTGGAGGTTAGGATAGGAAACCTTTGATTTATTTTTATAGCACTCGGTAGAAATATGTCCAAGCTTGTGACAAATTGAGCACGATTTGGATGAGCGCTGCGATAATTTACTTAATTTAAATAACTTTACTTCCTCGATAGCATGCGTAATCGCATCGGATACGTTCGAGTGTTCCTACAGCGTACAATATGCAAACAACTAGGATTCATGCCCAATAAGAAAGTATTTAAAGCTATGTCTTCCACTGCTGCAAGTCTACCTAAAAGTTCTTTTTCATCCTCACAGCTGTAGTCAATATCGGATCGGATTGGACCGCGTAAGGCACGATTTAATCCTAAATGAATATTGTGTTCAGAAGGCAACTGTTTACAATTTTGTATGTCTACGAGTAAATGCGTCTATTGTTTTTTCTCTCCGAATGTCGATTTAAGAAATTGTTTTAATACTAAATTTCGATTCGCACCACTTGCTAATGAAATTGCGTTTTCGCAGTTTGTAAGAAATGCGGGCAAAGTTTCGCGATCCCCATTGTAGGGCTTAACAAATTTGATAAGAACTGAAAGAGTGATTTTTTCGGCCATTTTTAATTTAATATTTTTTCGTGTTGGATTTGGTCCTGACAGTGAAATATCTGAGGAGTCAGAATTTGAAATTTTAACTTCTTCAGCTTTTACCTTTTTAGAGAGCATTAATTAATGGGGAATATTTTTAAAATACAAATCAAATTAGTCATTGATAAAATACCAAAAACAGTTAATTATCATAAGAATTGCTATGAAACGTGCATAAAAGTAACGCTACACCCGATAACATAAAATTACAACCAAGGAAGAGTTTCGGGAACGAGTTGAAAAAGTGGCTATTTAATAAATATTTTTATTCGGTTAGTGAGTTGTTGGAAAAACAATATCCTTAAATTTTGGACCACTATTTAATTATAATATTTTAATACTTAATATATAATGTGACATGAAAACATAATTATTAATGATGTGATAGTGCAAATAATAGTAAATGTTTTTGTGTTATTATGTCACTTTCTAATTTATTTTATTTATTTTTTTGGTTAATTATTATCAATGTTTTTTTTTTATAATTTTAATCTATATTGTACTTAATAATACTGAATATTTTTAAATTTCTATCATTTTGTACACCAGAAATAGTTAAGGTGGCCCTAGTCGATGGCACGAACTAAGTGGTGGGCGGGGTAAAAATGCATGCTATCTCAGCCGACATCACGTGCGAAAGGGATAGACGCTGTGATGAGCAGTAAGAAGCTAGTGCGCACACACATACGCACTCGAGTGACGCAATGCGCGACGGCGTCATCGCGTACCTACAAATGCGATTCATTTTTGAATAATAACATAAATACGGCAATTGTGAGCGCCGTGGTGCAGTGGCTGCGCTGGGGGACGCGGGTTCGAATCCCGCACGGAAAAAATATTTGTATGACCTAGATACTGGAGAAAATCCTACTGTGGGGGTAACGTATATTAAAAAGAGAAAGGAGAGAGAAAACAAATTGGTGTTATTATAACTTAGGATCTGCTGTGTTAAACGTAATTATTGTGAACCCAATTTATGTAGTTGCTATTATGAAAGTTCTTATGTGAACTTAAGTAGACGTTGTTATATAATAATTTCAATGATTTGTTTTTACCTACTTTTTAACCGACTTCGAAAAAAGGAGGTGGTTCTCAATTCGTTGGTTTTTGTTTATGTATGTTCTGTTCCCTGATTTCTCGAAGATGCCTGAACTGATTTGGAAAATTATGTTTTTGTTTGAAAGGATATATTTTCCAGGTGATCCCACGGTAATCGATGATGATTAGGTCAGGATCTGATGATGGGATCTTGGAGAAATCGGGGGCACTCTTCAAGACAGCAAATCAACCGCGATTGCTGCTATCGCCTATCTATGCATTCTTTACGCAATCACACAATATAATATCACGCCTGTACTCACTAAAGGGACATAACTCTCAACTAAAAATGGTAACATAAAAATCTCTTTTTGAAAAAAATATAACCATTTCTAAAGCAAACAGAAAAAGTGTTACATAATTATGTTTTCTTTATGTTTTTGTATTTTATTGTAGGTTATGCAAATATTACTGTAGGTACTACGTATTCTAAATAGGTATTTACTTACCATAGCTAGTTAGCTATAATAGCCCACAGGCAACTCCCCGAAATATATGCCAGCCAGTGTCAGGATAACTGCTTTTTCGACAGCGCATAAATAAATAATATTAGTTTGTAAATAGTTTATTGATTGTTTGTATTCAATAGCGATTTGCAATATTCTCTTAGTACTTAGAAAGTTATCAACAATAGGCATTGTCACTGCAGGGACAAGCACAAACGTCTATCATAATATTAACGTATATAAACGGAATACTAACAGCACAGACTAGACAAGGTAAGTAATTAGAAGAAAACTACAATTTAGAGATCGATTGTAAATCAAATTCACAGTACAGACACAATTAGCGAAATATAAATAAAATTTTATATATAAATAAAATTATTTTATGATAGTAGATAACGCTAGTTGAAAACTAAACACTGTATGGGAATGACATCACTGAACGAGTTAGGTGATCAGTCCAAACAAATAAAAGGCGCGATTTTAGAAAGAGATTATAATAATAATACAATTAATAATAATAATGAGTTTATTCTTTCCTCTCACAAATTTAGTAATGAATATAAAACATACAACTTAATATTAATATGTTACAATTAATTTGTGAGAGACTGGTGTCCGTACTAGGATTCCCTGTATGACAGATCACCAGCCCCCACCTTCAGACCTTATAATCTGGGTAATATTAGGTGTATGATAAACAAGAGAAGAAAAAAAATATACAAAAAATACGAAAAATGTTTTGTGTGTGTGTGTGCGTATGTGTGTATGTGCTTGTGTTTATAGCGTTTAGGTTTTATTTCATGATTTTAAGTAGTTCCTCAGTCGTTTCATAATCTTGACTTCGTAACCATAGGGTTACCATCTTTTTGCATTTAAATTTGGGAAATTTGTATATAGATAGAATGGAATTAATTTTATTATATAGATGAGATGCCGTGTAGTGGCGGTTAAGAATATCCACTACCCCATATCTTCCCGTGGGTGTCGTAAAAGGCGACAGAGGGAGACAGGCAGGAGATGGGCAGCAGCATCTTCCTGATAACAGCAATTGTACGACAAAAAAAACTGCGGTTGCCAACCCGCTCGCCAAGCGTGGCAACTATGGCAATATACCCCCCCATGAACAATTACACAAATAGACGGCCCCCAGTCCCCGGCGGCCCCGCTATTCCTGGCTACGGTGGCGACCATGGTAACGGCGTGGCAGGGGGTGCTAAGAATCTCCGGTGGAGGTTCGGTTGCCACCTACGACGACTCGACCTGGCAACATTTAACGCACGCACCCTGAGGACTGACGAGAAGATCCTGGAGCTAGAAGAAGAGATAGACAAGTTGCGCTGGAGTATTATAGGATTATCCGAGGTCCGAAGAGAGGGGGAGGACACGGTGATTCTCGAATCCGGCTACTTATTCTATCACCGGGAGGGCGACCATCTGTCCCAAGGAGGTGTCGGATTTATCGTCCACAAGTCTCTCGTCAACAACGTTGTAAAGATTGGGAGTGTGTCGACGAGGGTCGCGTACCTGATACTCAGAATCACCAAACGGTATTCGCTGAAGGTCATACAGGCTTACGCACCAACCTCGGCACATTCCGATGAGGAGGTGGAGGAAATATATGAGGATATTTCCAAAGCCATGCATTCCTCCAAAACCCACTACACGGTGTTGATGGGAGACTTCAACGCAAAACTAGGCACAAGAGAAAACGGTGAGCTGAAGTTAGGGAAATTTGGAGTAGGGCAACGGAACCGAAGGGGCCAGCAGCTGGCCGACTTTATGGAGAAAGAGGGACTCTTTATGATGAACTCTTTCTTCCAGAAGCGGCCCCACAGGAAGTGGACCTGGTCGAGCCCCGACGGTTCGACAAAAAATGAGATTGACTTCATTATGACGACCAGACGCCAACTGTTCAGTCATGTCAAGTCAAAACTGGCAGCGATCACCGAATGGTTAAAGGCACACTGAACCTAAACGTTAAGTTGGAGACGTCTCGTCAAATGAAGTCAACGCTCCGTCCCCCTTGTGCCCTAATCCAAAATCCCGAAAACTTTCAGCTCGAGTTACACAACCGCTTTCAGTGCCTACAAGATTGCAATGCAGTGGACGATATGAATGACAAGCTCGTGGAAACTGTCCATGCGGTCGGAGCTAAGTTCTGCAAGACCCGCCGCAGAAGAACACAAAAACTCTCCGATCACACTCTTAATCTCATGGCTGTTAGACGGGAGATGAGGCTGCAATCGTCAACAGATTTGACATCATACAGGCAACTGAACAGACAGATCTCCAAATGCATGCGGCGAGACTTACGCAACTTTAATACTGCTCGTATTAAAGAAGCGATCGAGCGGAACCAGGGCTCCAAAGTCTTTGCCAGAGATCTGTCTGCCAGTAAGAGCCAACTGTCAAGGCTGAAGACTGAGTGTGGCAGCATCGTTTCCGGGACACCTGAGATTTTGAGTGAGATTGAGAGGTTCTATGGGCAGCTGTACACATCATCGTTGGAGCCACACGCAAGTGTGAGTAACGATCCAAGAGCAAGTCTTATCCGACACTATTCCGATGATATCCCGGACGTCAGTCTAAGCGAGATTAGAATGGCTCTCCAGCACCTTAAAAACGGCAGGGCCCCAGGCGAGGATGGAATTACAGCGGAGCTTCTGAAAGCGGGTGGAACACCGGTACTTGAAGTCCTTCAGAAGCTCTTCAATTCCGTCCTCCATGGTGGCACTACTCCAGAGGCGTGGAGCAGAAGTGCGGTGGTCTTGTTCTTTAAGAAAGGCGACAGCGCTCTCTTGAAGAACTACAGACCGATTTCCCTTCTGAGCCGCGTCTACGTGCTGTTTTCGAGAGTCATTACGAATCGTCTCGCACGCAGACTCGATGACTTCCAGCCTCCCGAACAAGCCGGTTTCCGAAAAGGCTTCAGTACCATAGACCACATACATACCCTGCGGCAGATTGTACAGAAGACTGAAGAGTACAATTTGCCACTTTGCCTGGCGTATGTGGACTATGAGAAAGCCTTTGATTCCGTCGAGGGCGGTGCTGCAGTCCCTTCAGCGGTGCCAAGTTGACTGTCGGTATATCGAAGTGCTGAAGTGTTTGTACAGTAGGGCTACGATGGCTATCCGAGTACAGAACCAGAGCTCGAAACCTATCCAACTGCAGAGAGGTGTAAGACAGGGTGACGTTATATCCCCAAAACTCTTCACCGCTGCTTTGGAAGACGTTTTCAAGCTACTGGACTGGAAAGGATACGGTATTAACATCAATGGCGAGTACATCACTCACCTTCGATTTGCCGACGATATAGTCCTTATGGCAGAATCGCTGGAGGACTTAAGCACTATGCTCAATGACCTCAATAGTGCCTCCCAACGGATAGGTCTTAAGATGAACATGGACAAAACAAAGATCATGTTTAATTTCCATGTCACACCTATGCCGGTAGTTGTTGGGAGCACTATGCTCGAAGTTGTTGACGAGTACGTTTACCTGGGACAAATAGTCCGACTAGGTAAGTCCAACTTCGACCGAGAGGTCAATCGACGGATTCAACTCGGCTGGGCAGCGTTCGGGAAATTACGACACATCTTCTCGTCAGGTATACCTCAATCTCTGAAAACTAAAGTGTACAACCAGTGCGTGTTGCCAGTGATGACTTACGGATCAGAGACGTGGTCCTTCACTGCTGGCCGTATGAGGACGCTCAAGGTCGCTCAGCGAGCTATGGAGAGGGCTATGCTCGGAGTTTCTCTGCGTGATAGACTCAGAAATGAGGATATCCGCAGTAGAACCAGAGTGACCGACATAGCACAACGGATTAGTAAGCTGAAGTGGCATTGGGCCGGCCATATAGCTCGAAGAACCGATAACCGATGGGGAAGAAAGGTTCTCGAGTGGCAGCCTCGTACCGGTAGGCGTAGTGTAGGGCGACCCCCCCACTAGATGGAGTGACGACCTGGTAAGATATGCAGGAAGTCGATGGATGCAGGTGGCTCAGGACCGTGCTTTGTGGCATTACTTGGGGGAGGCCTATGTTCAGCAGTGGACTTGTGAAGGGCTGTGATGATGATGATGATGATGATATAGATGAGAACCCAAGAAGCAGAAGAAATTATGTGTAAAGCTTCTTTTGTATGGTAAAATGGGACAAATTTTACTTTTATTTCTTTTATTTGTAAGAAGAGAAGGATTGTAATATATTACAATCCTTCTCTTCTTACAAATAAAATCTAAAAAAAATAAATCCTATTAACAGAGAATGTTGTTTTAAAATAGTGTGGAGGATAAATAATTGGCAGACCGTGAAAACTTTACAGCTTTGATATAGGTCTTTAGTGGGATAGAGAAACGGAAAGAAATGACTCACCTTAAGAAGTGCTTTTTGGGCACGTTCTAATTTGAATAGATGTGATTTAGAGGTACCACCCCAAGCTGTTATGCAATAGGTAATCAATGATTGGCAAAGTGAGAAGTAAGTTGATTTTATTATGGTTTCGTCTGCCACATGTCGAAGATTTTTAAAAATATAGATCAACTTGCTCAACCTATTAGTTAGAAGATTAATGTGTGCTTGAAAATTCAGATTGCTGTCAATTATTATACCTAAATACTTTATTTCATTTACTTTTTGGAGCGAAGGACAATAACAGTCAATAACATTATTATAATTATGTCAGATATGTGCTTTTTTATGGAAATTAGGTGAAATAGGTGTGTTAAGTTTTTTAAATGTGAATGACATATATTTAGTGTTAGAGACATTTAGCATTAATGTATTACGTGTTAGCCAGTTCATAATTACATTGAGGCCTTTTTGGGCATACAAATATGCTTCGACCCATGTATCATCGCTGAATAAAAGCGCACTATCATTGGCATAAGAAACAAGAGTTCCATTTATCAATTTGAACTGGCACATGTTGTTTATATAGGTCAAAAACAGGGTAGGATCCATAATACTACCTTGTGGTACGCCATGAGAAACGGGAAGATCATCACTAATCCAATTTCCTATTTTAACACATTGTGATCGTTTAGTGAGATAACTTTCAAAGAATTTCAATTGCGATCCTCTGAGTCCCAGCTTGTATAATTTGTGAATTAATAGTGGAATAGAGACCGTATCAAATGCCCTAGCCAGATCAAGAAATACTGCTATTACTTTTTTGTTGTCGTCCATATGTTTAACAGTATAACCCAAAAACTCATGAACTGTATCACTTGTAGCTTTGCCATTTCTGAAACCAAATTTTGCATGTGACAGGAGATTTTTGGATTCAAGATACCTGACTAGTCTATTATTTACGACTTTCTCAAAATTTTCGAAAATGCTGGCAGTACAGAAATGAGCCGATAATTATCAACACCATCCCTATTACCACTCTTATAAATGGGGTGAATCATTGAACGTTCGAATTCATTAGGAAATACTCCATTATTTAGAGATAGATTACAAATATATGTAAGTACAAGTGTAAGAATATTTTTGTATCGTTTTATAAGAGAACTTGAAATATTGTCCCGTCTGACGCAGTTATTTTTAAGCCTTAATATAATTGTTTCGATTTCCGAATGGTCCACTGGAAGTAATACAAATGAATTACTAGGTGATATATCTGGTGAGCCCAGGGATAAGTTTGAGGAGTGGTTTTGAATAGACTCAGCTATATTCTTTCCTATGTTTACAAAATATTCATTTATGTCATTAATCGACTTCATAAGATCATTAGAAAGAAGTTCTCTAGCTGGAGCTTTGATTTTAGTTGTGTGAGTAATATTTTTTATTATTTCCCACAGTTTTTTGCTGTTACATTTAGCCTTACGAAGTTCCGTCTTTTCATATTCATGTTTTACCTTCTTGAGTATGTTATTACAAAAATTCCTATATCTTGTGTAGATTGTTCTAAGAATTGTGTCATTAGGATGGTTTCTTGATTTTATATGTAAATTGTCCCTATTTTTCATACATTTTGCAAGCCACGAGTTATGCAAGGTTTTATAGTTCGTATACGTCTCGTAACTGTTATATTTTTAGTACATTTGTCAATAACTTGATTTAGAATATTAATTAAAAACGTAACTGCATCATTTACTTTTTTTTCGAGGGTAGGTGTGAAAAAGTTAACACGTTTTGATAAGAGCTCTTTAATTTTTAAAGTTATAAAATTAATTTCACAGTATTATTTACAACTTTTTCAATAATATAATTATTAAATGTGACTTATAGTACCCACCGGACAGTATTTTCCTAGTAAGTCTCTAAAATTAACATCACTTCATAAACTTATTTTTTGGTTTATTTGCACTGTCACTACACATCACTATGGACTCAGTTAAAGAATCACTCACTGCTCTGGCAGAAATGTTCCAGCAGAAAATGAGTGAGTTTCAACAGGGCCTTGAAAGTACACCAACAACTAACACAACCCTGGGAACAGAGTTCAACAGTTTCAGGAGCTTTGTGCTCTCTGCAATGAACACCCTACAGAGACAGGTTGAATTCCTTAGCATTGAGCTTGATCGTCAGGGGATGCGTAGAAGGCGCAAAATGCTATTGTTCCATGGAGTCAGCGAGCAGAAAACAGAAGATACTGCTGCGCAGGTCTGTAACATTGTGGGTGAACATCTTGGTGTGACTGCCTTTTCTGCAGCTTGCATTAAAACTTCTCATCGCATGGGACGTCCCTCTGGCAAGAAACCCAGGCCAATATTGGTGAAATTTACAGACACTGCAATGCATGACAAGGTTTGTTTCTCTAAAACTGGATTAAAAGGCAGCGGTATTACTCTGTCAGAGTTTTTAACAAAGAGCCGTCATGGCTTGTTTATGGAAGCAAGGCAGCGATTCGGTATCAGTAAGTGCTGGACTAGGGACGGCTTTATTCATATCATAGCCCCTGATGGTTCGCGTCATCGAGCTGAGTGTAAGGCTGATCTGGACGGCATACCTCAGTTGTCATCTAAGCCTCTGACTCAAGGCACTGCTAGTCTTACTTCGAGGTCCAAAAGAATAGTAAAGACTAAGTAAACGATGCATTTAATATTCTTTTCCTATAATTTTACTTTTTGTTTGTTTATATTACATTAGTTAGAATATACATTGTAAACACAAATTTTCATCCATCTTCCTCTTTATTTGTATACTAACGATATGTCATAGTTTTACAAACTTTACGATTTGTTTTTATATAACGGTTTAAACTATTTAACCCTCATATTTATTTTTATAAGCTTGCATTGAAACTAGTAGATAAGTAGTTCGTTTTGTTTATCTTTATGACAGCAGTACTGTTTGACATCTAGCCACAGACAAAATATCTGCCGTGGCTACAAAGGTTTTTGTGTAGTAGAACCATGTTGTTTATAATTTTTTATTTTTGTTTATTTTTGTTCATTTTTAAGTATATAAATAAGTATTTTGTGTGTTTATAGTTACAATTATTTTTCTTTTTTCTTTTTTTCTGTAAATGCTATTAATTTTTCTTCTATGAAGTGAATCTTTCCTTGCGACTGGCGGGTGGGTTTGTAAACCATTTTTTCTTTTTTTTTCTTATATTTATTATTTATATTATATTTATAGTTTGATATCTGTGATTTTCAATAATGATAATTTAGACGACAGTTTTTTTTCCCTCGGTGATTCAGATGGATTGAGCAGTAATGACAGTTATCATAGCATCCCTTCTTTAAGTGAAACTCTTGATTCTCATTTCTCAGATACTCTGAAAAACTTTAATGTTGTTCATATAAATGCCCAGAGTATTCCCGCACATTATCCTGACATGTTGTCCTCATTTTATAATGAAAATATACATGCGATATTAGTTTCTGAATCTTGGTTAAAACCATGTTTGCCTTCAATATCTTACTCTCTTCCCGGATTCCACTTGATTCGCAACGACCGCCTTGGGCGCGCTGGCGGTGGCGTGGCGATTTATTTAAGATCACACATTCCTTACACAGTTTTAAATACTTCGCAGCCAGTGTCTAGCGCCGGCCCTGAACACCTATTCATCGAAATATTGTTTGGACATTTAAAGCTTCTTCTCGGTGTCTATTACAGTCCAAATGTTACAATTGATTATTTTTCAGCATTTGAAATTCTTTTAGAACAATACTCCTCGCTTTATAATCACACTATTGTCATGGGAGATTTCAATACTTGTCTTCTCAAAAATGATGCTAGAGCATCCCGTCTGAAATCTCTTGTTAATGGCATTAACTTACATATTCTCCCACTTTCAGCAACTCATGCTTTTCCTAATTGTGTACCTTCTCTCCTTGATTTAATACTTGTTTCTTCCATTGACCATGTTGCAAAGCATGGTCAATGCAATGCCTCCGCTTTTTCTTACCATGATCTACTTTACCTGTCCTATAAATTAAAACCTCCTAAGGCTAAGCGAAGGATCCTTCTCCGGCGCAATTTTAGTAGAATGGACCTGGATAAGTTACGAGAAGATACTGCTAAGGTTGACTGGTCAGTAGTTGCGAATGCTGGTTCGGTTGATGAGCAGATATCTATTTTTAACAGCATACTTACACAACTGTATGACATTCACGCTCCAATTCGTCCAGTTCGAATGAAGCATCTTCCTGCCCCCTGGTTCACTGCCGATATAAAAAAACTTCAAGAAAAAAAAGAACATAGCGAAATCTAAATATCGTATGAATCCTAATGATTCTAACCGAGAGAAATATAACAGGGCACGAAATCGCTGCAATATGGTGTGTAGAGATAGTCAACGACGCCATATCCATAAATCTGTTGTTGAGGAAGATAACTCAACTAAAGTTTGGAACTTTCTCAAATCTTTAGGGGTTGGAAAAGCAAAGCGTAATGTAGAATCTCTTAATTTGAATTTAAATAAGCTTAATGCTCATTTCCTCTCTAGCGCCACTATAGACAGTGCTACGAAGAAAAATACACTTGCTCAACTTTCTGCTATATCAACTCCCAATTTTTCCTCTTTTGTCTTTAGCCAAGTTACTGTCAGTGATGTTAAGAAGAACATATTAGCCATTACTTCCGACGCAGTTGGTTCTGACAGCATTAGTCGTAAGATGATTATCCCAATACTCGATCTTTTAGCTCCTATACTTACACTTATTTTAAACCGTTCCCTTGACACCAGTGTTTTTCCTTCATCCTGGAAAGACGACCTAGTAACTCCACTCCCTAAAAAATCTAATCCGACATATGAGGATTACCGTCCTATATCCATCCTTTCCTTTCTCTCTAAAGTTCTCGAGCGCCTAATATACCAACAGCTGAGCAAATTCCTGTCCAATCATAACCTTTTGATTTCATTCCAATCTGGTTTCCGTCCCGGTCATAGTACGACTACGGCTTTGGTTAGAATCACTGATGATATTCGCCTGGGCATGGATAATCAGCAGGTTACAGTATTGACATTGCTTGACTTTAGTAATGCCTTCAATACTGTAGACTTTGATGTTTTACTCGCTGTCCTAAGTTCTCTTAACATATCTCCTGAAGTAATTGGTTGGTTTCATAGTTACTTGCAAGGGCGCCGGCAACGTGTACAAATTCAAGACACGTTTTCTGACTGGTCTGCTGTCAAAGCTGGCGTCCCACAAGGTGGCGTGTTGTCTCCTCTATTGTTCTCTATCTTCATCAATTCGATCTGTTCCCACATAACTTCTCTTTACCACCTATATGCAGACGATTTACAAATCTACTCTCAATGTAAGATTGCGGATCTCCCCAATACAATTAGATTAATTAATGAAGATATTATTCGTATTTCTAATTGGTGTAATTCATTTGGGCTTAAAGTTAATCCATTGAAGACTCAAGCCATTATTATTGGGAGTTCGAAATTAATCTCTCGGTTAACTTTGTCGCTGCTCCCGCCAATCATATTCGATGGGACACTTATCCCATACAGTGACAAAGTTAAGAATTTAGGTATTATGTTCAATCAGACTTTGTCTTGGGGACCGCAAGTTAGTGAAATAAGTAAAAAAATGTTTGCCGCAGTTGGTTCACTTCGAAGATTACGCAATGTTCTCCCCATTCCTACTAAAGTTGCGCTGGCTCAGTCTCTTCTTTTACCGATCCTTGACTACGCGGACACTTGTTATCTTGACCTAACATACGAGCAACTTAATAAACTTGAGCGGCTTCAAAATTATTGCATAAGGTTTATATTTGGGTTACGAAAGTATGACCACATATCCGAATTCCGCCATAAGCTCAAGTGGCTCCCGATTCGTCTTCGCAGGAATACTCACATTCTTCATCTTCACCACTCCTTCTTATTTGAAAGACCGATTTATATATTTAAGTAGTTTACACTCTTTACCTCTACGATCTCAAAATAATCTCCTTCTAAGTACCCCTAGACATTCCTCTTCCTTCTATTCTAATTCTTTTACGGTTACCGCTATACGACTATGGAATTCTCTCCCCTTACATATCAAAAAATCTAAATCTCTTCCTATATTTAAAAATAAATTAAAACTTTATTACCTTTCCTCTTAAGTTACTACCTGTCGTCATTCATTTTTTTTTCTTTAATCATTTATGTTCTTCTATTTATCTTTCTTTATCATATTCTGTACACCCCTTCCGCTATCTTTTAAAATAGTATCCTCTGCCCTAAGGTTGCCTGGAAGAGATCGCTGTTTTAGCGATAAGGCCGCCTGTTGTACCAATGTCCCTTTAAATATATAAATAATGTAATATGTTCCTTGGTGTACAATAAAGTATATTTTACTTTACTTTTACTTACATTTCGCATTGAGTATATAGGTGTAAAATCTAGTTCATTAAAAGTTAAGTCTAAGGCCTTATAGTCAAGCTGATTGTTTTAGTATGATAACTATTTTTACACGTCCAATTTAAGCTAAGGATTACGCTGTAATGATCTGTGATGGTAGTGTGAGCAACATGACAACGTACGGGTTGTGTTATTTTTAAAATTATGTGATCCAAACACGAATTGGTATGTGTGGGGACATTAAAAGCTGGTAGAATTCCATGAGAGGCTAACAGATCAAGATAAATATGGGCTCTAGTGTCTTTTGATGAGGATAATATATCAATATTTATATCTCCTGTATATTATATTTTTATATTGTGCTAACCCAATAAGTACAGTATTTAACGATTCAAAGAAAGCGTTGATATTCTTTACGCTTGGGGGGCGGTATATTGTAAGGACGACAGAATTAGCATTCAATTTTATAAGCAAACAATTAGCATCTGTTAAGTTGATTTCTGAGATATAATAATTATTATTTGATTTATAGTAAATTACAACTCCCTCGTTTTGTGTTTTGTTAATTGTAGTAGCAGCATAATTATATCCGTGTAGTATGGGAATGTAGGGACAATCCACTTTTGCACGATCCAGAAGAATTTGGAAGTGTGGTATATTACGTTTTAGGCTTCTTATATTTTGTGTTATTAATTTTAAAGAGGATTGTTTGTTATATATTAAATTAGCACAGTCATCAATGTTGCATGTCAAACACGAGGCCAAAGATAATTCATCTAAGTCATTATTAATATTTTCATTAGTACTATTGCCTTTTAAAAAGTTTATAATTTACTAGTTTAAAATTACGGTGCAAAAAATAAATAAAAGAATAATATATTTTATTGTTTACGACGCAAATAATGCAAATGTAGGGAAATATTACTAGGTCATTCCCTACGTAAAATATAATCAGGTAAATAATTATTTTATTACATGAGACTGTACTTCGGTATAATATTAATTGGTAGTAGTTGAATTCAACATGTGGCATCTGATTGAAAAAATAGTTTTTTTGACCCACTAAACTCGAAATGTAATTGAAAAGGAACCAAATGGTTTGTAAACGTACAACTAAGAAACAGAAGGGAGGAATCGAGGCGAGGATG
The DNA here is from genome assembly GCA_907164705.1 of Parnassius apollo. Taxonomy (NCBI): domain Eukaryota; kingdom Metazoa; phylum Arthropoda; class Insecta; order Lepidoptera; family Papilionidae; genus Parnassius; species Parnassius apollo. The sequence goes on along the minus strand of CAJQZP010001459.1, from coordinate 5,350,976 downwards.
AATTTCTTGGGAATAAAACAGCAATTATCTTCAAACCGTTCCGTGAGAGAGTAATTACTTTTCCCTATCACTTCCCTACACTTTTTCTTTCTTCTTATTGACTGCTGGTCTTGCACTTTTCCCGAAGGATTCCCGAACGATTCCCGAACTTTCTTCCCGAACGATTCCCGAACGAACTGCAATAAAACTCATTTACTGAGCTACCCCAGAGCTATACGCGAAAGTGAGCCGCGCCATTCGCGCGCTTGCGCAACTAAATTACATGAATTTGTTCTATTACTCTCTCACGTTCTACTTAATTACTTTATTTGCATAAGTCATACATCAACATAATTTGGATATATGGATGGTATGGATAGCACAAAACAATATCTACACTACGATATACATTACATTTTCATATCACAAAAAACCTATTATTTATTTAACAAAATATGCCTATTTTACTCACAAGTTCAACCAAGCTTACGCGCCGATAGTTTATTGTTTTCTTAAGGGTTGTTGTTTTCTTAAGGGGTAAGCTTAGCGCCGATAGTTAAGGTAATTTCTTTTTACAGTGAAAATAATGATATTTTAAAAAAAGTAAATAACATAAGCACTGCTTTATAGTTAGTTCAGTTAGTATGCAAAGTTTCATGATCTTATTTAAAGTATTTTATGAATAACAGCGGTTTATTGTTCAGTTTGGAGGTAACTTTGGATTTTTTTTTATCGAGAAAATTTTACGGAATCGTGTTTTCGTCTAACATAAACCTTAACATTAATCCTCAACTTTACCATATATTTATTTCAAAATTAATGCTGCAATACTTTCGGCATAACGGAGGATCTTGCTAAGCCATTTGAGGTTATATTTCCCCTTAAGAAAACAATAAACTAGTCCGGCCTGGGAGTCGAACCCAAGACCTTCATATCATTAATTCGATATTCTTTAAGATTTAACTAAGCATTTTCTTATTAGAACATTGCTATTGGACAATTTGCCTTTTAGAAGCTATTCGTCATCGGTTGACTTAATAAACTGAAATATTCTTATAGGCGCGTCGCCAACAGTAGTAATCTATATTTGAAATATTTTTTATTTGTTTACGAATAGCGTGGGTTTTATTAGTATAGTACTTAATAACTAAAATATTTAATAGTCATAAGAGGAACAAACGTATAGTAATAATTCTGTGTGCAAATAGTACCTACTGTGTATTAAACAAATTGAATTACTTCAAAATATTCACAATAATTAAAGTTTAACGTTTTTGTAGCACATTGAAAATTTAGATTGCAATACATTATGATTGTAACTATCCATTCAAAGGGTTTAATACGAGTTTGTAGTTTCTTTATAATATAGGTAATAGAATTAAATATCCTAGTAAAATTATTTGTCTATCCCATAATATATTGTTTGGCAAAGTTGTGGAATGAGATTTGATGGTGTTATGCCTATGAAATAACATGCGTTTTATCATGTAGATAAATGAGGTAAGTGAGACATTCTTCGTACAATTTATTACGCATTTGACGGTATTATGATAATTAAATGAAACATGCGAGCATTCTAAATATTCATGATCATTATATAATATATGTTTATAGAAGTAAGCATGAGCTAGTTTAATATTATTAATGTAGGTAGGCCATTTATTTAAAGACATATTATTTTTAAAATGTGCAACCGTTGTACTTGGCAATAATGCTGGAGAAGCCAAATAATTATTTTTAGGTATACGAAATAATAAGTAATTTTTCGTATGTATGTATTTTGTTTGTATATAATTATTGTAACTTATAATTGATTTATGATATAATTGATTCGTTACGAAACGTTTGTAGGCTAGGGGGCTTGGCCTGTTTATGCTATTCATAACGAAGGCTATAAAATATGTACAACTTAGAAACTAAAACCTGTGTACTTATATATATTCATAACCCAATATCTGAGGTAGTTTGATGCGCTTCTTAGTTTTTATATAGTTCGTATTATTCTGTAATAAATTAAATCTAATTCAAAATATACTATAATACCATAGCAAAGCTACTACTATTTTATTTAATAGTAGCTTATATAGTAGTATAGTAAATTATATATAAAAAATATAAGTATGTCTGAGGTAAGGTTAAATATAAACAAATATTTTGCCAAGTGCGAATCGGACTTCCGAGCTTCTGTACCGTCTTACAAGATTTAAATACCTAAGTATTAGGGATCGCAAACCGGGATCCCGAATCTCGAAAATACCGGGATACCGGACTGAAAAGAAAGCTTTAAAATACCGGAATTGAGTGAACGGAAACCGGTATTTACGACTTTTCGGTATTTCATTATAAATCTTTGTTAAATAATATTATGTCAAATAATTTCAAATAGCCCACGCTTTTCACGTGGTGGATGCTACGGCAACGCGGCTCGACTATGCAACACAAGTCGCGCGACTACACTCTGGAGTGAGTGAGAGAGAGTAACCTACTCCCGAGTCCTGAGCTCCTGAGCCGACGACGAATCCGCCCGCTCGCCTATACAACTAATGACGGTGCTAGTGTAATGATCGCATTTGGAAGAGAAGCAGCACTTTTCCACTTTGTTGTTTGTGCTCTATAAAAAAGAAAACAGTTCTCAAACTCAACTAAGAGAACTGGAAGATCACGATTCTTATGACTTTGCTTTGGAATGATATGGAAAAAATTACTATGACATGGGAATGACTGGGTGTTATTTACCATCTTCTTGGGATCCTATAAATTATAAAATTAAATCCCAAAACAAGCATACAGTTGCAAGACTTCAAGATACACCCATTCTGCGTACATCGGACCAAAAACTAATAATTGTTAACTGAAGGTAGCCGTGTTTAACTGTGACACCTTGTCGGGAATATAAAATAAATTAAAATACGCAATAAAATTCATAAAATTTAGTTTCATTTAATCTTCTTCAATTCATTTAAAAGTAAATTTATAACATTCTTAGCTATCGAATTTAACCTATGAACCAGGTTTTCTTCTTCTCTAGAGATATCGCTTTTGAAACCGGTGGTAGATTTTAACGTTCATAGAAGTTGTAGATGATCGTAAAGCGAAGAATATATATGACTCTTTCTAACTACACCATGGAACAAAGAAAGCTCTTACTTGATTTCCATGAAAAAAGTGAAGAAAAAAAAAGAGAAATCGTCCAAGAGCATTTTATGTTTTATTGAAGCTGAAGAAGTTTATAAGAACATGAAGAAGTAAGCCTATGAAGAAGTTACTTAGCAGGAGTCAAATATGTTTATATCTTTGGCAGGAGTATTTTAAGTTATTGTTAAGGTTGATTACTGGAGGTTTCTTATGTTTAAATAGTTTAAAATAACTTAGCAGCAGTGAGTTATTTATTAAACTTTAAATAAATGATTAATTTTTTTAAACAAATGTTATTTTCTTATCATATCACACTTTTATTGATTGGCTGGTGAAAATTCGCTTATGAAAATTACCGTTACATTACATATTTTTAAATATTTTTCTCACTATGTAAAAAAACGAAAATACCGAAACTTCCGGAATCTCGGTATTCATTAAAAACTAATACCGAAAACACCGGTTTTTGAAAAGAGGTCCGGTATTGCGACCCCTACTAAGTATACATATTATTATCGATCAAAAAAAGCCAAAAATACATTTTTTTTTCTAGTAGAAAATCCTTTAATTTCAAATTTATTTTTACTATTTGCGGTTATAGCGGCAACAGAAATACACGTTCTGTGAAAATTACAACCATCTACCTGTTACGGATTATGAGATGCAGCCCGCTGACAGGCAGACACAGAACAGCGGAGGCTCCGTAATAGGGCCCTGCTGTTTACCCTTCGGGTACGCAATCCTAAAAAGTACTTACCTAGTTGTCCACTCACATCTGTATGATTCTTTCTTCAAAGGACCATATTAGCCTGGTTCTTGTATGAAATGACCAATGTAATACCAGGACTGACCTCTCTGAGTTTGTTTCGGCAGATCGGGTGCTTCTTCTCAGTTTCATGTTTTTGTTGTGTTAAAGTGTTTTTTTTTTTAAAAAAAAAACAAATTACAAAACAAATTTTATTTATCATTGACTGCCCTTCTTAGATTCTTATGTACTTACATAAATTACGTTAGGTATTAGGATATGAGATTCCTATACGTAAGCACGATTATCGAAAATCTAAAAATTACCTATTCTAATTAAATTAATAGATAAATTTAAGATTTTCGATAATCGTGCTTATCTATGAGATGTTTTGTTAGTTAGCAAATTAAAGTAGTTAAGTACCTACCTAATGTACTACCTGTATCGAAAGTTCATTTTTATGTACCTACCTGTTTTAAATTTTAACTAAATGTGCTTCAACAAACTTACGGGTACATTTTATCAGCTATATTCATCCCGGCTTCAGCAGTGGACACGAACAAAAGGAAGCAATTTTTCTAAATAAAGATGTAGATATGTAGGTATTACAACCATAAATAGATAGCAGCGGCTAACCTAGTGAGCATGTTAGCGCGCTTCGCCCCCCCCCCCTCCATCCGTCCAACTGATCGGGGAAACAATTTGTCGCGAAAGGCAAGATGATTTGCAACAAAAAGGAGCGCGCGAAATTTTATAAGCAGACCTTTGGGAGTCTGGATGTCATGAAAATCTATTGAATGTAGCTGTTTAAAATAAAATTATTTGCATTTTTGAACAACTAATCTATCCCTGTATGGTAACTGTTTTGCAATTTTCGTTCTTCTTATGGTATTTATTTCCGCCCAAAGATGTGTTAAAACTAGTGTTGAAATTTGGAATTTTCGACGCTTATAACTTTTAAACATACTCTTTTTTACTTTTTTGTTTCCATACAGGGCTCGATAATGATGAGACAAATTGAAATCATTTTTTATTTTGAACGTACACCATCAAACAGTGGAGTAATCGCCAGACTACGTTTGTATGGAAGAATAAGCGACTAGTGTAACCTTAATGTGTTGTATTTAGAGTTGGGCTGATTAGCCGCCATCTAATCGGTGAAGCCGATCAATCGGCCTATATGTAGCCACCGATTAGTTGGCGATTAATCGGCTAAAACAGCCGATTAATCGGCTTTTTATTTTATTAATTTTGAGCAAAGGTTTTTCGTGATTTTCTGCGTAGTAACTGCGGCTACATTGATATGAGTAATGCATCAAATCTAAGAAAAGTATAGTTTCTCTCCCATGCGTAAACTCATGTCAGATTTATATGTAGGTAAATCAAATAAATTATAAAATAAGTAGGTTCATACATAACTTTTATTGAAAAATCAGTCTCACATGTTTTAATGTTAATTATTCTGGACACAATTTACTTTTTATTTAATTACTTATAACTTTGGTAAAAAAAAGAATCCGAGGTAGCTATTTAAAACTAAACAAAAACCTAAGTAATTACTATTTTTATTCTACTTTTTAACATTTGCTAGTCGTAATGCAGAGTAGTGACACAACAATGCAAAATAGTAATAATATTATTCTTAATAAACTTCTAAAAAAATTTTTTAAGTCTCACCTTTGTGTAACAAAAAAAAATTAATTCTTGAATAAAGTTTGTTAACCTACACGCATATAGATTTTTAAAAGATAAATCGAACATACTTGTTTCTGTGCTTAAAACTAAATTGTTGAAATAATACTAATTTTTACGGAATTTATCGCGTATATTTAACTTTTTTACCCGACGTTTCGAGAGCTTTACAGCACCCATGGTCACGGGAAGGACTGAGATGTTCAACGTCCAGCTGTCATAGTTAACCGCGGTTACCATAGATTAAAATTTAACTTTTGTTCCGATCTACACAGTATGAACTTATGGTATCATGGAGTCTTGCAGTTGTATGCTTGGGTTAGGATTTAATTTTATTTATTATAGGATCCCAAGCAGATGGTAGCACCCAGCCATCTTCTCTGTTGAAATTAGGATGTTTTTTGATTTCAATAGCCTCGCGAATCATCCTTGGAAGGAATCGGTGTTCTTTAGCGAGGATTTGTGGTCTATCAAATCTGATGTAGTGACGGGGGCGATCCTGTACATGTTCACAGACTGCAGACTTCCCGGAGCGTCGATTCTTCACATCAGCTATATGTTCTTTGACGCGGGTTTTAATTGATCTTTTAGTTTATCCTATGTAGGAGAGACCACATTCACAATCAAGCTTGTACACTCCTGCATCAAGTCAAGTGTAACGTCCCTCTGCAAGATGCAGGAGTGTACAAGCTTGATTGTGAATGTGGTCTCTCCTACATAGGACAAACTAAAAGATCAATTAAAACCCGCGTCAAAGAACATATAGCTGATGTGAAGAATCGACGCTCCGGGAAGTCTGCAGTCTGTGAACATGTACAGGATCGCCCCCCGTCACTACATCAGATTTGATAGACCACAAATCCTCGCTAAAGAACACCGATTCCTTCCAAGGATGATTCGCGAGGCTATTGAAATCAAAAAACATCCTAATTTCAATAGAGAAGATGGCTGGGTGCTACCATCTGCTTGGGATCCTATAATAAATAAAATTAAATCCCAACCCAAGCATACAACTGCAAGACTCCATGATACCATAAGTTCATACTGTGTAGATCGGAACAAAAGTTAAATTTTAATCTATGGTAACCGCGGTTAACTATGACAGCTGGACGTTGAACATCTCAGTCCTTCCCGTGACCATGGGTGCTGTAAAGCTCTCGAAACGTCGGGTAAAAAAGTTAAATATACGCGATAAATTCCGTAAAAATTAGTATTATTTCAATGTGTAGTGTTCGCGTAAATATAAGAAATCATTAACTAAATTGTTATTTATTTTGTGCTAAAAATTAAATCAAAGTGTTATTTTTCTGTACTTAAAATTTACAATAAATTGTTTTTTTCCTGTAATGTTATTAAATAAAGAATCTATATTCATCTAATAGTTTGTTAAAAGAACTTACTCAATTTGTAAAAGTATTGAAGGCTTTTTAAAAAATATTTAATTTCTTTGTTATTTTAACCAGTGGCAAATTATGATGCAAAAAGGCCAAATTCTCAGCCTTTTCTAATCGAAGTCGATTTCTTTGCCTCAGAAAAAAGTCTCTCACTATACACAGAGCTGGCGGGACATCAAAGGAAAACTTTGGCTAAACGGGACATTTCTGGATATCTGGAAGTTTCTTAACCGATTAATCGGCTAATCGGCCAATCGGCCAAAGTACTAATCGGCCCGAGTCAGACAGACACTTACTGGAGGTCATGAATCCTAATTTTTCAAGGCATTATACTCTTGCCGAAGATATATGTATTGACGGAAGCGTTGTGCCATTTCGCAGCAGAATCATTTTCCGTCAATATAACAAACAGAAACGTCATAAATATGGCATAAAAGAGTTTAAATTATGCACTCTACCGGGGTATACATATAAAATAAATATTTATGCGGGAAAAGAAAGCGATCAAGTGAATAATACGCCGGCAAACGTTGTAATATCACTTTGCAGTGGCTTGTTGAACAAGGGCCACACGTTGTATACTGACAATTGGTATATGAGTATAGATTTAGCAAGGAAGCTGTTGGAAAACGAAACACACCTAGTGGGTCCTATTAGAAAAAATAGAAGGAATATACCAAAACAGGTTGCTAATGTTAAACTGAAGACAGGTTAATATATAGCTAGAGAGAGCGGAGATGGAATAACTATTATGAAGTGGAAAGATAAAAGGGACGTACTTGTTCTTTCGACCAAACATTCCGACCGTTTCCAGACAATTACAAAGCGAGGAAAAGCGGTATCGAAGCCAAAAATCTTGGTAGACTATAATAGAAAAAAGAAGGTGTCGATTTGTCCGACCAAATGGGGGCTTATTCCACGCCATTAAGGAAATCGGTGCAATGGTACAAAAAAGTTGAACACTGCAGTTATCAATGCACTAGTATTATATCAAACAGTAACCGGGACGAAAATCCAAATTATTGAATTTAGGAAACAGGTGTTGAAGGGCCTGTTAATGAGAAGTGAAACCTCAAGTCAGGTTTCAAGACCAATAAGAATGAAGCATAAGCTTACCAGGAAAGACAACACAAGCAAAAACTGTCGACGAACATGTCAGCAGTGCTACAAAGATAATACTAAAGTAATGGGACGAGTATTAGCCAAAAACAAGACGAAAAAAGTTGTAACTTTTTGTGAAACCTGCCCTAACAAACCATTTCTTTGTTTTGATTGTTTCCATAAAATTCATTAAAATATTAGGTGTAGTAACGTTGATATTGATCTCAATCTGAAGTCTGATTTAATTTTGTTTCATTTAAAAACTGTAATAAATAATAACATTAATAAATAATTATTATATTTCTGATTTACAAACCTATAGTTTAATTCATCAAACTATCCTCGAAAAATTAAACCCTAAGAGTTATGTAGCACAACTTTCACCGGATACAGCAGAATAGTAACAGTATACAGTATTTTACAACACATTATAAATAGTAATTTTATGGAAAAATATAAAATAATACATTATCATACACACTTTTTCCTTAAAATCTTTCAAACAAGTCTTGTCCCGAAATTATTAGTAATATTTTTTACTAAACACCAAATACAATCTGTTTGTCTGCAGAGCCGTGGGGGTCACGTCAAATACATATTAGCTTCATATCTGTGCCCGACGGCCCAATAGAGATGTTTAAAATCGCCTCTGACTCGCGGTCATATGTTGTCCCCCGCGGCCCCAACGGAACAGTTAAGTGTCGAACAAATGGTGCCCCCCATGGGCCAAATGGAAAAACGAAGAAAACGCACTGGCGTTCAACGTGTTAATAACTTTTGAAACGTTTAATTTTATATTGTATAAAATTACTCATAAAATGTAGATTCTCACGAACATCTCGGTTTTCCAAAATTATTTCGACACTGCAGCGCACGGCGTTTGCAGCGATGACGTCAATGGCAGCGGTGGCTTTGAGTGTCCGACGATTCAGGAAGTCTTAAATTACGGCGCTACCTCGAAGTCACGTTACGTTGTCCGTGAAGCCACCTTACACGTGGTGATGATGATGATGATGTTGGTGGCCAGTCAAACTGTCCGGTGATCCGATAGTGCAAGGCGTTGTGATACGGGCTCACACTCGAAAGTGGAGGCATATTGTCAACCACGTTGGAGCAGCAGGCTTACCGTCGACCACGAGGCTTACCGTCAACAGCTAGCAACTTATCCAAGGATAGTGGTGATGAACGCTGAGGTTCACGGAGCCAAATAATTATTAGGCGGGAATTCTTTATCGCGACGCGTCTAACACCTAAGAATCCCAGTTTTTTAATTGCTTTCCCAGGATATCCTACTTCTGACACTGAAATTGTTAGGATGGCTCACCTAAGGTCTTTTTAAAAAAAAGACATTTTTTACTGCTGCAAAACTATTTTAATTTAATTACACTTCGGAATATTATAAACTACAAGAAAGTTGTATACCGAACAAGGATTAGAGTTTGACTGCATAAATTGTGTGAAAAATTACTTATATATATCTTACATAATGCTTACAAGAGCAATTACTACCTTGTACATCGGTTCATAACAGAACGCGAAATGGGAATATTATTCATACCCTGTGGATATGTCTATTGTCATAGACTTCTCAATGATGAGTTCAGGAGGTCAACTTCGCTTCCAAATAATATCTAATAAAGATAACGAGACTTGCTTATTCCTACGCGAACATGGGTCAACCGTTTCCCAAAATAACGTCGCAATAACATTCCCAACAAATTAGTGGAGGGGGGGAGGACATTTTCGCGTGTAGTTTATCAGCGGCGTCGGCGAGTGTCCACTTCAGTTGTTCGTTTGCAATCACACGCTTCTTCAAAATGAAGGCGTTTCTTCACGTCGTGCTCTCAGTGTCGTTATTTTATACCTTCATCGCACCGGTGGCGTGCAGTGAAAGCCTACGCTTCTGCGCTATCGTCCACATATCGCCAAGGGCTTACCTCGTCCCAACACAGCACTTGGAGTGGGGAAAGTGGATTTATAGTTATTATCATACGGCAGAGGCTGAAGCCCCGACCGCAAGGACCACCCCGATAGAGTTTTGCACCTCGGGACGAGAGATGTCTCCGTCGGGCACAGAGGGACGAGTTACTGTGGTACCGCTCAATTTCGGATACAACTCCAGCATCGACACAAAGTTCACCATCGAGTGGGATCGTCCATGGTCAGGATGCAGTTATGTGAGGGAGATATATGACGAGAAAGTTTACGACGTGGAGAAAATTTGGCTTGGTCCCTGGCAATATAGATACAACCTGATCTATAAACCGCTCTCGAAGTAAAGTGCCGTTGTCCCACGTAGAAGTTTTTTTTATAGCGTGGTGAAAAATTTAACTAGAGTAAAAACATTTCTATCATGCAAGTAAAATTGCAGGCAATGTTTGATATAAATAAAGAATTTACATTTTAATTTTTATTAACCTTTGTTCCCAATTCCCACCACTCTTGTCCTTAATAACCTACGCGGCCTGCCGCAGTAGAGGTAAGTAAATAAATTATAAAAAGAGAGGATATATGAATATAATTGTAATGCTATCTACACGGCGTTTGGTAGGTCAAAAGGTTAATATACACTGTAATTCTTAGCGCCGAGTAGACCGTGATTGCGTATCGTTGTGAAAATCGTCAAAATTGTTCTCTGTGGGCGTGGGCAGGGGCCGACTTGAACGACGAGACGCGACGCCACTTGCGACTGGTCTCCGTCGCCCTACCACTGAATAAATAATAGGCCCTATGCACATGCAATTTTCTGCGGGCCACTAGCTGCCTACTGCAAACCAGAACTATAAGATTTTTTTTAGTTTATCACGAAAAAAGTAACATTTATAGTGCATAGAATATCGGATATTTACAAAAAATTTTTCAATAGATATTTTCTTCATAAGTCGATTTTTTTTTTAGAAAACCAATTATCTTCCGTAAAATTTAAAGATTTTGATTTAGAGTAGTGCCCTTTTAACGGACGAGCGTGTATGCGTAGATATATGGATGTAAAGAAGGCGAGAGAGGTATATCAAGATCGTGCCAAACGGAAGTCCGTAGTATCTGCCTATCCCTCTGATAATAATTGTGAAATAATATAAAATTACATAAAGTAATTTAAAATAGTCTGAGTCACTCGAAACTTACTAAAGGTACAAAATTGAATTGTTACTCGTATGTACCGGTGGCACTCAATATATCTTTCTGTTAATTACTAAATGGTCGAAAAATGAGTATAGCCGTTAGTTGAAAAACCATAAGCACGAAGAGGCAATAAATCGTTTTAGTATCGCTGAGTTGCCTTCTCATAAAGTTCTAAGTGACTTACTTTCACGGGACTTGAACAAAGATTAATTACTTAATTATTTCGTCATAGTTATAATAAGAATCTTATCTTATAAATTAATAAAATGACACGTTCGTTAGAATGCGCTTCAAGCCAGGGTTCTCTAATGAGCGAGCGGGCGTCTTGATATTATATCATAAAAAGTATTTTGTGACAAGCATTTTATAATCACTTATTTATTTGTAAAAAACATAAATTTTCTCTGAGGCAGTTCGATAAATAAGTAAGTATTACAGAATTTTGATCATTTCAGCATAAGTCAACTGCTGAAAATAGTCGTCCCCAGAGCACGGATTAAGTAATAATACTACATACATAAGTTGCAATTCTTTGATATTGACTGCTCACCGACGTTTAATATCCTACATAATTATTATCAATTAGATAAATCGCGCACGCGAGCTACTAGGTGGATTGAAAAGTACTCGGCCTAACACAGACCCATTCAATTCTAAAAATCAAATCTACCCACATTATTTAGTTCAGTTCAGACTAGTTCATTGTGTGAAGTTCGAAACGTGTGCGATAATTAGTTGTGATTTTATAAATTTATTAACAAAGTAATCGGACATAATTTCCGCGAATGGAGCAAATCGAGCAGCGTGCCGTCATTAAGTACCTCCATAAGAAGGGACTATCATCAAAAGCCATCCATGATGACATGGTCAGTACATTAGGCGATTGTGCTCTGTCATATTCATCCGTCAAAAAATGGATAGCAGAATTTAAGCGTGGTAGAGAGAGTGTGAAAGATGAAACCCGCTCTGGAAGGCCTTCGAAGTCAACTACTGACGAAAATATTAAAAAAAGTACTTGATTTAATAATGGGAGACCGCAGATTAAAAATTAGAGAGATAGCCGAGATTATAGGCATCTCCTATGAACGAACTCAAAACATCATTGTCAACGAGTTGGGTTTCCACAAGGTGTCTGCGAGGTGGGTTCCGCGACTGCTTTCAGTTGAACAAAAAAGGACGCGATTGACTATTTCACGCGACTGTTTGGAGTTATTTGAAGCCGATGCAGATGATTTTTTGAATCGTTTTGTTACTATGGACGAAACATGGGTTCATTACTGTACACCGGAAACAAAACAACAATCGAAACAGTGGAGAAGACCTGCTTTACCACCCCCTAAAAAAGGCTAAGTCGATTTTGTCGGCAAATAAGGTGATGGCTTCAGTATTCTGGGACTCGAAAGGTGTGATTATGATTGATTATCTTGAAAGGGGTCAGACTATAAACTCTGATTACTACTGCACCTTACTACGTCGTTTACGAGAGGAAATAAAAGAAAAACGTCGAGGAATGCTCAGAAGAAAAGTCCTGTTTCATCAAGATAACGCCCGTGTTCACACGTCAGTACAGTCAATGGCTGAAATTCACAACTGTGGCTTTGAACTGTTACCGCATCCGCCGTATTCACCTGATCTGGCACCATCAGACTTCTTTCTGTTCCCTAACCTAAAAAAGCACTTGGGAGGTCAAAGATTTTCGACAAACGACGAGGTCAAAGCAGCTGTAGACGCATATTTTGACTCTAAGGAAGAATCATTTTTTTTTCAACGGTCTAAATGCTTGGAAGGGGAGGTGGCAAAAGTGTATTGAACTTGATGGTGATTATGTAGAAAAATAAAAATATAACTGATTTAGTATGTGTTTATTTTCTTGGTTAGGCCGAGTACTTTTCAATCCACCCTCGTAAATAAAACTTTATCGCTGCGTCCGAGTGTCCGTATATTTTGCACCTTTTCCCCTTTCTACGTGACGGCGGACTTTCCGTGGTTACCCTTTGTAACAACTGGCATTAAAGAGTAAAAAAATACATTGCGAAATGTTAATTAACTTACTTAAGACTATTTTTTACGCATGCTGCCACGCTCTATATCACAATTTGTGGTTGCAGCACAAATGTGTGCTCGACCGGGGTAGGACAAGGCTCTCACAAAATACCAGCGTATAATAGCAGCTTAACGCTGCTGTATGTTGTATGGTGTGTGTAGAGAATTGGAGAGCCTTTGCAATGGAAACGAGGCATTTCATCTCAGTCCTCGGGGCTGGCAGCGCACCTGCATTTTGATTCTTAATTAAAGATAAATGTAGATAACTGTGAGCCGCAGCATCCACTTACCATCAGGTGGATGGATCCTACTGTAAAAAAGTGAAGTACATATACCTGTACTGATTATGATCTACTGACGATATTTTCGAACCTATGTGAGTTCTGCGATGCCCAACGCATGCAACTTGCAAGGCCATTCGTCGGGGATCGCAATGTTGAAATGCGATTACTAACAGAAATTTGATCGTATTCTACTTAGTTAAAAATCTTGTTAGTAAACAAAGTTTTAATTTCAGTATTTTGCATTATTATAAATTTAAATATTTTAATTAAAAAAGACAAGTATAGGTACGTAAGTAGATACTTGTGTCGTGAGGTAAGTTTCAACTAAGTCATGTAATAAAGTACTTAGGTATATTACTTCTGTAGACAAATTATTAATACATTATTTTTTGGTATAAGTACCTATTGTAACGCTTCCCCCCTCTCTCATAATAATAAATATATTAGATATAATTAATTTACCCCTTTTCGATAAAAATTATATTATATTTGTGACCAAGATAAATAAGATAAGTTTTGATCTTTCTAAATGATCCTTCTAAAGGTGTAATAATAGGCCGGTTGTAATATTTTGGCGTGATCGTCTTAGTTAGGACCCTTATTTATGTTGTGTTTATTTAGTAACTTAGTTCTTTTATGTGTCTTTTGGAAGAATGAATATACACTAGAGCAATTGAAAGCTGTTGGTAGTGCCTTATAAGCTAAGTGAACCCCGTTCACGAAGACAGGGCTCGAGACAGGTTGTGGCCGGTGAGGAAGGAAAAGGGGAGATCTCCCGCCGGGCAAGGTGTTCTACCCGGGGAGCGGCTAACACTCCGAGTGATAGTTCGGAGAAGTTCTATATATACTGTCTATGATTCGGAATGTTGATGGCGTGATTTAAGCTTCGGTGTATTTCGCTTGTGGCGCGACGACAGCGCCGCTTCATCACCCCCTGCTCAGACCGGAGGTCGATAGTGCAACCTCGTTGCCGACGAATGAGCAAGTGCCAGGAGATTGCCTTGTAGTCTACGGTGAGTCGAGAAGAAGGCAAGTAATCTGCGAGAGTGCCGTGAAGCAGAGGCGAGCAGTAAGGCTCAGAGCCGTGCCGAACACTGTAAAGCGCAGAGAGTAGCTTGAAGGAACAGGCAGCATTATTATTCCAGTGCTGCGATGAACCTTGTGAAGCTAGATGGCTTGCAGGATATGAAGACTGCAGTTTATATCTGCTCGAGAGCGAATGGGTGGGGGGGGGGGGAAATTCTATGACGATGATGAAGCTTGAAGTTTCCGAAGGTTGTTTGGTTGCGTGTTCAGATCACGTCGGTTAGTCACCACTGTGGCCGGTGAGGAAGGAAAAGGGGAGATCTCCCCTTTTCCTTCCACGGCTACAGTGGTGACCCCGACGTGATAGTTCGGAGAAGTTCTATATATACTGTCTATGATTCGGAATGCTGATAGCGTGATTTACATCGGTGATGTAGCGGCACTGTCGTCGCGCCACAAGCGAAATACACCGAAGCTTAAATCACGCTATCAACATTCCGAATCATAGACAGTATATATTGAACTTCTCCGAACTATCACTCGGAGTGTTAGTCGCTCCCCGGGTAGAACACCTTGCCTGGCGGGAGATCTCCCCTTTTCCTTCCACGGCTACAAGGTTAAGAACATAAAACGTCCCTATTCTACTTGTATCAGGTTTACATTATTAATTATCCCTTCCCGCTCGGAAAAGGCTCAAAATATAATTATACAAAATACCCGATACAAGGGCTTCGCTCTCCTACATTTATTTAAAAAAAATGTAGGGGAGGCACACGGCCCCACACACGCCGTGCACGGTGAGCATTTTGATGCACCCCCCCGAAGGGACGCTTATTCGGGAACTGGACCGTAGTCCAAAGCAAAATAACTGGCGAACCAGTAAAAGAGTCATGGCCCCTTGTTAGTGCGTAAGCACAAACATCGACCGAAGTCGCGCATGTCAATGCGTGTAAACGCCATACAGAATACGAACGAAACCAGCCACGGTGAATGTACGTCACACGGTTTAGGCAAATAGGCATACTGGCCGTAAACCCTCCGTGAGCGCCATCACCTGCCAGACCGCCGCTCCTGCAGACGTGATGTAAGTGTATGGCATCATCACCAATTACATGATCAGCACGGCTACTAGCCGCAGAGCGTGTCATGAGTCTACCGCTCACCTCAAGGGAATGGGGTCCCACGTTGTGCGGCTTTCGGCCGCAGCCTTGAGAGTCTCCTCAGATCCTCCCGCCAGCTACCACCCGCATGAGGTCAACACATATGCTCCACCAACCAATACAACGGCAGATATAGCCAAAAGGAAGTTATAAGATAAGAGTAATAATTCGCCATCAGAAAGGGTTTGTGTCACTGACTACATCAGATTTGATAGACCGATGGGGCGATCCTGTACGTGTTCACAGACTGCAGACTTCCCGGAGCGTCGATTCTTCACATCACATCATACGCTCCGGGAAGTCTGCAGTCTGTGAACACGTACAGGATCGCCCCCGTCACTACATCAGATTTGATAGACCGCAGATCCTCGCTAAAGAACACCGATTCCTTCCAAGGATGATTCGCGAGGCTATTGAAATCAAAAAACATCCTAATTTCAATAGAGAAGATGGCTGGGTGCTACCATCTGCTTGGGATCCTATAATAAATAAAATTAAATCCCAACCCAAGCATACAACTGCAAGACTTCAAGATACCATAAGTTCATACTGCATAGATCGGAACAAAAGTTAAATTTTAATCTGTGGTAACCGCGGTTAACTATGACATATGGACGTTGAACATCTCAGTCCTGCCCGTGACCATGAGTGCTGTAAAGCGTTCGAAACGTCGGGTATTTAAAAAGTTAAAATATACGCGATAAATTCCGTAAAAACTAGTATTATTTCAATATTCCTCATAAAGTCTAGGCCAAGGATGCAGTCGTCCATTATATCAGCCACGATGACATTATGCAGGTAGATCACGTTGCCTAGCTTCAACTCCATCTCCTTCCCTCCACGGACGGGTATACGCTGACCGGTGGCTGTTACCAAATTAATGCGTTCTCGGTTGTATGCGGAGTCCCCAAGGAACTGACTTATAAGTTGGGAACTAACAACTGTACGAGAAGCTCCAGTGTCTATGGGTCAGTTTAAACGGCATTCCGTTGACCTTGCCCTTGATGATTAGACTGTTCCCATCATGGGTTTGTGAGATCGAGATCCTTGGGGCTCTTTTAACATCAGCCAGCACTCGCCCTGCAGTTCTAGCTTTTACTCGTTTCCCTGCTGCTGCTGGGCGGTGCTGTTGGCCGCACTACCCTCCTGAGATCGTTCACCTTCCCTTTCTAGGGTTCGCTTAGGGCAGCTGGATCGAAGATGGCCCTTTTCCCCACAGCCATAGCACCTTGGGCTGTATCCTTTGTTGCGGTCGCGAACTGTAGCTGCTGCAACCTCCCTGACACGATGGGAACGATGATCCTGCCGCACGGCTTCTACTTCCAGTGCATGGACCAAGGCGTCCTTAAGCGTCTCGTGGTGCCCGAGCCTCACAGCAGCTCTGACTTCCAGGTCGCGGATGCCGTCGATGAATGTCTGCACCAGGTTCCCTTTAATGAGCGCAGGTACAGACCGGTATGCTTTTCGCACCAGCTTCTCCACTTCTAGAGCCCACTGCTGCAGGTTTTCGTTGATGCGCTGCACACGATCTTTAAGCTGCGCACGAAAGACGTGTTCCAGGTGAGCGTCGCCATATCTCGCCTCCAATGCCTCAAGGAGTTGCTCATAAGTCACTTCCTCACCGAGAGCTTCCAGAACTGTTAAGGCCTGGTCACGCAGGCCTAGTGTGAGAGCAGTCATGGCCTGATTTTTATTCCAGCCGTTCGCCTTCATAACAGCTTCGAACTGGATTTTGTAGGCTGACCAGGAAGAGGTACCGTCGAACGGTGGCACCTTGAACCCACGTAGCGAAGGTGTTGTAGCTACTACGGGAGCTGTAGCTCCATCTCCAAGTTTGAGTTCGTCCAGTGATTTCTTCATGTCAGCTATTACGTTGCCAACCCGATTGTTTACTTGGTCGATTCGGGTTTCAGCTTTCTCGATTCGGCTTTCAGCTTTCGCGATTTGGGTTTCAGCTTCCGACAGGCGGTTGTCATGCTGAGCAACCCTATCCTTCACCTCCTTTATCTCCTTCCCGAAGGTAGCGTGAAGGTCCTTCATGAGGAGCATCTGTTCCTCCTGTCGGCGGGCCTGTTCCTCTTGTCCGCTCTGCAGCTGCTATTTCAACTTACGGACCTGTTCCTCCTGTCCGCTCTGCAGCTGCTCTTTCAACTGACGGACCTGTTCCTCCTGTCGGCGAGCCTGCTCCTGCAGCATCACCATCAGAGCACCTAAGTCAGGTGCTGCAGATGTAGGAGCTACCGACAGGCCTGCAGCCGGTGGCTGGCCTTCCGACGTCTGCGGCGTTGCACCACCAAATCTCCTCTGGTCCGTCTCCTGCTGGCGTTGACTTCGGGTACGGACACCCTCCGATTCCTCCTTTGGTAAAATCGGCATGATTTTATCCCACTTCTGACACCAATTGTTACGAGCTTGAGGTTCGTGACAATAAAAATTGCCGATAAAATTACCTAAATTAACACTTTAATTTACTTTAAACAAATTAAAACTTAAAACAATAATAATTAAACACACTAATTCGCTTTATTCCGCTCCGAAGCTTCGCTTGTCTCGCCAAATCAACACTGCCCCGATCGCATCTTGCAGCGCCTATTTATATAAATTAGCAAAGAAATATCCAGAATGTTCATGTAAACACGCACGAGGTACCGAGCGTTCGAGTTTCGACTAGGCGCTGTCGGTTGAAAGATTTGTGATGTCATTTTCTGCAAAGCTCCCCTCGCTCTCGTTCCTGACACTAGATGGCGCTAGTGTATGACGTTGACTTATTCACGCAACAGTATTTTTTATATGAAATATTATTCGATAAAGAATATGTAGCAGGTAGTAATTATTTTTTAAAATAAATTCATATTGTCGTTTATTGCTAGAATATAATAAACAAAACAAAATTAATAGGTAATATACGCGGCGTTTTGCGCGCTCTTTAAACTCAAAAGCGAAAGCCGACGAAGAACTTAGGTACTAGGAAAAACCCAAAAAACTCCACTCTTTCAAGTGATTAAAAGTAGCGTCCACTTTATGCCGATTAACTAATTTTGATCCAATATCTATTATTTATTCTGTGCTAATATTTAGTAGTAATATTTAAAAACATGGGAAGTTTTATGAACATAAAATTTTGTCACAATTCAGTGATCAAGAATAAAAATAATGGTTGTTTATCGTCGGTCGATGAAACATACAAGCCGGTGTCGCCAATGTGTGACAGGTGGACATTTTGAACAATATCTTCGTGGTCGTCGTATCTATTATTTATTCTGTGCTAATATTTGGTAGTAATATTTAAAAACATGGGAAGTTTTATAAACATAAATTTTTCGTCAAGAATAGAAATATAAATAAGTATTGTTTATCGTCGGTCGATAAAAAAATGCTAATTATTAGATTTTGAAAAACACAGCAGCGTAATAGTTTAAGTATTTGTTATTGTGTGGATTTATAACACAATTTTTTAATTGTTTCTTGTTATAAAAGTGTTTTAATGTATTTTTACTAACCCGAGCTATAATTTAATTTCTTATAACACTTACGGACGCTATCTGAAGTAAATAAATAAATGATAACTATTCTTAAAAAATAACATAAAATAATCACGAAATTTTTTATCGATTTAGATAATATCAAAATTATGTTATAGAGTACAATCGCTTTGCCACGTCTATGCAAACAAACAAGCATCAAGCACCAGTAGCACTGATACCGACAGTTGTGTTTTATATTGCGAAATTAATATTCCGCCGTGAGTGACTTGTGTGCGATGTCTTACTCAAACGAGGGATATTTTAATATGTTGATGTGTCTCGGGAAATGTAACTGCAATTATGTAGCAGCCCGAAGACTTGACGGGGAGTGCTTTGCTACTCCGCGAAATATACAATGGCCGTCGGCGATGACATTCCGACAATTTCACATTCGTATGTACAATACTGGTGTATTGTGCATGGCCGTGATCAACAACGTACAGATTCAGGAAGACCGAGGATGTATGACGACGACATCGAGGAGCACATTCTCGACATGTTTGAGGAAGATGCAACGCGGAGCACGCGCTCGGTGACACGTGAACTAGGTGTGAACCATATGCGCGTTTGGAGAGCCCTCAAAGATGATGGCCAGCACCCGTATCATTATCGTCGAGTTCAGTGTCTTCTTCCCAACGACTACGAGCCGAGAATGGATTACTGTAGATGGTTACTTGATAAGGTTGAAGGAGATCCTGAGCTTTTGAACCGCGTACTTTTTACGGATAAATGCTCTTTTGTAAGAACAGGTGTATTTAACGCTCATAATGAACACGTATGGTCAACGACAAATCCGCATTCGTATAAACCAAGCCATTTTCAACACCGATGGAAAATCAATGTGTGGGTGGGAATTATTGGTGACAAAATTATTGGTCCGTATTTCCTTGAGCACACAATGAGCGGTGAAAACTACGGACGTTTTTTGCGAGAAGAACTAAGCAAAACTTGACGAAATAAATTTAGACCTCGTTCGTCGCATGTGGTTTCAACACGATGGTGCTCCACCGCATTTCTCCCATTGTGTAAGAAGTTTTTTGGATACTGAATTCGGTGAAAGATGGATTGGCTGCGGTGGACCGGTCAACTGGCCGGCACGATCACCTGATCTCACACTTTTATATTTTTATCTCTGGGGTACGATTAAGCAGACTGTATTCCAAAAAACATGCGATACCGAGGCAGAAATGCGTATGCGTATAGTCGCAGCCTTTGAAAAAAAAGTCCGAAATGTCTGTTATGCAACGCGTGCGTTCAGATATTATAAGTCTGTGTCACAAATGTATAGAGGTACAAGGTGGACATTTTGAACAACATATTCGTGGTCGTCAAGTAGGCAGAGTGATAAATTAGTGTTTGACTATAACAGCTGTGATGTGACGAGATCACGACCTCAGTGTGCAGTTAGTGTAGGTAAGACGCGCGTGCGCGCCCCCCGTCTTTGATGTACGTCACCGCCGGCCGCCACCCGCCGCTGTCGATAATTCCAGGCAGAGGTAATCAATCCACATAAAATTTACAAATATTATTTAATTAAAATTTAATTTGATTATTTTTATGTCGAGTTTTCTGAAGTAAAGTTATTTCAATACGTTTGAATACTGATTCTGATAACACACTTAACTTAAACCACAGGGTTTTTGTTACATATTGTATATGAATAACACTTGGTCCTTGAGTATCCTGGGTTCCTTGCGATTGTAGGTAATTATTTCACGCAGGTAGCAAGAGTGACAGAGGGCTGCCCAAAGCTAATATAATAAATACGTATAATAAAAAAGTAAACAGATATTTAGCGTGTTTGTGAGTTTGTGCACGCTAATCTCCATAATGGCAAAACCAAATTAGATTAGATAGTTTTTCAGAGATGTTTTGAGATAAATTTAAAAATATTGACAAAAAAAAATGATAATGTAATGTAAATTAAGTGAGTTTCGCGCACTCGATTTAACGTGTTGCTCAATTGCTTATCGGTATTACCATGCGTACATACGAAACATACATATTACAGACTATCAAAAGTATATTACTGAGTACAGGCCTCTCCATAGATTGCCTCATAGAGCGGATATTTGCCGCAGTTGTTACGCTTCGGAAGCGGGTGAACAACCGTATTTTTTCAATATTTTAAGTTGTTATTAGAAAGATGCTGATATACATCTTTTGTTTCAGATTGCATCTATCTCGTTTTTTTTTTATAGAAGAGGATGCAAACGAGCATGTGGCTCACTGTATTAAGTGACTACCGCCGCCCATGATCAACCGCAACACCAGGGGAATTGCAGGTGGGTTGCCGGCCCTTTAGAAAGGAGTAAGCTCTTTTCTTGAAGGTCCCCAGGTCGTATCGGTCCGGAAAAATCGCCGGTGGTAAACTATTCCACAGAGAGGTCGTACGCGGAAGAAAACTCTTTTTGAAACGTATAGTGGTGGACCGCCAAGCATCCAGATGGTGTGGATGGTATCGGGACGTTTTCCGCGTAGTGTGTTCACGAAATTTGGCGGCTGAGATTAATCCGAACAATTCCTCAGAGCACTCCCCTTTGGTATATGCGAAAGAAAATGCAAAGAGATGCAGCGCCAGTGAATCGAACCGATCGGAAAGCACTCGGTAGTCGACGATTCACTTACGGCATCCACGTTCTGATAATGATATGAAACGAAATAGGTTATACATTACTGTCGATTTGATAAGGTCACGTTGCCCGTTTTTATTAAATTCAGTATATTATTTTTAACTGCACTAATAAGTGAATGTACTTTTCACATTAATATGAAGAGCAAACACTCATGAAAGAAAACTGATGCTTTTGTTTTAAACGTGTGCTTAGGAAAACTTAAAAATATTTAAGTTAAACTCAAATAAAGAGGGCGAGGAAGTTGAAGCAACAAACATTTCCATATTAAAAATTCTTTGTGAATTCTTGATTTTAATAACGCAAGGAATTTTTGAAGGTGAAAACGCATCCTGGTGGATAAAATATGTATGTTTAGAAATTTAATGAACGTGGTTGTAAATATATCAAATATATTGTGACTATTTTCATGTTGATCTTTCTTTCTTTCTTTTTATATTGGAATTTACGTAAGTAAAGTTATTTTTAACTGGCTGTGCCTAGTATACATTGCAATATCATTTTTGTCAAAAAAATTACCGGGCGCGCGCACCGGTTACTCACCAAAATTTCGTAGTAATTTAATGAATGGTTATTGGAACGCATACGGTATAAGCAAACATTCTTTTTATTTATAAAGATTAAGAATTGGAATGAGCCGTTGTAGCTCCGATGGTTAGCGCTCGTTGTAAATTTCAAAGTACGCGAGCAACCCGGGTTCAATCCAGGCGGTACCAATGATATTATTAATTGCAATTTTAAGTGCTGACATACCACGTGCTCTATGGAGTAGTTAGTTAGTACCAGTTCTGGCTCACTGAGTCAGAAGTGGTACAACATTCGTCGACTCACGATCTTAAAAAAAAAATAAAAGGTTTTGGCATGCTCTGATCACGATTCTGCGATCCGTTTTTGCGTAGGATGTGTAACACTTCCCCCCTCTCATAATAATAAATATATTAAATACTAAATGTATTATATTCCCTTTTACATAATAATTATATATATTTGTGACCAAGATTAATAAAATATGTTTTGATCTTTCTAAATGATCTTTCTAAAGGTTTAATAATAGGCCGTTTGTAATATTTTTGGCGTAATCGTCTTAGTTAGGACCCTTATTTACGTTGGGTTTGTTTAGTAACTTAATTCTTTTAGGTGTCTTTTGGAAGAATGAATATTCACTAGAGCAAATGAAAGCTGTTGACAGTGCCTTCTAAGCTAAGTGAACCCCGTTCACGAAGACAGGGCTCGTGAAAGGTTAAGAACATGAAACGTCCCTATTCCACTTGTATCAGGTTTACATTATTAATTTATTATTATTTATCCCTTCCCGCTCGGAAAAGGCTCAAAATATATTTATACAAAATACCCGATACAAGGGCTTCGCTCTCCTACATTTATTTAAAAAATGTAGGGGGAGGCACACGGCCCCTACACACGCCGTGCACTGTGAGCGCCAACCATTTTAATGCGCTCCCCCGAAAGGAACGCTAATTCTGGAACTGGACCGTAGTCCACAGCAAAATAACCGGTGAACCAGTAAAAGAGGGCTTGGCCCCTTGTTAGTGCGTAAGCACAAACATCGACCGAAGTCGCGCATGTCAATGCGTGAAAACGCCAAACAGAATACGAACGAATCCAGTCACAGTGAATGTACGTCACAGGGTTTAGGCAAATAGGCACACCGGCCGTAAACCCTCCGTGAGCGCCACCACCTGCCAGACCGCCGCTCCTGCAGACGTGATGTAAATGTATGGCATCACCACCAATTACATGATCAGCACGGCTACTAGCCGCAGAGCGTGTCATGAGTCTACCACTCACCTTAAGGGAATGGGGTCCCACGTTGTGCGGCTTTTGGCCGCAGCCTTGAGAGTCTCCTCAGATCCTCCAGCCAGCTACCACCCGCATGAGGTCGACACATATGCTCCACCAACCAATACAACTGCAGATATAGCCAAAAGGCAGTTATAAGATAAGAGTAATAATTCGCCATCAGAAAGGGTTTGTGTGTTTGTCTCACCCACCAACAAGTTACCTTCAATCATTCAAAGGTGGGAAAGTTAATGAGATATATTATTATCTTGTTATATAAAACATCATGGAGGGCAGACAATCTACAGCCCCGTAATGAAGGGACCCGACTTGGGCAAAGCTACTCAGGCGTGAGTCAAACCAAGACGCAGAGAGCGCCATTGAGAATAGCGTCCCACCAAACAACCATCGCAGAGACGCAATGCTGCAGAACGCAACAAGCATCAATACGACTATCGTCGGGCTTACACCATCACAAGGTCCCCCATACATTCCAGCAAACATCACCACCCGCATACCTTCATCGACCAGAACCACAAGAGTGCGTCGAATCAGGCGCAGCACACCCGCAGATCCATCACAAGACGCAATACCGCAAGTAGCAGTAAGCATCAATGCAACTATCATACGGATGGCGCCCCCTCCCAACACACCCACATGACCCCTATCGATTTTGGTAACAAAGTTTTTATTGTTTTTATATAAAAAATATCACCAACGTATCATAGTAGCACGCTACTAAGACGCCAATGAACAAAACTCCACGTATCATAGCACTAATGCACTAAGACATGAAGTTGAGTATGCCTGTTACACTTAAAAGTGCTACCAAGCACACTCATCATCCCAATCCGAAAGATAGACGACGCATCGCTATGCGCTACGACGTCGCCCACAAACGGTATGGGTGTGCGATGTCCACGGGAAAGCCGTATTGCTACAACAAACCCGCTTACCACCAGCACTAAGATGATATGTCTAGGACACATCGGTTAGCGAGTCCAAGTTTACCTCGGACCAATTGCTCGTGAAGCATCACACACGCCACCATAATATTCCTTTTCAAGTCCCTAATAAGGACTAGTCATTTTGCTACAGTACTAGTAGCAGTCGGTCACCCGACCACCCCATACAATGCTTATGCATCAAGGAGACCTTCTATAATATTGATTTTGTATCATAGACCTTACTTTCATAAGTCATTAATATATAGGGTTCGAACCCACGACCCTACTATTGTAATGCTTATTAATCATAGAGACCTTCTATAGTATTGCTTTTGTATCATAGACCTTACTTTCATAAGTCATTAATATATAGGGTTCGAACCCACGACCCTACTATTGTAATGCATATTCATCATAGAGACCTTCTATAGTATTGCTTTTGTATCATTGAGTTTATTATCATAAGTCCCTAATATAGGACTAGTCATTGTGCTACAGTACTTCAGTCAGTCGGGCTCAACTACAGGTATGTATCTCCGACAGCTCCTCCATACAAGACATCTATATATGAACACCTTCCATAATTAGGAAAATTTTCTTTTATACGTGAAATCCTTCCACAACTTAGGAAATTTCTTTTATACATGAACTCCTTCCACAACTTAGACAATTTTTAACAAATTTTCTAATTATCTTATGTTATTTATCTTTATTTTTATAATATTTTCGACTTGTATTTCTATTATTTATCTTATTTTAAATATTTTTCCAAGTTTTTAATAAATTTATTTATTATGGAAGACAATATTTTGCCTTTAATTTACTATGTTATTGGTAATGTAATTTTATTGTTTAATATATATCTTTTAAGACTATTTTTGACGCCCCTTTATATTGAATTTAATTATTGATAATATTATTGGGCCGTCACAGATTCACGGTTCCGGAGATGTGCAGATCAATTAACTCTTATCTAATTAACATCCGGTGAGGGCCTCCACCATCATTAGCGCTTCATTGTTCTTATCTATTTATCTATTGTTCATTGAATACCGTCATTATCCATTCTTCCTCAGCGTGTACGTCGGCTTATCAGTGCTATTTTATTATACTCCTTTGTTCCTATCTACAACACTAATCTGAATCATCAATAAAATACATTACCTAATTTTGTTAAAATATTTATTTACAAAATACAAAATAAGTGCAATATTGAGTGGATTAGTGAGTGGACTAGCCAGTTAACATGGAAAATGCGAAGAAAATGATACTTATCGAACCTGGATTAATTGAAAAATTAAAACAAGAAAATAAGGTTAATAGTAATTTATCTCGATTAGATAGTGAAATGCAAAATATTATGAATAGTAAGACGGAAGACCGAAAGAAATGGATGTTATATTTACAAACACTGCAAAGATACCTTCATTTTATCGGAGAGGATCGTCAAGCACTCAGATTACCAATTTATTCTGATACATCTAATGAAGGAAAAAGCAAGAAAGAACGGATAGGAATGATAGAAGAATATCGGATAACTTCCAGGCAAATATTAAAATGTTCTGGAAACTCGTAAGAAATACCAGGGGACTTTCAAAACAGCCTAGATTGAATACGATACGAGACGAGAATGGCTGTATCCTGAATGATGAAGTGTTGAGTCTAAAGAGATGGAAGGAATATTTTGAAAGCGAATTTATGAGTGAGGAGAAGTGTGAACTAAATGAAATAGAAATTCCGAAAGAAGATGAAAGAGATAGGGAGATAAGTATAGATGAAATAATGAAAGCAATGAAAAGTATGAAAGTAGGTAAGGCAGCCGGATATGATAGAGTTTCACTCGAAATGCTAAGGGCTGGAGAGGACGTGGTGGCAGGCCTGCTGTACACCTTGTTTAATTTATGTTGGGAACTAAAGCGGGTACCGGGAGACTGGTGCAAAGCCGTGATAGTCCCAATATATAAAGGAAAAGGGTCACAGCAGGACTGTAAAAACTACCGTGGTATCAGCCTTCTTAGCATTGTGGGAAAACTGTATGCTAAGGTACTAATTGAAAGAGTTATGAAAGAAACTGATGAAAAAATTTGGGATGTACAAGCGGGATTTAGAAAGGGAATGGGGTGTACAGATCAAGTCTTTTCCATGCGCATGATCGCGGAGAAGTTTTTGGCGAAAAACCAAAAAGTTTTTTGTGCGTTCATGGACTTGGAAAAGGCTTATGACAGAGTGGACAGGGATGTGTTATGGCAAACGCTGAACGCATTTAGGTTGAGCGCTGGTTTGATACAGGCATTAAAGTCTCTGTATAGGGACTCGAGTGCTTGTGTTAGAATCAACGGGGTCTACTCGGACTGGTTTGGCATCCATAAAGGTGTCAGACAGGGCTGTGTAGCTTCCCCGTGGCTGTTCAACCTATTTATGGACAGCTGTTTGGAAAATTTGAAAGTTGAAGAATGCGGGTTAAGAATGGGTGAGTTAACCATCAAATGCCTTTTGTACGCCGATGATCAAGTCATACTTGCGTCGTCGGCGGCCGAGTTGCAAATGATGGTTACATTAATGAACAGGTCATTAAAAGAAAGGGGAATGAAAGTGAACGCAAGTAAGACGAAAGTGATGGTTTTTGAAAGAGATGAAAGCAAAACGGTATGTGAAATAAGAATAGAAGGAGAGTTAATTGAGCAAGTGGATGAGTTCGTATATTTAGGATGTGTATTTAGCAGGGATGGGAGATATGATAAGGACATTGAACGACGAGTGAATGCAGGAAATAAAGTAAATGGGGCTCTACACTCTATTGTGAAAAGTCAGAATGTGTCAAAAAAGGCACGTATGGCAATTCACAGAACTGTATTAGTCCCTACTTTAACGTATGGTAGTGAAAGTTGGGTGTGGCAGAAGAAGCACGAGAGTAGAATAAATGCAGTAGAAATGCGGTCGCTAAGGAGTATGTTAGGGCTGAATCCGAGTGACAGGGTGAGAAACAGTGTGATAAAAGAAGAGTGTGGTTTGCAAGATGATGCGGTGACCAGGATTAAGAAAGGAATGCTTCGGTGGTTTGGTCATGTAGAAAGAATGAATGCGGAAAGACTGACAAAGCAAATATATGTTGCAGAAGTGAATGGAAGAGTCGGAAAGGGACGTCCTAGGCGGAAGTTTGTCGACCAAATTGGCGATATACTAAAAATGGGCCAAATTAAGAGTATCCTTAACCGACGAGCATGTATGCGTAGGTATATGGATGTGGAAGAGGCGAGAAAGGTATGTCAGGATCGTGTTAAATGGAAGTCTGTAGTCTCTGCGTACCCCTCTGGGTGACAGGCGTGAGTGTTTATGTTAATGTTTATCTAATGAAGATTCAAATAAGTCTAAAATTGTTTTTAAAAATAAAGATAAAGATCTAAAAACTTCAGTTGATGCTGAATCTTTGTTGGAGGAGAATCGATCCATTAAAAGTAAAAACTTATAATAAAAACGGACAGTTATTATTAAACTTAGTTGAAACAAGTAAAAGTAAAATACATTGGGATAATGAAGGTACGGTCATAATTGATAATGAAAAAATTCCTGGAAGTAATATTGTTGATTTAATAAATGATTCACTAAGACCTTTAAAAAGAAGTGATCCAGTAGGGTAGGATAGATTTGCTGAAGTATTAAAAGATATTAAAGTACCACTTACTTATATCGGAAATCCAAAGATATGTGAGTTTATTAACCAACTTCACGTAAAAGATCTGAACATACCCTTTGAGATTGAAGTTCAAGAGTTTTTTACACCGAGTAGAGGAGATACAAAAATCTATAACTAAAATAGAACTTTCTACACCGAGCAGTAGAGATAAAAAGTCTACAACTAAAATATGTAAAAGGCTTGAGTGGGAAAAATGGACCCTGTACTAGAATAAATTATCAGGATTTATTATGATCCATCTAATCCCGCTAGTTTTGGTAGTATTGATAAATTATCAAAAGCCATGAAGGGTAAAATGAATAAAAAGCAAGTAAAGGAATGGTTAAAATAACAAGAAACATACACATTACATAAACCCATTCGAAAAAAATTCCCGCGTAATAGGTACATTCTATCAAATATTAATGAACTGTGGCAAGCTGATTTAAGTGATATGCGAACTTATTCTCAATATAATGACGGTTTCATGTATATACTTTGTGTTATTGATGTATTTAGTAAATATGCTTGCAAGACCAATGAAAAAGAAAAACTCAGAAACAACTAAACAATGTTTTGAAAGTAATTTAACACCTATTCACATACAATCTGATAAAGGTACAGAATTTGTTTCAAAAGATGTACAAAAATACTTTAAATCCAAAAAGATTAATTACTATACCACTAACAATCCTGACATTAAGACCAGCGGCTGCAGTCTCGACATAGATAACGATCACTTTACAACCAATATTTGTTGTTAAGTCATAACAATCCGAATATAACGATTTTTGGTAGTCTGTACTGTCAAAGCGATCGGTACCGATCGTAAACTTTACAATTATTTGTTATGTTTGCTATTATTTTAACTACCATTTTTGACAGCCCGCTAAGTGTTCATTACGATCATAATTTGTTTCACAGTTTTATAAATAATCTTTATCTATTATAATATAAGGTTATAATAAAAGTATTAAGTAATTATGGCGGAATCGTATTTAGCATGGGATTTGTTAGAAAACAAATTGTCTACATAAATTTGTTTTTATAAGTATGAGTTTTACCCCATTGTACTTTGAGCGCTGTCACGTCATTTAATTTAATTTTTGATTAAATGGCTGTTACTTTTCTATAAGCAATTTGAAACATATTGGAAAATACAGTCTTACAAACTTTTATGTTGGTACCATCATTAGGTAGAACACAGATATAAGTTGTGCTTCTTTTCCTTTTTTGGTTTGTTAGTGCTCTTCTGACATTTTCAGATCTGATGAATTTCGGGAGATACATTTTTTTTTCAGTGTTACTTTTAAGCTATAGTATTGAGAAAAGAGGTCAAAACCACAAAACTTTTCATAGCACTTGTAATTGAATGTTGCTATGCATTATATGCTTGTCCTTAGGTTTTTCTTTACCATATTTTTACCGCCTATGTCCACTTAGCCCTTCAATTATCATGTTCATAAGTAATCTAATATCAAAAGCTTAGTCAAAACAATGTGGGATCAACAGGTGTTAAGGCTATTTCCAGCCTGCATAAATTGCTTAAAAACATGAAGTATCTTCCCCTTATTATTGATAGTAAAAAGTGTTATTGGATACATTTCACTGAGCAGTTTAAGTGAAAAAGTTTAAATTATACTCATTAGTCTTAAGGGCTTAGATAGATAGATTAGATATATTAGATTATATTTTTATTGCACCTAGTTACACTCCAGAACATCATCAATAATAAATAAATCTATTTATTATTTATTAGCACAAAAATGTACACTCCTACCTAAGTTTATTTTAAATTATTTTAGGTGTGTGACCCAGACCTGTTAATTTTGAACATCAATGCTAAATGGCCAGGAGCTAGACACGAGCAGCCTGCGCCTGCGTCACTGTCCCCCACCATTGAAAATTTTATATAAACTATATTTTATATATTAAAATATATGATATGTTTTATAAAATGTGTAGCATAAAATAAATGATATGTAGGTCATAGATAAATAAATATGTAGCAAGCTAATGTAGGTAATGTCAACGTTGTCAAATCGAGACAGACATGTAATAGTGTTGCAAGGAGGCAAACTTTTATGTCCTTTGATATTTAACAAGTTAGTTCAATTCTTAGAAACGGTAAAAGCTACTTGTAAGTTACATACAAAATATTTTTATAAGAAAAGGTTTCTTCTATTTCTGTACAATTTTCAAAGAAAAGTAATTATTTTTATAAAATAATGTCTGCAAATTTTCCCTATTATTTTTTAACGGCCAACATTTTTTTTAAGAAAACCCGCACTATGAATACGATTTTCGTTAGCGTAACAACAACATAATTAACGATCTTGCACGGAATTTCGGCTGTAGAGACTTGCATTTATTGTAAGCATCGTTACGGCAAGCAATTATTGTTGTTATTATTTAGCGATCGGTAGTTTGCGATGGAGTCGCTATCTATGTCGAGACTGCAGCCGCAGTATTGTTGAACGATTTCAAAGAACACTAAAAATGAAAATGTGGCGTTATTTCACTCATAATAATACTTATAGATATATAGATGTTTTACAAGATTTAATATACTCTTATAATCACAGCTTTCACTCTAGTATTAAGATGTGCCCATGTGATGTAAATTCCAACAATATTATGACAGTTTGGACTAATCTTTATGATAGACGGTCAAACAAACTTTCTTTAGAAAATCCTAAACCAAATTTCAATTTGGGTGATTATGTTC
This sequence comes from Parnassius apollo, assembly GCA_907164705.1. Lineage (NCBI taxonomy): Eukaryota > Metazoa > Arthropoda > Insecta > Lepidoptera > Papilionidae > Parnassius > Parnassius apollo. The sequence goes on along the minus strand of CAJQZP010001459.1, from coordinate 5,319,992 downwards.
GAATAACTAAATATAAACACGTTTTCCAAAAAGGATATGAATCATATTGGAGTGATGAAATATTTATTATATCTTCAATAATTAATAGATCTCCATGGGTTGTTTTTACAATAACAGATTTACAAAATGAACCCATAGTTGGTACTTTTTATGAAAGAGAATTACAGAAAATCACTTACAACCCCACCTCACAATATAAAATAGATAAAATAATTGACACTCGTTATTCAGGTAACAGAAAAGAAGTATTAGTGAAGTGGAAAGGTTATCCAGATAAATTTAACAGTTGGATTTTAGCTTCTAGTTTAAAAGAAATATGAATAAAAGAAGATTTTATTTAACTTTGCTCAGCAATAGTTCAATGGAATACTTTCCTGATAACAAGACCACAAATTATTCAACGAAATTACCAAAAGCTATTAAATTAGAAGGTGAATGGTCGGTTGGAGTTGTTGAGTTTCAATATCCATGTACCATGTTTACTGTTCAAGATCATGAAAATGTTATATACATTACAAAATCTATGTTAATGCCTTATGAAGATAAACCATCCATAGTGTACTACAAAAAACATATTCCAGCTACCAGCTATGATAACGTTGAGCATATTTTAAGTGTGTTAAATGGTATCGGAGAAAACTTGAAATTTCGCTATGATGAAATAACAAAATTTGTGTCTATTTCTGTTTTGGATAAAAATATAACATCCGTAACATTATCATCACCCAATTTAAGTTTACAACTAGGTTATGAACCAAATAAAAATCTCCTAGAGAGAAATTTTGGAAAGTGTCCTGCTAATTTACACTTAGGGTTACCATATTAACTATTTCTATATTGCGACATTATCGATTCTCAGATTGTGGGTGATGTTATGACTCCTTTACTAAGAGTCATTTCATTAGATCCTACAAAATACATTTGTAGCGGCGCTGTCGTCACGCCACAAGTGAAACACACCAAATCCTAAATCACTCTATTAAGATTCCGAATCAAAAACAGTATATATAGAACATCTCCGAACTATCACATGGAGTGTTGGCCGCTCCCCGGGCAGAACACCTTGCCTGGCGGGAGATCTCCCCTTTTCCTTTCTCACCGGCCACAGTGGTGACCACCCGACGTGATCTGAACACGCAACCAAACAACCTTCGGAAAATTTAAGCTTCATCATCGTCATAGAATACCCCATCCATTCGCTCCCGAGCAGATATCGTCTGCAGTCTTCATATTCTGGAAGCCATCTAGCTTTACAAGGTTCACCGCAGCACTGAAATAATAATGCTTCCTGTTCCTTCAAGCTACTCTCTGCGCTATACTGTGTTCGGCACGGCTCTGAGCCTTACTGCTCGCCTCTGCTTCACGGCAGTCTCGCAGATTACTTGCCTTCTTCTCGACTCACCGCAGACTACAAGGAAATCCACTGGCACTTGCACATTCGTCGGCAACGAGGCTGCACTATCGACCTCCGGTCTGAGCAGGGGGGTGATGTAGCGGCGCTGTCGTCGCGCCACAAGCGAAACACACCAAAGCCTAAATCACGCTATTAAGATTCCGAATCAAAAACAGTATATATAGAACATCTCCGAACTATCACATGGAGTGTTGGCCGCTCCCCGGGCAGAACACCTTGCCCGGCGGGAGATCTTCCCTTGTCCTTTCTCACCGGCCACACATTTATGGTGCAAATAAAATGCACGTTTTCTCTCAACCTCACTACTTACCTGTTATGCGAAGAGAGTTCGATACGCTGGAAATAGTTATAAGATCGAGCACAGGGCAAAAAATACCATTTCAGTTTGGAACCGTGTGTATTAAACTACATTTCCGAAAATTATAATAATGAATTCTCTTCGTGATCATCATAAATATCCATATGAAAATTATTATACACATCAAGCTGGGTCTGGCGTTGGAGTAATTTATAAGGGTTCACCATACCAACGCGGTCATGGTATTGGGAGCTTCTTAGGGGGGTTGTTTAGATCAGTTTTACCTTTACTTTCAAGTGGTGCTCGAGTGATTCGTAAGGAGGCATTAAGCGCTGGAGTATGACCTTTATTGGATATGGTTCAAGCGCGTCCTATGGAAGCCTCAATAAAAGATCTTCTAAAGCAAGTTAGTACGAATTTAAAACGAAAGGCTGATGAGAAAATTGATCAATTTAACATGACAGGATCTGGGTATAAAACTAAAAGAAAACGATTGACCTCGTTCATTCCACCATTAACTGCTAAAGTGAAAGCTGCGAAAAAACTTGGTCTCAAACCAAAAAATATCAAAGATATATTTTCAAATTAAATATGTCTTTCCTTCATAATCATTCTTGCGAGTGCGTTAAGTCAGAATTGGATTTGTTTGTACTACCTACACAAACTAGCATTGAAAATGGATTGTGGATTCATTATAAACCAATTTCATCTCTTGGTGATGATGTACCTATCGAGTTTCAATTTCCTGGGACAGGCCATGACTACATAGATTTGTCTCATACACACCTGTAAATAATTGGTTGCATTCACTTTTTCGTTAACTTGATGTTTATTTAAACCAAAAACTTGTATCACCACCTAATAATACCTATTCACATCGAGCATACATGGAAACCCTTTTAAACTATACTCCTGCTGCTAAACAATCTCATCTTACTTGTAGTCTTTGGTATGATGATACAGCAGGAAAAATGGATTCTACGGATGGTAAAAACATAGGATTTGTACAGTGTACAGGTGTACAGGAATTGATTAGTGAAAGTAAGGAAATAGAAATGATTGTTCATCTTCACGGTGACATTTTCTACCAAGATAATTTTTTAATGAATGGTGTTGAAATGAGTGTTAAATTGGTTCGATCAAGAGAGAGTTTTAATTTAATTGATGGATCAAACGATGTAAAATTTAAGGTTTGCATTACGGACGCAACTCTTATTGTTCGACGACCACGAATTAATCCAAGTGTATTACTCGCACATCAAAAAGTTTTAGCTTCTACCACTTCTAAATATCCTATTACTAGAGCTTAAGTAAAAGTTTTAACAATTCCGTCGCGTGTTCAAGGAAAAACTCTTGATAAATTTTTTTAGGGCAGGTACCCAAAAGATGTATAATTGGATTTGTGAACAATTCTGCATTTAATGGTTCCCTTACTAAAAATCCATTTAATTTTGAAAACTATGGTATTAATTCTTTCACCTTATATATTGATGGTCAAGAAATACCTTCAAAAGCTTTGCAACCATCTTTTAATAATCGTGTATTTACATGAGCATATCATACTCTATTCTCGGGAACTGGTATTCACTTTCTTAATGAAGGAAATGGAATCTCTTGTGAACAGTATGCTAAAGGTTACTGTCTATTAGCATTTGACTTAACTCCTGATTTATCAGCCAACTCATCAGCTCATTGGAATCTCATAAAGCATGGTAGTATAAGATTAGAAGTACGATTTGAATCCTTACTGATACAAACAATTAAGTGTATAGTTTATGCTGAGTTTGATAACATTATTGAGATAGATAAAAACAGAAATGTTACTGTAGACTATAGTAGTTAAGGTTATATGTTGTGTGTTAGATTTTATGAGTTATGTGTAATGCATTTTGTGTGTATGTAACTATGTGAAACATTATAAAATTAAATAAAACAAATTGTATGCAATATATTATTTTTTATTACTTTTTAAATCTTCTATTTAATCTAATACAAAACTCTGTTCGAGTTTAAAGTTACATCGGACTCTCTCATTAGATCATCAATAATAACGAGATGTGGGTTTTCACCATCAAACATATTAAGATTTGGAATTCCTTGATGATAGTTAACATTTGGTAAATTATATAAAGGTTTCATTTCATCAAAGCACCATGTGATCTGATTAAAATCACAATTACATATTTCTGTAACTGGTTTTATGAAATTTGTTACAAAATTTGACTTCCCACATCCACTTGGTCCTGCCACAATAGCAGTAAACGGATGTATAAAGTGAAACATTACACACGTCTAAAGTTCTAAGGGGTGAAATAAAAAATGAAAGTGTAAACAATTAATATATAGTGTGTACTATAACTAATGTTTTTGGGAAATCGAACAAAATTTTTGATCAAGCAATAACCACTTGTAAAAAACCGTGTGGGTTTTTTCGTCACAAGAACAATGTAAAATTTTGTGATTATTTTTTGCAAATATATGATTATTACACACATAACGTTTGTTTAAATTTATGACATTTACCAAATCATTGTATTTTGGACATTTGTATTCTTCAATATTAAAAATTCTATCATTCGTCGTCAACATTTTTAAAATTTTTTTCTGTTGAACCACCTTTGTATGCGATCACTTCGTCTTTGCACCAATTTCTAATATACCAATTTAATATGGGAATGATGTTCTCTTGTTTGTAGGCACATTTTAATTCTTCGGTCACATCAAAATATGGAATGCCGTGCACGTGTGTTTCACAATAACGAACAGTTTTTTGTCTTTTGGCGACAAATAATTGAAAGGATAACTTGGCCGAAACAAATAATGATCGATAAACGCATAATTTTTATAATGATTTCTTATATTTACGTGAACACTACACGTTGATTAAAACTACTTTTACGGATTTTATCGCGTTTTATTTATATTAATTTTAATACCCGACGTTTCGGGTGCTTTCCAGCACCCATAGTCACGGGGGACTGAGGTGACTGACGTCCCGATGTCAAAGTTAACCCGGAGTACCTTCAGCTTTTTAATTATTGTCTTTGGTCCGATCTACGCAGAATGAACTAACTGTATTTTGAAGTCTTGCAGTGGTATGCTTGGGTTTAGTTTAAATTTTATTAATTATAGGATCCCAAGCAGGTGGTAGTACCCAGCCTCCTTCTCTATTGAAATTAGGATGTTTTTTAATTTTAATAGCCTCACGTATCATCCTTGGTAGGAATCGATGTTCTTTCGCGAGGATTTGTGGTCTATCAAATCTGATGTAATGGTTGGGGCCATCTAGAATATGATCGCAAAATGCAGACCAAAGACAATAATTAAAAAGCTGAAGGTACTCCGGGTTAACTTTGACATCGGGACGTCAGTCACCTCAGTCCCCCGTGACCATGGGTGCTGGAAAGCACCCGAAACATCGGGTATTAAAATTAATATAAATAAAACGCGATAAAATCCGTAAAAGTAGTTTTAATCAATGTATAGTGTTCGCGTAAATATAAGAAATCATTATGTGAACACTACACATTGAAATAATACTAGTGTTTACGGAATTTATCGCGTATATTTAACTTTTTAAATATCCGAAGTTTCGAGAGCTTTACAGCACCCATGGTCACGGGAAGGACTGAGATGTTCAACGTCCAGCTGTCATAGTTAACCGCGGTTACCATAGATTAAAATTTAACTTTTGTTCCGATCTACACAGTATGAACTTATGGTATCATGGAGTCTTTCAGTTGTATGCTTGGGTTGGGATTTAATTTTATTTATTATAGGATCCCAAGCAGATGGTAGCACCCAGCCATCTTCTCTATTGAAATTAGGATGTTTTTTGATTTCAATAGCCTCGCGAATCATCCTTGGATGGAATCGGTGTTCTTTAGCGAGGATTTGTGGTCTATCAAATCTGATGTAGTGACGGGGGCGATCCTGTATGTGTTCACAGACTGCAGACTTCCCGGAGCGTCGTTTCTTCGGTTTTAATTGATCTTTTAGTTTGTCCTATGTAGGAGAGACCACATTCACAATCAAGCTTGTACACTCCTGCATCTTGCAGAGGGACGTTACACTTGACTGATGGTAAAAACTGACCAATCTTCTTCGGCGGCTTGAAGTATGTTTTGATGGAAGCGCGCTTCAAGATGTAGCCAATCTTCTCAGCGACTCCTCTAACATATGGCAGTACAGCAGGTACACGCTTGACTGTGGCCGGCTTCACTCGTTTTCTGTGACGTAGGAGCGGCACCCGAAGCTTGTTGTCATGCAAAACTTGCTTGACGTGTTGAAAGAAACACTCCGAAAAATTAAATCTAGACGTAAAGTGGATAATACCTACGTGCGCCAAATCACCAAAGTTGTATGGATTACCAAAAATACATAAGCCCAATGCTCCATTACGTCCCATAGTGAGCCAAATCGATTCACCAACTTACAGATTGGCTCAACACTTAGCGAAAATACTCTCACCGCTCAGGGGACATACAAGAGCACACATAAAGGATTCCTACCCTTTTGTCAGCGAGATTAAAGACCTACGTCTGGCAGACAATGAAACTATGGTCACTTTTGATGTGCAGTCATTGTTTACATGCTTACCTGTTGAAGACTGCATTTCAATTGTGACTAGAAGGATGGAAGAAAACAACATGCCCGTAGAATACGCAATATTACTCAGACACTGCCTTACATCTGGCTACCTATTGTGGAAGGAGGAGTTCTACAAGCAAGTACATGGTGTGGCGATGGGCTCACCTGTATCACCCATTGTCACCGGCAAATTCATGGAAGACTTTAAGGAGAAAGCCCTGCTTACTTCTCCCATAAATCCAAGATTCTACAAGCGGTACGTAGACAACACTTTCACAATTCTACCTTTGATAAAGTAACTGCATTTTTAGACCATATTAACTCTATAAATTCTAAAATTCAGTTCACAATGGAGTTAGAGGCAAACAATTCCTTAGCATTTCTAGATTTGTAAGTAATTCGGAATCCTGATAACACCTTGAGCCATACTGTGTATAGAAAAAAAACCCATACAGATAGATATTTAAATGGTGATTCTCACCACCATCCTTCACAGTTAGCTAACGTGGGTAAATCTTTGTTTCAGAGAGCACGAGGGATCTGTGACAGTAAACATCTGGCTGCCGAGCTCCAACACGTCAAGCAAGTTTTGCATGACAACAAGCTTCGGGTCCCGCTCCTACGTCACAGAAAACGAGTGAAGCCGGCCACAGTCGAGCGTGTACCTGCTGCACTGCCATATGTTAGAGGAGTCACTGACAAGATTGGCTACATCTTGAAGCGCGCTTCCATCAAAACATACTTCAAGCCGCCGAAGAAGATTGGTTAGTTTTTACCATCAGTCAAGTGTAACGTCCCTCTGCAAGATGCAGGAGTGTACAAGCTTGATTGTGAATGTGGTCTCTCCTACATAGGACAAACTAAAAGATCAATTAAAACCCGCGTTAAAAAACTTATAGCTGATGTGAAGAATCGACGCCCCGGGAAGTCTGCAGTCTGTGAACACATACAGGATCGCCCCCGTCACTACATCAGATTTGATAGACCACAAATCCTCGCTAAAGAACACCGATTCCATCCAAGGATGTTTCGCGAGGCTATTGAAATCAACAAACATCTTAATTTCAATAGAGAAGATGGCTGGGTGCTACAATCTGCTTGGGATCCTATAATAAATAAAATTAAATCCCAACCTAAGCATACAATGAAAGACTCCATGATACCATAAGTTCATACTGTGTAGATCGGAACAAAAGTTAAATTTTAATCTATGGTAACCGCGGTTAACTATGACATCTGGACGTTGAACATCTCAGTCCTTCCCGTGACCATGGGTGCTGTAAAGCTCTCGAAACGTCGGGTATTTAAAAAGTTTAATATACGCGATAAATTCTGTAAAAACGAGTATTATTTCAACGCATAATTTTTATTAGATAGTTTTAGTCTAGAATAGCCATTTTTCCACATTGAAAATGTTTATGAGGATATGTAATGTAAAATCCGTCCATGTCGATGATGTATCTAATATTTTTTAGATTTCGTGTCATTTTGAACCAAAATGTTAAAAGTATTTACACGTGACTAAAAATATGTTTGTTCCAACAAACTTCACATAACAATTCTTCATTACTTCCCATCATCCCATTTCTTCCTTCTGCTCTTGTCTTCCTGTAATTTAAGTAAACAGAAGCACATTCACTAATGGTCATCTAATGATTGTCATTGTTAAAAAGTATTTTCTAACTTTTTCACTTTCTGCTATATTCTTTGTATTTATGGCTAGGAAATGTCCGCGGCGCTGCCTCAATGCGTGTTGGCGAACTTCACATGCCTTCGAAATTTTCTCAGACATGTAGGTTTCCTCACGATGTTTTCCTTCACCGCCGAGCACGTGGTAAATCAGCACTCAAAATTGCAAATAACAATTTAATTGGTGCCCGCGGTGTCGAGCCCGGGTCGCGTACTGTGAAATTTACAGCTTGCGCTAACCATCTGAGCTACCACGGCTTAATCATATACACACACAATATTTAAATATACGGTTCATAACAGAACGCGAAATGGGAATATTATTCATACCCTGTGGATATGTGGTTTGTTGCCTTAAATGTGTGCCCCGTATGGAATTTTTCGCCATATGTCGAAAACGCGTTAAATTAACACTTCGACTAGAGCAAGATTATGTTGATTCAACAAAAAAAGTGTTATCAATTGTCATAGACTTCTCAATGATAAGTTCATGAGGTCAACTTCGCTTGCAAAAAATAATGAAGATAACGAGACTTGCTTATGTTCCTACGTGAACATGGGTCAACCGTTTCCCCAAAACAATGACGCAATAACATTTCCAATAAATTAGTGGAGTAGGGGAGGGCACTTATCGCATGTAGTTTATCAGCGGCGTCGGCGAGTATCCACTTCAGTTGTTCGTTTGCACTCACACGCTCCTGCAAAATGGCGGAGTTTCTTCACATCGTTCTCTCAGTGTCGTTATTTTATACCTTCATCGCAGGGGGGGCGTGCAGTGAAGACCTACGTTTCTGTGCTACCGTCCACATATCGCCAAGTGCTTACCTCGTCCCAACACAGCACTTGGAGTGGGGAAAGTGGATTGAGAGTTATTATCATACGGCAGACGCTGAAGCTCCGACCGCAAGGACCAGCCCGATAAAGTTTTGCACCTCGGGACGAGAGATGTCTCCGTCGGGCACAGAGGGACGCGTTACTGTGGTACCGCTCAATTTCGGATACAACTCCGACACCAACACAAAGTTCACCATCGAGTGGGATCGTCCATGGTCAGGACGCAGTTATGTGAGGGAGATATATGACGAGAATGTTTACGACGTGGAGAAAATTAAGCTCGGTCCCTGGCAATATAGATACAACCTGATCTATAAACCGCTCTCGAAGTAAAGTGCCGTCGTCCCACGTAGAAGAAGTTTTTTTTTTATATCGTGTCGAAAAATATAACTAGAGTAAAAACATTTCTATTGTGTAAGTAAAATTGCATGCAATGTTTGATATAAAGCAAAGAATTTACATTTTAATTTTTATTAACCTTTGTTCCCAATTCCCACCACTCTTGTCCTTAATAACCTGCGCGGCCTGCCGCAGTAGAGGTAAGTAAAAAAATTATTAAAAAAGAGGAATATTTTTTTTATATATATATATATATATATATATATATATATATATATATATATAGATACATATAGATATAATTGTAATGCTATCTACACGGCGTTTGGTAGGTTAAAAGGTGCGGATACACTGTAATTTTTAGCGCCGGTAGCGTTATATTTTTATAATTTTTTTAAAGTTATTAGATTGCGTATCGTTGTGAATATCATCAAAATTGTTCTCTGTGGGCGTGGACACGGGCCGACTTGAACGACGAGACGCGACGCCACTTGTGACCGGTCTCCGTCGCCCTACCACTGAATAAATAATAGGCCCTATGCACATGCAATTTTCTGCGGGCCTCTAGCTGCCTACTGCAAACCAGAACTATAAGATTTTTTTTAGTTTATCACGAAAAAAGTAACGTTTATAGTGCAAAGAAAGATCGGATATTTACAAAAATTATTTTTCAGTAGATATTTTCTTCATAAGTCGATTTGTTTTAGAAAACCAATTATCTTCCGTAAAATTTAAAGATTTTAAGTTAGAGTATCGATCTTCAGCAGGTATATTATTGGTTTTCGTGTATGCGTAGATATATGGATGTAAAGAAGGCGAGAGAGGTATGTCAGGATCGTGCCAAATGGAAGTCCGTAGTCTCTGCCTATCCCTCTAATAATAATTGTGAAATAATATAAAATTACATAAAGTAATTTAAAATAGTCTGAGTCAATGGAAACTTACTATAGGTACAAAATTAAATTGTTACTCGTATGTACCGGTGGCACTCAATATATCTTCTTCCTTTTAACTACTAAATGGTCGAAAAATTAGTATAGCCATTAGTTGAACAAACATGAGCACGAATAGGCAATAAATCGTTTTAATATCACTGAGTTGCCTCCTCATAAAGTTCTAAGTGACTTACTTTCACCGGACTTGTACAAAGATTAATTACTTGATTATTTCGTCATAGTTAGAATAAGAATCTTATCTTATAAATTAATAAAATGACACGTTCGTTAGAATGCGCTTCAAGCCCGGGTTCTTTAATGAGCGAGCGGGCGTCGTTTTGATATTATATCATAAAAAGTATTTTGTGACAAGCATTTTATAATCACTTATTTACTTGTAAAAAACATAAATTCTCTCTGAGGCAGTTCGATGGATAAGTATTACAGAATTTTGATCATTTCAGCATAAGTCTACTGCTGAAAGTAGTCGTCCCCAAAGCACGGATTAAATAATAGTACTACGTACAGAAGTTGCAATCCTTTGATATTGACTGCTTACCGACGCTTAATATCCTACATAATTATTATTAATTAGATAAATCGCGCACGCAAGCTAAATAAAACTTTATCGCTGCGTCCGAGTGTCCGTATATTTTGCATCTTTTCCCCTTCTTCCGTGACGGCGGACTTTCCGTGGTTACAAAGGTCTGGCAATAAAGATAAAAAAATACATTGCGAAATGTTAATTAACTTAGTTAGGACTATTTTTTTACGTGGCAGCATGGATCTATATCACAATTTGTGGTTGCAGCACAAATGTGTGCTCGACCGGGGTAGGACAAGGCTCTCACAAAATACCAGCGTAAAATAGCAGCTTAATGCTGCTGTATTTCGTATGGTGTGTGTAGAGAATTGGAGAGCCTTTTCATTGGAAACGAGGCATTTCATCTCAGTCCTCAGGGCTGACAACGCACCTGCATTTTGATTCTTAATTAAAGATAAATGTAGATAACTGTGAGCCGCAGCATCCACTTACCATCAGGTGGACTGTGTGCTCATATACAAATGAGCACACAGTCCACCTGATGGTAAGTGGATGGATCCTCCGATAAAAAAGTGAAATACCTATACCTATACTGATTATGATCTACTGACCATATTTTCGCACCTATGTGAGTTCTGCGATGCCCAACGCAAGCGATTTCGGGGATCGCAATGTTGAAATGCGATTACTAACAGAAATTTGATCGTATTCTAGTTAGTTAAAAATCTTGTTAGTAAACAAAGTTTTTAATTTCAGTATTTTGCATTATTATAAATTTAAATATTTTAATTAAAAAAGAGAAGTATAGGTATGTAAGTAGATACATGTATCGTGAGGTAAGTTTCAACTTAGTCTTATAATAAAGTACTTAGGTATATTACTTCTGTAGACAAATTATTATTACATTCTTTTTTGGTATAAGTACCTATGCAACAAAAACATTATATAAATACACCTGTTCGAGCAATAATGTAATGCATTTGTGTTGTATGTAAGATAAAGAGTAAGCATGTGTGAGTTAGGTTTTTAATATTTTGATAATTGAATCTTCAGTAGCAATTAAAACACCGTATCATTGACACCTTGAACGAACCACTGGACCCGACATAAAACACAAATGTATGAAAACTTGTTCAACCAAGTGGAGAATAACGCCCACAACGATTTTATTACGTTAATATAAACACAGATAAGAAATTCGTAGAAATTCTCTCTATTTCTAGTGCTTGAACGTAGTCGATAAAATATATCGATGAACGACTGAAAAAGAAAAGTCGTATCGTAAATAAGCTGTAAGACAAAGGAAATAACGGGATAATGAAGGTGAGGTAAGATTCTGGTATTTAAATTTTAATTAAAATAAAAGAAGCAGGACGTTGTTATGGACTTTTTGTTCAATTAGTTATGATAAACGTCAAATTTTTTGTTAAGTTTAAATTATTTAAATAGGTTTACTGACTTTTATTATGTATCATCTTTCTTAAAATGTGTTTCTTGTATTTGTTTTGTTCACTTGTTTTCTTATATAAGCAGTACTAATATTTATATACTTTCTAGCAACGGCTTTCGTTAATTCTTTGACGTGATTCACGTCGTCGTTTTCAAATTTATGGAATGTCTTCTTGGATTATGGAATGAATGTCTTCGTACATCAGAAGTTGCAGCAATGTTTCTATTACTATCGGCAGGAGAAAGTACGTTGTGTCATCTTTTTTTTAGTCTTTTATTCTGAACACCCTTCGTAAATTCGAGTTCGCAGTGCTGACAAATAGCTATGGTATCACTTGAGGGAAGTATCAGCTTTCCCTTGTCTTTATGGGCAATGAGACTGCCTTCATTGGTGTCATTTTGTGTTTCTTTGCATTAGTATTAAAACAGGCAGTATCGAAATGTACACTGCATATGTCGCTGTGTTTCGTCGGGATCCAGGTTTCACCTCTACGAACTGCTTCTACCCACTTTTTTTTCCGAGAGGAGTCACTAGGAAATCTGAAAATTCGTGTAATTTATGTGTTTAAATATTTTGGGTACAGATACTAATTATAATTTTTGCATTTATAATATTTTTATTTAATTATAAAAATTACTATTATAAATTTAATGACATCAGACTGTAGGATACTGTTACGAGTATATAGGTATTTTTAAGTGTTATTGTATTGTACAATTTACATCATCATTCATTCGGTCATATCGTCAAATATCGATATATTTTTCAACATGGTCAAGCACTAGTCGATGTCAAATTGACTCACTCCACAGTTTTAGTCATTTGTTCTAAATGGTATAATCCAGCTATTTTGTGATGGTTATCAGATGTGAACAATACATAGATATATCGACTATATTTAACATAGTTGGATAATACAAAATTTTATTTTACATTTGATTAAATTTTGTGATAAATAACAATAAATGTAATAAAATAATGTACTTACAAGTGAAAAGAAATAGTGCTGCTTCCGCCGATATAGTTTTTACACCATTTAACGGAATATTTAGTCATTTTTGGGAGATGTTTTGTTGACAAGTAAGTGCTCGAGACTGACGCAAAAACAAACGACCAGGAATTGTTAAATTACCACGAATACAACTGCCTTCTTTCGTCGGTATTTACGAAGAATGGCCTGCATTTCAAGATTTATTTATTTCGTTAGTGCACAATAACTCATCTCTTAGTAAAGTACAAAAACTTCACTATTTAAAGAGTAGCCTTACAAGTGAAGCCGAATCTTTATTGAAGCACATGCAAGTAACAGAAGACAATTATGATCAGCCATGGTTGATGCTTAAAATTCGTTACAGAAATAAACGTATAATAGTAAACTCTCTATTGAAAAGATTATTTATGCAGAGGAAAATCCCTTCCCAAATTGCAAACTATATAAAGGCACTTCTCGATACCACTACACTACAGAATGCATTAACAGCTTAAAAAATCTCAAAATTTCAACCGACTCTTGGGATCCGTTAATTATATTTCTCGTTGTGCAGAAATTGGACCCAGAGACGCACAGAGAATGGGAGGAGTTTGCTTACCGGGAAAATTCCGACAAATTACCCTTTGGGCGGATCTCTGTAAGTTTCTTCAATCGAAATTTCGTACATTAGAGCTAATCACACCTTCACCTAGGTACAAGATTATAAGATGTAAATTAAATACGCTACATGTTGCTACTGCGGCTACGTCTAAATTAAGAAGTTGCCTAATGTGTAAAGAAAATCATACCCTGTGTCATTATAGGGAATTTACTAAGATGGAACCCACAGAAAGGAACACATTAAAGAAACAAAATCTTTGTTTTAATTGTATGGCCCCAGGACACTCTGAAAAAAAATGTCGCCTTAACATGTCCTGTCGAATATGCCACAAACGTCACCACTCTTAGAGCACCAAAACATGGTGGCGTCATCAAATCGACCAGGCAATGACCAAGCGCACGAAGAGAAGAATAATGATTAAGGAGGCTCTTCAAATCCAACAATATCAATTCAGTTATCATCACACTTTGCTACTAGTACTACCACATCATTATTGGCTACAACACTCATAGTTGTCAAAGATCAATTGGGACATACAACTGTACCACGTGCCTAAATAGACCATGGCTCACAAGCCACATTTATTAGTGAAAGAGCTGCTCAGACACTTAAACTAAAACGCACTGCTATTAGAGGCACAGTTACAGGCCTTGGATGCCGCAAAACAATTTTGAAGCAAGCTGCTGAAATACAGCTTTTATTAAGATACGAAGCAAACTTTAAGCTCAATATCAAAGTTTACATTATGCCAAATCTTCTTACATCTCAGCTACCAGCACGAACCATTTCTCTAAAGAACTGTCCACACCTCCAAGGCCTATTTTTAGCAAATCCAGGCTTTAATCAACCAGGAAGGATAGACATGATATTAGGTGTGGACGTATGTGCACAAATTATGAAAAGTGAAGTAATCAAGGGTCCTCCAGGCATTCCATGTGCTCAAAATACCAGCCTGGGATGGATTCTGTTTGGCCACATACAAAGCAACAGAGAAAATAATCATGTGTGTCATGCATCTTAGTTTGAATTTAGATGACATGCTGAGGAATATGTGGGAGCAAGGTACAGACGAAAAAAGAGCATTAACCGCAGAAGAAAAAATATATGAAAAAATATATCAAGCTAGAACGCACAGAACATCAGAAGGACGTTATATTGTAAAACTTCCAACAAAAATAAAAATACTGTTACGAGCTTGAGGTTCGTGATTTACGTGATTACCTAAATTAACACTTTAATTTACTTTACACAAATTAAAACTAAAAACACTAATAATTAAACACACTAATTCACTTAATTCCGCTCCGAAGTTTCGCTTGTGTCGCCGAGTTCAACTCTGCCCGATCGCATCTTGCAGCGCCTACTTATATAAATTAGCAAAATATCCAGAATGTTCAAGTAAACACGCGCAAGGTACCGAGAGTTCGAGTTTTAAACTTCAAGAAGTTTAGTTCTTCGGTTCGAGACTAGATGGCGCTAGTGCGCCGATTTTAGCGCGTAACACTGCCCCCTCCTAAGACATGCTCGTCCCGAGCATTATCGGTCCCATAATAACGCGCTAGGCGATCCACATGGACGATCTTAGGAGTCCCTCTTGCGCCTTTCTGTATCCGGTAGGTTACATCGTTGATCCTGGTCACAATCCGGTACGGGCCGTCCCATTTAGCTTGAAGCTTAGGAGATTTCCCTTTGCTGCGGACTGGATTGTGCAACCACACAAGTGAACCTTCGTCGAACCCTTTGTTGTTCATTTTGCGGTCATACCGGGTTTTCATCTTTTCAGACATTTGCTGGCCCGATTGTCTGACGTGCTCATAAACGTCATTCATTTTGTTCCGCACGTCATTTGCATAATCGGTTATACTGCGTGGAGCATCAGGTGGTATCCCGGTGATCAGGTCTGCAGGCAGCCGTAATTCTCTTCCAAAGTTTGCGAAAGCTGGTGTCACTGCTGTACTTTCGTGAACAGCGCTTCGATATGACAACAAAAATGGTTGTATGTGCTTGTCCCAATCTCGTTGCCGATTGTCTACAACTTTTGCTAGGTACCTCTCCAATGTCTGATTAAATCGTTCTACCATTCCATCAGATTGCGGGTGATAAGAAGTCGTTCTTGTTTTATGAGTACCCATAACTCGGCAAGTTTCCTGGAATATTTGAGACTCAAAATTCCTTCCTTGATCGCTGTGAATCTCTAAAGGTACACCAAAACGACAGAAGACCTCATGAACTAGCTTATCAGCAACTGTTGAAGCTTCTTGATTTGGAATGGCGAAGACTTCTGGCCACTTAGTGAAGTAATCCATCACAACCATGAAATACCTGTTACCGCTTTCACTCTCCGGAAACGGCCCCGCCACGTCAATGGCTATTCTCTCCCATGATGCACCAACATTGTACAACTTCAATGCACCTCTACTACGAGTCTGAGGTCCCTTTACAGCCGCACAACTTGTACATTTGCGACACCAGTCCTCGACATCGTTTCGACAGTGGACCCAGTAAAACCGTTCTCGGATCTTCAGTAGAGTTCGTTTAACTCCCAGATAGCCTCCTGAACAATCATTATGGTACAGCTGTAGAACATCCGGTACTTTAGCTTTAGGGACAACCATTTGCAAATGACAGCTGTCTCCCCGAACATTTTCCCATTTACGACACAGAACTCCATCCTGAAGCAGCAAGCTGTCCCACTGGGCCCAATAGCTTTTAGTGGTCGAACTCATCGCTGAGACGTCACTCCACTTGGGCTTGGGAGCACTGGCCTTTATCCATTCCAGAATCGGCTTGATGTCCGGATCTTCCTGCTGTGCATGTAGTAAGCTGTCCTTCCACTCGTTGCTGAGGTGGTCTGCCCCGAGCATCCTCACGGATACTTACTCTCTTGCCTAGTACAATGTTTGCAATCTTCAGGACAAGGTCTTCTTGACAATTCATCTGCGTTGCCATGATGTTTCCCGCTACGATGTTCGATCTCAAAGTCGTATTCCTGCAGTAGTTCAATCCACCTCGCAACTTGTCCTTCTGGGTTTTTAAACTGCAATAGCCATTTTAGTGCAGCATGGTCAGTTCGTAAGTGAAATTTTCGTCCCAGAAGATATTTGCTAAAATGTTTCAACGACTTTACCACAGCTAGCAATTTGCGTCTTGTGACACAGTAGTTCCTTTCCGGTTTTGACAACGACTTGCTGAAGTACGCTATCACGACCTCTTGGTCACCATTACGTTGAGACAACACACCGCCAAGTCCTATATCACTTGCGTCTGTGTCAACTATAAATTCTTTGCTTGCATCAGGGTATCCCAAAATAGGTGTTTTGCACAGACGGTCCTTGAGCTCCTGGAATGCGATATTACAACTTTCATCCCAGCAGAAATGTCGCTTCTCCTCGGTTAGCTTATGTAGAGGTTTGGCTATGTCTGCAAAGTTCTTCACAAAACGTCGGTAATAGGAGCACAAACCCAAAAATGCTCTAACCTGCGTCTTGTCTTTTGGAACCGGCCAATCCTTTACAGCTGCGATTTTCTCTGGATCCGTGCGGATACCTTCTTCCGACACTACATACCCCAAAAAGTTGACTTGCCGTTTGAATAGTGAACATTTCTTGGGACTCAACTTGAGGTTGGCACTCTTGATCTTCATGAGCACGCGTTCCAGGTTTTGAAGGTGTTCCTCAAACGTACGGCCCACGATGATGATGTCAATCAAGTAGACCAGACAGGCGTCGCCAATTAGCCCGGTAAGTACAAGTTCCATCAGCCTTTCAAACGTTGCTGGAGCATTGCACAACCCAAACGGCATTACTTTAAATTGCCACAGACCCTTTCCCGTCGAGAACGCAGTTTTCTCCTTGTCCTTAGGGTCAATTTCAACTTGCCAGTAGCCACTTTTTAGGTCCAGTGTGCTAAACCACTTTACTCCTGTAAGCATGTCCAGCGTGTCGTCAATTCTTGGCAAGGGATAGCTATCCTTCTTAGTAACGTCGTTCAGACGGCGGTAGTCAACACAAAACCGCAAGCTGCCATCCTTCTTCTTTACCAGTACCACGGGTGAACACCATGGACTAGATGAAGGTTCAAAAACACCATCCTTCACCATTCCCTTAATCATGGTTTCCACTTCCTTTTCACGTGCTACCGGCAATCGTCTTGGCCGCTGACGGATAGGCAACTCTTCACCTGTGTTTATTTTGTGTTGAACTAAACCAGTCTTTCCTATGTCAGCATCGTTTGATGAGAATACATCGGCGTACTCGAGTAACAACTTCTTCGCCTTGACCAATTCGTTCGGGGACAGAACACTGCGACAGTCTTCCAAAAGTGTGGTCACTCTCGTTTCTGAATCCTTGCTGGGGGTCCCACTCGATATATATTGGCACTGACGTAACCAATCCACTTCCTCACAAATACCAACTAGTGTACCTTTTTCTATAATCTGTTCCCGGTCGCAAAGGTTCAGCACACGTACTCCTGAGATGTCAGTGGTCCTGACCAAGGTTCGAGCTACTTTCCATGGAAGGTCATTGTTTACCCTTTCCACAAGTACACAACGGTGAGCTTGCCCAGCGTTTCAAGGAAGACTAACCGGAACAATCGTTTCCGATCTCGGCGGAAGAACAATCTTCTTGATGCTGTACACGTTCCCTGGTAACGCACCTTCCATAAAAAGTTCCTCCTGTCCACATTTCAAAACACCTTGCTTAACGTCGATATCACAACAATTATTCCTCATAAAGTCTAGGCCTAGGATGCAGTCGTCCATTATATCAGCCACGATGACATTATGCAGGTAGATCACGTTGCCTAGCTTCAACTCAATCTCCTTCTCTCCACGGACGAGTATACGCTGACCGGTGGCTGTTACCAAAATGCGTTCTCGGTTGTATGCGGAGTCCCCAAGGAACTGACTTATAAGTTGGGAACTAACAACCGTACGAGAGGCTCCAGTGTCTATGGTCAGCTTACACGGCATTCCGTTGATCTCGCCCTTTATGATTAGGCTGTTCCCATCATGGGTTTGTGAGATCGAGATCCTTGGGGCTCTTTTAACATCAGCCAGCACCCGCCCCGCAGTTCTGGCTTTTACTCGTTTCCCTGCCGCTGCTGGGCGGTGCTGTTGGTCGCACTACCCTCCTGAGATCGTTCAATTTCCCTTTCTAGGGTTCGCTTAGGGCAGCTGGATCGAAGATGGTCCTTTTCCCCACAGCCATAGCACCTTGGTCTGTATCCTTTGTTGCGGTCGCGAACTGTAGCTGCTGCAACCTCCCTGACGCGATGGGAACGATGATCCTGCCGCACGGCTTCCACTTCCAGTGCATGGGCCAAGGCGTCCTTAAGCGTCTCGTGGTGCCCGAGCCTCACAGCAGCTCTGACTTCCAGGTCGCGGATGCCGTCGATGAATGTCTGCACCAGGTTCCCTTCAATGAGCGCAGGTACAGACCGGTATGCTTTTCGCACCAGCTTCTCCACTTCTAGAGCCCACTGCTGCAGGTTTTCGTTGATGCGCTGCACACGATCTTTAAGCTGCGCACGAAAGACGTGTTCCAGGTGAGCGTCGCCATATCTCGCCTCCAATGTCTCAAGGAGTTGCTCATAAGTCACTTCCTCACCGAGAGCTTCCAGAACCTTAAGGCCTGGTCGCGCAGGCCTAGTGTGAGAGCAGTCATGGCCTGACTTTTATTCCAGCCGTTCGCCTTTATAACAGCCTCGAACTGGATTTTGTAGGCTGACCAGGAAGAAGTCCCGTCGAATGGTGGCACCTTGAACCCACGTAGCGAAGGTGTAGTAGCTACTACGGGAGCTGTAGTTCCCTCCCCAAGTTTGAGTTCGTCAAGTGATTTCCTCATGTCAGCCATTACGTTGTCAACCCGATTGTTCACTTGGTCAATTCGGGTTTCAGCTTCCGACAGGTGGTTTTCATGTTGAGCAACCTTATCCTTCACCTCCCTTATCTCTTTCCCGAAGGTAGCGTGAAGGTCGTTCATGAGAAGCATCTGTTCTTCCTGGCCGCCCCGCAGCTGCTCTTCCAACCGACGGACCTGTTCCTCCTGTCGGCGAGCCTGTTCCTCCTGTCGACGAGCCTGTTCCTCCTGTCGGTGAGCCTGTTCCTGTAGCATCGCCATCAGAGCACGTAAGTCAGGTGCTGCAGATGTAGGAGCTACTGACGGGCCCGCAGCCTCCGTGGCTGGCATTTGGCCCTCCGACGTCTGCGGCGTTGCACCACCAAACCTCCTCTGGTCCGTCTCCTGCTGGCGTTGACTTCGGGTACGGACACCCTCCATCTCGTCCTTAGGTAAAATCGGCATGATTTTATCCCACTTGTGACACCAATTGTTACGAGCTTGAGGTTCGTGACAATAAAAATTGCCGATAAAATTACCTAAATTAACACTTTAATTTACTTTATACAAATTAAAATTAAAAACACTAATAATTAAACACACTAATTCACTTAATTCCGCTCCGAAGCTTCGCTTGTGTCGCCGAGTTCAACTCTGCCCGATCGCATCTTGCAGCGCCTACTTATATAAATTAGCAAAATATCCAGAATGTTCAAGTAAACACGCGCAAGGTACCGAGAGTTCGAGTTTTAAACTTCAAGAAGTTTAGTTCTTCGGTTCGAGACTAGATGGCGCTAGTGCGCCGATTTTAGCGCGTAACAATACGTTTAGCTCCTATCAAACCTCAATCCTTACCTCGTCTGGAGCTTAAAGAAGCTGTACTCCTGGCGGGACTCCTGAAAAAGATAAAGGAAGCTATGAAAATATCTGTCAAATATTCGCGAGAACGGATTCCACGATAGTACTCTCTTGGCTCTTCGGAGATCCAGCTAGGTGGAATACATTTGTGAGAAACAGAGTTGTTGAGATCTTAGACAACATTGGCAACCAGAACTGGTATCACGTCCAATCACAAGACAACCCTGCTGATACCGCTTCTAGAGGGAAGCATGTGGTAGATCTAAAAGATGATAAATCTGGTGGAACGGTCCTGAATGGCTAAGCACAAGTAATATTAAATACATCAGACCAGAAAACATAACAACGAACCTAGAAAGAAAGATCATATCAGTACAAGTAAATTTAAAACAAACAAGCGAAAGTTATAGTATAGTTACTAAGTTTAACAGATGTGATAATTTAACAGAGCTATTAAAAGTTATAAAATATTGCAAAAGATTCTTAAAAGGAAAGGAATTAGGAAATAAGGAAACTACAATAACTACAAGGGAATTAGAAGAAGCTTTAAAAATATGTATAAAAATTGTACAAAGGGACACATTTGAAGAAGACATACAAAACCTAAAATCAATAAAAAGGGTAAAAATAACAGTAAAATTAAGTCTCTTTTACCTTACCTAGATGATGAAGGTATCCTCAGGGTGGGCGGCCGATTACGTCACTCTGACCTGATGAAAATAGTAAACATCCTATTATATTAGACAGTTGAGTGCACTTATAGTAGCTGATGCTCACCTAAAGACACTACACGGTGGAACGCAATTGATGCTTGGATATTTAAGATTAAAATACTGGATCCTGAAATCAAAGAAATTAGTAAAAATTAAACTTCGCAAGTGCCTCATATGTGCCAAGCAAAACGTTGTAGCTAAATCACAATTAATGGGAGACTTACCTCGTGTAAGAATCACACCTGCTCGACCCTTTCTACACAGCGGAGTAGACTTTGCTGGCCCTTACCAAATCCTGAGATCTAAAGGTAGAGGATTTAATACAACTAAGGCTTACATAGCAATTTTTGTTTGCATGTCAACAAAAGCCATTCACCTAGAATTGGTTGGAGACCTTACATCGGAGGCCTTTATTGGATCTTTCAGAAGATTTGTAGCCAAAAGAGGAAAATGTGCACATCTCTGGAGCGACCAAGGAAGAAACTTCGTAGGTGCCAACAAAGAACTTGTTACAGCTTGGGCAGACGCAAAGATGAAGTTTGATGGTCACATATCTGAAATTTTAGCACTAGATGGCACACAATGGCACTTCATACCTGCCTATAGTTCTCACATGGGCGGGTTATGGGAAGCAGGTGTCAAATCAATGAAATACCACATGAAAAGAATATTGAATTGCAACCTAACCTATGATCATATGACGACCTTACTGTGTCAAGTAGAAGCTTGCCTTAACTCACGCCCTCTTAGCCTTATTGATGACTCAGACACAGACAATATACTGCCACTTACCCCAGGGCATTTTCTAATTGACGAAGCTCCAATCAATGTACCCCACTCTGATCTAAAGAACATTTCTGTCAGTCACTTGTCACGATGGCAAGATCAACAGAAGCTCCTATCTGATTTTTGGCGAAGATGGCAACAAGAGTACTTCACCAGGTTACAGCAGAGACCTAAATGGCAAGGAAAAGTGAAGGAATTTGAAATAGGACGCATTGTTCTTATAAAATGTGACAATCTCCCTCCTAGTAAATGGATGCTGGGTCGTGTGGTGGATAAACACCCAGATGATGATGGAGTGACTAGGATATATAGTGTCAAAAGTGGTGAAAGTGTAGT
This sequence comes from Parnassius apollo, assembly GCA_907164705.1. Classification (NCBI taxonomy): domain Eukaryota; kingdom Metazoa; phylum Arthropoda; class Insecta; order Lepidoptera; family Papilionidae; genus Parnassius; species Parnassius apollo. The sequence goes on along the minus strand of CAJQZP010001459.1, from coordinate 5,297,774 downwards.
CCACAGACCAATGAACAAATTGTGTCCTATATCCATAGATATAGACTGATGTTTTATACTAAATAATTTGAGGCAAAATTTTATTTTATGCGTGTATTAATTCTATAAAAGGTTCTGGTATGTATTCACATTTACATTAAAATTGTAGGTATCAAATTGTTTATTTTCTTTTAATCATTTTGATTGGAATATGTTTATTACTTGTAAAGCTTAATGAATTTTGGGTGTTTGTCAAATGTATGTACACATGTATATTGCATAATCTGAGCATAACAAATGTCATGTAAAAAAATATTAGATTTAGAGTGTGTATGAAATTTTAATGTAACATGTTAAATAATAAAGGACTTTGGTGGGAGGCATGTTCGAGCAATAATGTAATGCAATTGTGTTGTATGTAAGATAAAGAGTAAGCATGTGTGAGTGAGGTCTTTAATAAGGTAAAATGTAATTGAATGTTCAGTAGCAATTAAAACACCGTATCGTTGACACCTTGTTTCTGTGATCAGTCCCTGTAAAAATAGTGAACCTTAATACCACAACAACACCTTTCATAACTTTCCACTACAATCTTTCGCTAATTTTAAGAATGATGTATCTGAAACTTTTTGTTAGTTATTTAGCATACATCTACGCAACAATTATAGTAGGAACGACTTTTTGCCATTATAATTTATCAAATACATAATACATATAATTTTTAAATTACATTAAAACTTTTTCAACTATTTTATCCTACAATTAAATACACTATACACTAAACAAAAACTATTTCAACAAGTATTATACAAGTACATACAGTATACCAAAAACTATTTACGTAAACAGCAGCGTTAAAAATCTTTAACATTCGATCGCCTAGAACGCGCTAGCCCCGACTGCGTATATAACACTTGGTCTTTGAGTAATGAGTATCCTGGGTTCCTTGCGATTGTAGGTTGTAATTATTTCACGCAGGTAGCAAGAGTGACAGAGGGCTGCCCAAAGCTAATATAATAAATACGTATAAACAGATATTGAATAGGAATATGATCTCCTTTTAATAATAAAATGCTGTAATTTGCTCAATCGACCTTTTTATTTCTAATTTTTTCCAAACGATGACAGATACAACTGTATTTTGTTTTAAAAACATAACGGCTATATATATATATATATATATATATATATATATATATATATATATATATATATATATATATATTTTTTTTTTTATTTTTTATATATATATAAACCTACACGGCTTACGAACTAATATTGGCATTAGAACTGCTAATATAATTTGACAGGCGCTTCAACATGCCCCCCGGCGTTGAAAGTCTACCTTTCAACCAGATTCTTCAGGTTCAGGAAGCGGACAAATTTTGCTAAATGATCGGCGAACTATACGAGTCGACGTTTTAATATCAGTCACCCTTGATGCGCCGTCCGAGCCTGGATGGACTACTACGATGCGACCCATCTTCCACTTTAATGGCGGTGAATTCTCCTCTTTTAGGAGTACCAGTGAATTTAACTTCAAAGATCCTTTACAGGAACGCCATTTCATCCGCAGTTGAAGCTCTGATATATATTCTTTGCTCCATCTAGCCCAAAAATGTTGACGTAATTGTTCTATTCGTTGAAATCGGGTTAAAGAGCTTACGGAATGATCTTTATAGTCTGGTGTCGGCAAGGAAGTCAAGGGGCGTCCAATCAAAAAATGACCGGGCGTTAGTGGTAGCAAGTCTTCAGGATTCGTTGACAAAGGTGTGAGTGGTCTGAGAGTATAGCCTCAATTTGTATTAATGTGGTATTTAGTTCCTCGTAAGTCAAATTACAATTGCCCAGCACTCTAACTAAATGATATTTAATGCATTTGACACCAGCCTCCGCAAGCCCAGCAAAATGGGGAGAATAAGGCGGTATAAAATGGAAATTAATTCCTTCATTTGCCATTACCTCAGATAAAGAATTACAATACGTCTTAATAAATTTTGAAATGTCATTGTATGCGCCTACAAAGGAGGTACCATTATCCGAATAAATATTAAGAGGTTTCCCTCTTCTTGACATAAATCTGCGCAAAGCTAATATGAAAGTATTGCTAGTTAAATCACCCACTAATTCAAGATGAATTAACTTAGTCGCGAAGCAAATAAAAATAGCTATATACACCTTTACAATTTTACAACCACGGCCATGGCGAGAAACAGATTGAATTGGTCTAGTCCAATATTCTGAAATGAAAAACCAGAAAGGATGCGTTGGTGTTGTAGGTTGCCCCTTATTGGAGAGATTGTTTTTCCTTTCATTCTATTGCATCTTACACATTGTCGATAACAAGATCTGGCCAAATTACGACCTCTAATCGGCCAGTACATCTCTCTTATAGTGGCCAACATTAGCTGTGGTCCTGCGTGCATTAACCTTATGTGCTCATAATTGAAGAGCAATTTGGTAAAATAATGAGTGGACTGTATAAGTATCGGATGTTTTTTCTCATAACAGTAATCGGAATTTTCAAGGCGCCCTCCAACACGCATTATTTTATTATCATCGAGAAATACATTAAATTTATGTAACGGACTTTTAGTGGGTAAGCTTTTATTTTTAATTATTTAATTAACATGGTGTACTCCTCAAATGATTCACTCTGAGATATGCTTATAATAACATTGAGTGCGGTTTGCAACTCTTGATTGCTAAGAGGACCGTGAACGGATTGCTTTCTACAATTATTAATAAAACGCAGCACATAAGCAACGGCCCGATTTAATCTAGTATATTTAGAAAAGCGTTTAAATTCAATTAATTTATTACGGCCTAAATCTTCATTGTTGTTAGAATGAAGTATTCCGTGGAGGATAACATTTGACGATTTAATCTCAGGCAACTCGTGATTAATACTTAAGAAATTTGCAGGCCGGTGAGAGACCTCTTTCTTTAAAAATTCAGGTCCTGACCACCACTTACTCATGGATGAAATATCCTTACAAGTCACACCGCGAGAAATATGATCGGCTGGATTACACTCTGTTGGGACATGCCTCCACTCGCAATTTCCAGTATTCTCTAATATTTCAGCAACCCTATTTCTAACAAAGGGTTGTAGCTTGCTAGGTAACACCTTTAACCATCCTAACACGATGGACGAATCTGTCCAAAAGAAAGTGCGCTTAGCTTGTTGTCTCAGCGATGCTACAACCTTTTGGTAAAGGCGAGCTCCAACAAGTGCACCACAAAGTTCCAGTCTTGGGATTGTTATAGGTTTAAGCGGCGCGACACGACTTTTCGCCATCAATAATTGAATTGAAACCTCACCCTGATCATTAACGCTACGAACATATAAACAGGCGCCATATGCACGCTCAGAAGCGTCTGAGAAAATATGAAATTCTAACAAACTAGGCAAGTCACAAATAATACGACGTGGAATACGTAGAGGTTTTAATTTAGGTAAATCGACTATTATCTCAGCCCACATCTTGCTGATTTCTGGCGTCAACTGCTCATCCCACGACAGCTTGAGCAGCCACAACTGTTGAAGAAGCATCTTCATCTTAATTACACAGGGAGATAGAAGTCCTAGTGGATCAAAAATCTGTGAAATCACAGATAACATATCACGCTTTGTTTTACCTGCGAATAGCCCTCCTATAGGGAAACAAAGTTGGTCAGTATGTGATTGCCAACCAAGGCCTAAAGTTTTAGTCGGTTCAAAGCCACCAATATTTAAATCAAGCGAAGAAATATCATTTTCACTAACCAGTTGAAATTCATTCGACTTCCACTTTCGCAAAACCATATGAGCTGATGCAAGTGTGGAACTCACTTTAAGGCGCAAATCTGTAACCTCGTTAATATCATCCCTTCCGTTAGCAAGTCATCAACGTAAAAATTGTGAATGATCACCTGAGCAACCTTGTCATCGGTACACTCTAAGCCTAATTGTTGGAGGCACCTAATTGCCAAAAAGGGAGCACTAGAGGTGCCGTAAGACACGGTGTTAAGTTGATAAGCTTGAAGCTGTTCTGAAGGGTTATCACGCCAGACAATTTGTTGCAAATAGCGATCATCGGGATGAATGACTATTTGCCGGTAAATTTTCTCAACATCAGCTGTGAGAACGTATTTGTGTAGCCGAAAGCGTAAAAGAATGGACAAAAGGTCGTCCTGTACCACGGGACCTACCATCTGTATATTATTCAATGAAACACCAGAAGAAGTCGGACTGCTAGCATTGAAAACGACTCTTAATTTAGTAGTAGTACTACTTTCCCGCAGCACACCGTGATGTGGTATAAAATGCATCTTACGTTGTAAATTATCATTCTCACATTTCTCCATATGACCCAGACTTTCATACTCTGACATAAATTCTTTATACATTTCATAGAGCTGAGACTGACCTGCTAACCTGTGATCTAGCGATAGTCAACACTTCTTAGCTCGTGGCCAAGAATCACCTAATACGTCAGGATTATGTTTTAAGGGTATCCTCACGCAAAATCGATCATTTGCCAGTCGCGTGGTGTTTTTTAAAAAGTGTTCTTCGCATAATTTTTCTTGGTTTGAATAATTACTCTCTCTCGGCTTTCCTCTTCGAGGTGCCAGAAGCGTACTAACTGTTTTTGTATATCTTCATCTAAATCTTTACTAGCCTCATCTTGAAAGATTCTTGTAAAATTACATTTAATAGAGTTGACCCCCCTTCTTTACATATCTATAATCAATCGGACCTGATACTAACCATCCTAAGCTAGTTTCACAAAGAATCGGCTGACCGTCCCCTAATTTTAATCTCTGCGTTCCTATTAAGTCCCAAAAGACGTCAGCACCTATAAGCATGTCAACGGGAGCAGGTGAGTGAAAATTAGGATCTACCAGAGAAATATTAGATGGAATTTTTAAGTTTGATAAATTAACATATCTAGTAGGTACATTTTCGGTTATTGATGGTAGGACAAAACAATGAAGATTACCTGAGAAGTTATCATTCAATGATTTTATCGATACCTTACAAATCTTCTTGATGTGTGTCGAAGCATTATTAATACCGACTACCTACTGATTTACATTTAGAGCGGGCAAACCTAGCCTTTGATATAACTCTTCAGTTATTAAACAAGCGTTACTGCCACTATCAAGAATAGCACGAGCAATATATGGACAACCATTCTTACCTATAACTTTAAGTAATGCCGTCGATAACAATACGTCGCCTCGTTCACTACACGATGCAGTGCCTACCTTTGCGGACAATGACAAATGTGCGTTAGAATTGGATGACGACTGTAAGCCCGTCGAAGTGTTTGTTTGTTCGAAATGACCTTGCATAACAGGCTTATTATTACCACTACTCGTGTTAGATGTATTAATATCTGTAATTGGTTTTGACTGGTAATCTGCGACGTGCACGAGAGTGTTATGCTTTCGGTGGCATTGAAACATACTTTATAGTCTGGCAGTAACTGTAGACGCGCATCGTTACTTAATCCAAGAAACTGAGGACAACTGCTTAACTTATGGTCACCCTTACATTTAGGGCACAGTTTGGCGGAAAAAGCCGAACCGTTGTTATTACCGGTATCCCGAACTTGAAAGCATTGCCTTAACTTTTGGAGCATATTTTATAGAAGACTTTAAACGGTTAGTAGCAGCAGAATGAGGCATTTCTAGTGTTTCGATTAAATCGGCTCGATTTTTAAAAACATCAAAAATATATCGAACGTAATAGGTGTATCTTTCTCCAAACGAGCTTTAGACTCTTCCCATTCACGATATGTCTTAGCATCCAATTTTTGAGTAATAATATGAATAAGAAGTGTGTCCCAATGTTTAGTTGGCTCACCGAGGGATTCTAATGTACGTAATTTTTTATTTATTTGATCAATGAGACGTTTTAAGTTGACAGACAATTCTTTATTAATTCGTGCTATATTGAATAAGGCTGTCACATAATTTTGAATTAGTAGTCTTTTATTATCATATCTATCACATAATATAGTCGAGCCGAGAATTCGATTGACTGTATTACCACAGCAGCGGGCCCTTCCAACGACGCTCTCAGATAGTGAAACTTATTTATGTCATCTATCTCGTCATTTGAATGTATGAGGCTCATGAACGTGTCATGAAACTCTAACCAATTATCATAAGAACCATTAAATTTAGGTAGTTGAATAGTGGGCAGTTTAACAAATTTATGATTGCCGGAATGAGAGCCACCGTCACTGTTTGCGTTATCTGACTTAATGCAATCTGCTAAGATTCTTTTTGCAAGAGAAAGCGATTTAAAATAAAGGGATTCAAACTTAGTTCGTTCTGATATCTGGGCGTCTATGTTATCAGTATTACACTCGATGGATAATTGTACCTCATCATATCGTTCATACATTGACTCAATCCTACCAATACGTAATTGCAACTCATTTACCTCAGTAGCAGCCAATGACGATACCTTCAGTGAATTTAAATAATTTGAAAAAGCAGTTATTTGTCCCTTGTAGCTAGCTCGTTTCCTAATTTGCTCCTTTTCTTCTGGCATGTTGACTGGGATTGGGAGACTCGTGCAAATGCCTGATAAATTATACAAACAAGAAGTTTATATTTTATAAAATATAATTCATAAGTAGTTTTATACAATTTTGTTTACAGTTATAAATGAAAACTAATTCCCTTACTTATTTTGATAGTTTAAACCCAATAAAGAAAAAAATTATAATATCGTCAATATAATTTAACTAAGCTTTATAATTTAATTTAATTATGATTTGACGGTTATTAGAAACTATATAAAACAATATTAAATTAATTTTAGCTGATTAAATACTTTAAGTTATACGTAATTATTTTGTAAGTAATTTGGTTGGTACTTACCTGATAAATTAGCAGTAGATTTACACAAAATACTACCTGATAATGAGTGCTGGGTTAAATAAATTAAATAATAGTCCAATATCTAAGGGGCTAAGACTCCAGATTTCTTGGTTGAATATCTTCACTCCCTCGGTGGTATTTCCACAATGAATTCGATTGACCTCTCGGTCGAAGTTGGACTTACCTAGTCGGAATATTTGTCCCAGGTAAACGTACTCGTCAACAACTTCGAGCATAGTGCTTCCAACAACTACCGGCTCAGGTGTGACATGGACATTAAACATAATCTTTGTTTTGTCCATGTTCATCTTAAGACCTATCCGTTGGGAGGCACTATTGAGGTCATTGAGCATAGTGCTTAAGTCCTCCAGCGATTCTGCCATAAGGACTATATCGTCGGCAAATCGAAGGTGAGTGATGTACTCGCCATTGATGTTAATACCGTATCCTTTCCAGTCCAGTAGCTTGAAAACGTCTTCCAAAGCAGCGGTGAAGAGTTTCGGGGATATAACGTCACCCTGTCTTACACCTCTCTGCAGTTGGATAGGTTTCGAGCTCTGGTTCTGTACTCGGATAGCCATAGTAGCCCTACTGTACAAACACTTCAGCACTTCGATATACCGACAGTCAACTTGGCACCGCTGAAGGGACTGCAGCACCGCCCAAATTTCGACGGAATCAAAGGCTTTCTCATAGTCCACATACGCCAGGCAAAGTGGCAAATTGTACTCCTCAGTCTTCTGTACAATCTGCCGCAGGGTATGTATGTGGTCTATAGTACTGAAGCCTTTTCGGAAACCGGCTTGTTCGGGAGGCTGGAAGTCGTCGAGTCTGCGTGCGAGACGATTCGTAATGACTCTCGAAAACAGCACGTAGACGCGGCTCAGAAGGGAAATCGGTCTGTAGTTCTTCAAGAGAGCGTTGTCGCCTTTCTTAAAGAACAAGACCACCGCACTTCTGCTCCACGCCTCTGGAGTAGTGCCACCATGGAGGACGGAATTGAAGAGCTTCTGAAGGACTTCAAGTACCGGTGTTCCACCCGCTTTCAGAAGCTCCGCTGTAATTCCATCCTCGCCTGGGGCCCTGCCGTTTTTAAGGTGCTGGAGAGCCATTCTAATCTCGCTTAGACTGACGTCCGGGATATCATCGGAATAGTGTCGGATAAGACTTGCTCTTGGATCGTTACTCACACTTGCGTGTGGCTCCAACGATGATGTGTACAGCTGCCCATAGAACCTCTCAATCTCACTCAAAATCTCAGGTGTCCCGGAAACGATGCTGCCACACTCAGTCTTCAGCCTTGACAATTGGCTCTTTCTGGCAGACAGATCTCTGGCAAAGACTTTGGAGCCCTGGTACCGCTCGATCGCTTCTTTAATACGAGCAGTATTAAAGTTGCGTAAGTCTCGCCGCATGCATTTGGAGATCTGTCTGTTCAGTTGCCTGTATGCTGTCAAATCTGTATAGGATATAGGACTATAATCTCCTTTTAATAATAAAATGCAGTAATTTGCTCAATCGACCTTTTTATTTCTAATTTTTTACAAACGATGACAGATACAACTGTATTTTGTTTTAAAAATGTAACGGCTATATATATAAAACCTACACGGCTTACGAATTAATATTGGCATTAGAACTGCTAATATAATTTGACAGGCGCTTCAACAGATATTTAGCGTGTTTGTGGGTTTGTGCACGCTAATCTCCATAATGGCAAAACCAATGTAATATAGGAAAGATATTAAATGAAGGAGACGTGTGGTTGGTACTAAATCTTTAATTAGACTGCTCTCTTAAACCTAAGAGTAAGTACATTTATTAATATATGCTAGTGGGGTGGAGGCACATACACTCCTCTATGGCCGGCTCATTGCAATTTTAGCTTACTGCCCCTTGGACTATGCCAATTACTCTAGTTTTACTGACTATATTCTCATTTCAAAGCCTATTACTCAAAGAAACTCTAAGCATAACCCTCTCTACAGCTCGCAAAGCAACTTCAAGCTTTCTATTACAAATAGCGGTGAAGTACTACGTCTCTGATCCATTATCGTCCCTGTCAACACTTTAACCAATATATTCAATTAATTAAAAGATTAGACTATTTTATTAACAGATCGACATTACTCTTGGTTGATCTATCAGTGAATCCATCTATAAATCGAGTTTTCAGACCTAATTTAATTTACGTAGGCCTACTAGCCATGAGCGCAAAACAATATCGTAAAAAAAATATTAGTGCCACTTATTCTGTATTTACAAACTACAAAAAAATACCTTGGATATTATGTTACGTGCAGCTATATTATGGTTGTAGCATGAATGGATCGGCTCAACCGAGGAAACACCACGCTCCCACAGAATACCAGCGTGAAATAGCAGCTTAATGGTGATGTGTTTCGTACGTTGAGTAAATTAGTTTTCAGGGATGACAAGGTATCTGAATTTTGATTCTTATTCGGGAATAGGTGTAAATATCTATGAGCCACAGCATTCACTTACCATCAGTTGAACTGTGTGAGTTCTTTTAAAAAAAATATGTGACTAATCCATACCATTATTGTTTAAAAGTCACCACCCAAAATTTTCATATTACTCTGAAATGCATACACATACAAAAGTTGAACAATAAAAAGGCGAAAGTTATACAAAAAATAAAAAACTTTTAAATTGTTAGTCGAATACTTGTAACTACTAAGCATAATTTATTTATTAAAACACCTCCCCCGATACTTAAAAAAAAGGAAATTTCTCCATTTACTTTTTTTTTACATTTTAGTTTTCTTGAATCTTATAACATAATAATAAATTTAATGTTGAATAATTTTTAATATTTATTTTAATCTTTTAATATTGAAGATTAAAATAAAATACAATGTTACATAGGCTTTAAATGTATATAATTTCTAATTGGAATAAAATAAAGTACCTAGTTAAACAAAATATAAAACTAACTTCATTTAAAAAAAAATTATAATCTCATGATCATGATCAGATTATACCATGGCTATACATAATTATATTATTAAGTCAATCCGTGATACGCATGCGATTTTATTTCGTTAACCTTTTTTTATTTCGTACGACATTAAGCCTGTCGTATTTTTGATATTAATCAACGTCACAACTGCACGTTAACATGAACATATCACCTATCATACCATATACTTATTAATATTTTTTTTACATTTATTTTCACTCGAGATTTATTACATAAACTATAGTTTCTCTTTTAATATATACAATATGTTTTAGTTAGAAGTTATGATTTAAAAGTTCAAACAATAAAAAACTGAAAATAAACTAATACATTTCATATTAAGCAGTACCTGCTCTACCTTTATATACAATATGTAACGTAATTAAGGCACACCCTCGGACACCCCAGTAAGTATATTATGTTATAATCATAATACCTACACTGAATTTTCAGTTAAACATTTTTATGCACTGATTATTTATCAAATTAGTTATACTAATTCCGGAAGAATGTTGTGGTCACAGTACAAATCCACGAACGCAAAGATTTTAACGTGCTTGAAATAAAGTTCATTTTTCTTTATTTTTATTGAATGACAGAATTAGTAATAATACAAATAAAACTGCACTCTTAAAAGTCTTATTGCCTTAAGTTACGGTCCATTTCAGTTTTTTTTTTGACTGTACAGATTTAGTTTGACTGTAATTTACGTAGTTTTTTTTATTATTTTCATTATTTTAATTTATTTTCAGGATAAAAAATTACCTATATTAAAAATGATAGGAATCGATTCAGTAAACGATTCTGAACAAAGTACTTTCTCAAAGTGCGTTAATTATGTTACATGTTGTAAGTATATTTATTCACATTTGTATTTATAATTGTATATACTTTATATTTAATTTTTTTTTACCTTCATATTTGTTTAACTATTGCTTTCATGATCCACAAAAATAGGTTAGACATTAATATTCTACTATATTTTCAGAAATTAATGACTTATAAAAGTTAAAAGCATGTGATTCGAAAGGTTTAATGAATATAACACCGATAATATCACATTTCATTTAAATATGAAAAGAGCAAAAACATAATGTAATGCAACGTAAATATCATCGCTATCATAATAACGGGAATCTAAATACAACTTGCAATCCCAGCCGCGTAAGTGGTTTGTGACACTTTTGTTTTAAATTTCTAAGTACGTATATTTGCAATTACATCGGACTATGATCACAAGGTGTGGTGATTCATAACTAACTTTAAGTAACTTGCGTAATATGTTATAATATGAATGCAAGTAAAATATACCTTAAAACTTGGAACAGATATTTAGAAATAGTTACATTGTTAATAATAACTTATTACTTTTACATAGGTACGTTAATAAACATTCATTATTTAAGTTATTTATAATTTCGAACACTCATTATTTCATGACTTCTAAGAAATACGTTTATCTTAATTAGGACAGAAATTTATATAAAAAGAGAATACACTGTTAGGTACTCAGCTAAAGTTTTTTTTTTTTACAAAATATTTATTTACATTGGAAAAGACAATTTTATTTCAAGCAGGTGACACAATTTTAGGTTTCGTTGCCTTTTTTATAGAGAAAAAAACGATTACATTATAAAATTTACAATAATAGTGTATCGATAACCTTTGGACTTGATTACAATAAGCTTTATATAAATGTAGTTCAAAATTGTACACATTTTACATAAGAAAATATGAGACAGAAAAAAAATTATTTAAAGTAGAATCATTGTAAATATGAATCAATGTGCCTAAATATCAAAAAATCTTGTAAATTTATATAAATTTACGCGAAAGTGTACTTATCATATTGGGTTGATATTGTTACGAGCTTGAGGTTCGTGACAATAAAAATTGCCGATAGAATTACCAAAATTAATTCTTTAATTCACTTTACACTAATTAAACTTAAAACACTAATAATTAATCACACTGATTCACTTTATTTCGCTTCTCTTTACACTAATTAAACTTAAAACACTAATAATTAATCACACTGATTCACTTTACTTCGCTCCGAAGCTTCGCTTGTCTCGCCAAATTCAATACTTCCCCGATCGCAACTTGCAGCGCCTTTAAATACACATTATCACCGAAACATCCAGAATATTCAAGTAAATACGCGCGCCAATCGACTAGGCGCCGAAAGTTCGAGTGTCGGGCTTCTAGAAGCTTAGTTCTTCGTTTCGATACTAGATGGCGCTGTCGGTTGAAAGATTAGTGATGTCATTTTCTGGAAAGCTCCCCTTGCTCTCGTCCCCGACACTAGATGGCGGTAGTGCCGGGTACATGACGTCAACTTCGGCGCGCAACACTGCCCCCTCCTAAGACATGCTCGTCCCGAGCATTATCGGCCCCCTAATAATGCGCCAAGCGATCCACATGGACGATCTTAGGAGTCCCTCTTGCGCCTTTCTGTATCCGGTAGGTTACATCGTTGATCCTGGTTACAATCCGGTACGAGCCGTCCCATTTAGCTTGAAGCTTAGGCTTTAAGTTTGGTCGGGGATCCCCTTATTACCTTGTATTTTTGTAGATTGTTAGGCCTTTTTATTACCATTTCTTTTCATAAGTCTTTTACGTACTTTCTCTTTTTTTAAATTAATATTTTGACTTTTAGCTAGCTTTATTTCTCTCTATTCACGCATATTTATTTATTAAATATCGGGAAATGGAGTTTCAATTCACTTCAATTATATTTCATTTCATGATATTTATCATGCGGGTACTTTATACACATACATATGGGCACCCCATTTACTTGGGTATTATAATCATTTTATTTTATTGGTTCTTATTTTTTTTCATACTGTATCAAGTTAATAATGTACCTTGGGTTGTGCGCACAACCTTGAGGTCTACGTTTTTTAAGTCACTTCTAAAGAACTCCAACAATTGTCACAGAGGAAAACTATGTTCGCACCATGATCCAACAAAGGATGTGACCTCAATGTACCATTATTATGGGTAACAAATTTAAGACTTCTCTGGTCCCTAACAGTACTAATATAAGTAAATTCATGTACATCACTTGTACTGAAGGCGTTGTTCCCTAGTACCCGTAACTCCTTATTTTATCATCCTATCACGGAAGCATACCCTGCTTGAGGACTATATGCTTTACCAGTGTTGGATGTTCCCGTATCGCTCCATTACTTATTGGTCAATGTCATATTTTCTTTTATTTTTATTATTGCCATAAATATTTATTCCTTTTTTATTTCTTCATTACCTTGTTCTTTATTTATATACTTTCGTGCTCCACTTCTATATACTATATTGCACCATTCTCACTCATTTCAAGTCGCACAGTTTAAGCATCATCAATATTTGGGTGATCAGTCCAATAACGACAAAACTTAGTAACTAAATCATTCATATTTACACATTCGAACATTCCTTTCTTCCGTTCCTCATACCAATTACATGCTTTCTAATTTTTGTACAAATGAGATAACATTCTTATCAATAAATTTTCTTTGTCGGTGTTTAACTTTTTTTTGAAACATTATTATTAAAACCTCTCTTAATTACTTTATTCCTGTTTACACTGTTATTTATTTATTATTTTCATCTATATAACAATACTATTATCATTTACTCATTTATTTTCCTATACTTATTATTTTTATCGCTATTACAATGTTGTTGTGATTTATCATACACCTCGCTTGTCCGGAAGAATACAGTAGCATGTCAAAATTTGGCACTAACTGACTTAATAGTACAGTTCGACTAAAAAAAGTACGTTCTACCTCTGACATTAGGTCGATTATCGCATTCACATTGAATAAACCAATTATGAAAGTTGCATCTATATCCTTCTAGCTCTTTCTGTTTCGCTAGAAAAAGGAAGAACGACACGTTTAGTGTTGATCCTGTCCTTGAACTAGTTTCACCCGTGTTGTTATTTGAAACAGAGTATTATCTATTAATGATACATATATTCGGTTTTACCATAAGAAGAAAAGTGTACTATTGTGATTTCTTGCTGTATTTTCCTTTAAGTAAGTATTTTATTTTCCAAATCCTATTTAGAACAGAGTGATAACACGAAAATTAACCTGTATTCTTCACTATAACGTAACGCTTAGTGTACCCCGCATTTAAATGAACTATTATTTTGAGTTGTGCCTATGATCTATTAAAAGTTTTGTGTATTTTTTTGTTTGCTACTTTATTCACCATAAGTTGTATCTTATTCAAGTATTATTACAAAATGTGTCTGTGTTCATTTGAATTTTAGTTGATGTTAATGTAACAAAGGTAAAAACTGCGATGTTCTCTTTACAACTATTTAATTTAGATAGCAGTTTGTCTAATTCTGTCAATGATCTTCAGTTTCATATTCTTTATTTTAGAATGATACCACAGAAAAAACTAGATTATATTTGAAAATAGATAGTAGCACAGGGTGAGACATCAAATAACCGTCAATATAATTTGAACTCATCCGAAAATCTTGATACTAGCTTAGATGAACAAGGCCCCGGCTACATCGAATGTTTAGAAAATGTTGATTTCGCATGCGAATCTGATCCAAATAGTAAGACCGTTTAAAAAACACAGGTCAAAGCTACACATCAAAAAAATCATTCCAGCCAGAAAAGTAGGGCCACCATGTGGTGAGAAGTGTCGTCTAAAATGTTCTGCAAATGTGTCAGAAGAAGAAAGACAGAACATCTTTCATGAATATTACAATTTGGGTAACATAACTATGCAGAGACAATTCATTATAAACAGCACTACTATAATTAATCCGAAATATAAATACACAAATGCGGCAAATCCTAGGCAGAGCAACAATGCATTTTATTTTTCGTTTCAAAATAATAAAGTACGTGTTTGTAAAACGTTCTTTAAATCCACACTTGCCTTAAATGATCGCGTAATAAGGACTGCCTTTGAAAAGCGTATACCTACAATGAGTAAATTTGTAGCTGTAGATGGTAGAGGAAAGCATGGAAATCATGCCAAAATATCGAATATTATTAAATCCGAAATAAGGGAGCACATACAATCTATTCCGACTATGGACAGCCATTACTGTCGCAGTAATACTAATACGCTTTATATTGATAGCAGTAAAACATTGATTGATCTCCACAAATATTACGTTATGTCAGACTGAATATAAGCCATATGGTAGCTATGTTTTGTATAGTCATATATTTAATAATGAGTTTAATATTGCCTTTTATTCACATAAAAAGGATAGGTGTGATACTTGTGAGGCTTTCATGAATGCTACCGGGGAAGAAAAACAACGTCTTAAAGTTGAGTATGATACACATTTAGTTGAAAAAGATCTATCTAGAGCCGAGAAGGAACAAGACAAATTGAAAAGGAGCAGTGTGGTAGTTGCTGTCTATGACTTACAAGCAACAATGTCTTGTCCAAGGGGTCCCCCCTGAATGTGAGTGTGAATGAGATTGCAACTTGCGTGTGAAATTATCTTAACCAAATTGACACAAAGGCTGAGCAATTACTTGATGTAATATTCTACAGTGATAATTGCTGCGGGCAGCAGAAAAAACCGTTTCATGATTTTAATGTACATCTTAGCAGTAAATAGATTTCAAAATATTCGTTTTATTACTCACTAATTCCTAATTAAGGGACATACCCAAAATGAGGGTGATAATTGCCATTCTCTAATTTTAAGAAGAATTAAAAAGTCCCTTCGTTCAACTACTACATATACACCTTATTAGTATTTCACTTTAATTAGAACTGCTAAATCTAACAGTAAACCATTCGCAGTTAATGAATTAACCTACGACAGCTTTTACGTTTTTAAAAAAATGCCAACCAAAGATTGGAAAAAACTTTTCCAAAAATATTCTGAATGAATCTGTAAAAATGAATGATTTCAGTATTATTTATGTGTCTAAATCAGAACCTGGATCTTTTTTTTTACAAAACATCTTACTCTGACACCTCCTATAAGCAAATAAAAGTAGCAGGGTCCACTCGCAGCACTCAAAACGACTTGATGTCACCGAATTTACCTGCAGCTTATTATGAGAGGATTAAAATTACAAATAAAAAGAAACAGGGGCTGTTGAAATTAGTTAAAAAAAACATAATTCCTAAATAATATGAAGATTTTTATCAAAATTTATAAGTAACTTTTATATATTTAATACAAATCCTCATAGTAGTCATGGTTTCACTTATTCAATAAGGTATCACTTATTATTTTAATGATATTCTTAAGTATGTACTATGAGGACTTTTTTCTGATTTCATTCGAGTTTTTTTTTTTGTGTAATAAGTAATTAATTGTGTTTTTTTTTGTCAACTAATACGAGGGTGGATTGAAAAGTACTCGGCCTAACACAGATCCATTCAATTCTAAAAATCAAATCTACCCACATTATTTAGTTCAGTTCAGACTAGTTCATTGTGTGAAGTTCGAAACGTGTGCGATAATTAGTTGGGATTTTATAAATTTATTAACAAAGTAATCGGACATAATTTCCGCGAATGGAGCAAATCGAGCAGCGTGCCGTCATTAAGTACCTCCATAAGAAGGGGCTATAAAATAAAAGCCATCCATGATGACATGGTCAGTACATTAGGCGATTGTGCTCTGTCATATTCATCCGTCAAAAATGGATAGCAGAATTTAAGCGTGGTAGAGAGAGTGTGAAAGATGAACCCCGCTCTGGAAGGCCTTCGACGTCAACTACTGACGAAAATATTAAAAAAAGTACTTGATTTAATAATGGGAGACCGCAGATTAAAAATTAGAGAGATAGCCGAGATTATAGGCATCTCTTATGAACGAACTCAAAACATCATTGTCAACGAGTTGGGTTTCCACAAGGTATCTGCGAGGTGGGTTCCGCGACTGCTTTCAGTTGAACAAAAAAGGACGCGATTGACTATTTCACGCGACTGTTTGGTGTTATTTGAAGCCGATGCAGATGATTTTTTGAATCGTTTTGTTACTATGGACGAAACATGGGTTCATTACTGTACACCGGAAACAAAACAACAATCAAAACAGTGGAGAAGACCTGGTTCACCACCCCCTAAAAAGGCTAAGTCGATTTTGTCGGCAAATAAGGTGATGGCTTCAGTATTCTGGGACTCGAAAGGTGTGATTATGATTAATTATCTTGAAAGGGGTCAGACTATAAACTCTGATTACTACTGCACCTTACTACGTCGTTTACGAGAGAAAATAAAAGAAAAACGTCGAGGAATGCTCAGAAGAAAAGTCCTGTTTCATCAAGATAACGCCCGTGTTCACACGTCAGTACAGTCAATGGCTGAAATTCACAACTGTGGCTTTGAACTGTTACCGCATCCGCCGTATTCACCTGATATGGCACCATCAGACTTCTTTCTGTTCCCTAACCTAAAAAAGCACTTGGGAGGTCAAAGATTTTCGACAAACGACGAGGTCAAAGCAGCTGTAGACGCATATTTTGACTCTAAGGAAGAATCATTTTTTTTTCAACGGTCTAAATGCTTGGAAGGGGAGGTGGCAAAAGTGTATTGAACTTGATGGTGATTATGTAGAAAAATAAAAATATAACTGATTATACTTTATTTAGATTATGTGAGAAAAATAAAAATATAACTGAGATATTTTCTTGGTTAGGCCGAGTACTTTTCAATCCACCCTCGTAATTTCATAATTAGTATGTTTTTTCAAAAAGTTGTTGTTCTTCAAATATTTACCAGGTTACACTTTACTTGCAAAGCGTAAAGTTCCTATTAAGTTAACATAAGTAATACTAACTTTTAACATTTTTGAGATTTTTATTTTTGTTTTTACTTTGTTAAATAATAATACTGACTAGTTCAATAAGTACCTTGTGACTTTTGTTTTGATACAAACACTAGAATTTAGATATACTTAGACTAGAATAATACCTTAAGATTGTTATTCATTAGATTTCTATAAGTCAAGATTGATGCTAAGGTCTTTTTGTAGTAAATAAGTGAGAATTGATTTCATTTTTTTGTTTTTTTTTCATCACTTTAATCGCATTTAAAAATATATAAATACTGTTTTCGTTTTAAACTAAACATCTTGAACAAAAGTAAAATTCAAAAGAATACAGTCACAAGTGGTAAAAAGTGTAAATAATTTAATAAATAATGGTAAATAGAGTAATGTCTTTAAAGATAATTATAGAGTACATACTAATACATATTAATAATAAAAAAACAACCTGTTTATCTTATGGATATACCACAATAGTTTTAGTTAAAAACTTTAATCGCTTCTCCTGAAAAAGTATGTTTTTAGAGTTAATACAGTATTCTTGCGGGCAAGCGACCTGTTCATGTGTTGCATGTTGCTGTGTTCAGTTTAAATTTATCATCTATGTTACTATGTTTTTTTATAAGATACGCTCATTGCATAACATTTTATAATATCATATTTTTAGAAACATCAGTATCATTCGTAAGAAATGGTTAGCAGACCTTTTATATTCACTGTGTAAAGATTAACTCTTGTTATATTTACCTACCTAACTAGTTTCTTGTCTTTCAAAAGAAATAAAAAGTGTTATTTTAGTCAGAAAATATTAAAAATATAGTTGATAATAAACGTTAAAAATAATCGCATCGTATGATCGTGTCTAATGTCAACTTAACGTGTACAATTTGTTACTACATAAGTAGTAGTACTCATATAAATGAGTGCGAGTAAAAAAAATGTACCTTAAACTGATATTTTTAATTTCTTATTTATTCAGAAGTCCACATGGTTACATCGTTAAAAGCTATATCACTTTTATATAGATCGAAAAATATTACTGAAAGTATGTGTATGTCGTGTATACAGAATAATTTAAAATCACATTATAAGAATTATCAACTTTACACAACGATACATTAACTTATTTAAACATTTAAAAGAAAGTTTTTTAGATTTTACATAAGTTATTATATAAATTTAAGATTTAATGCCTTAAAAAAATTAAAACTTATAATGATAGTGAAATGTTTCTAACTCTTTAAAAAATGAACGAAATGTATCACAGTGTTATTTTAATTCAAGTGCGTAAAATTGGAATCTATTATTTTATTATTTCATTAATTGTTTGGTAGGACATAGTAAAAAAAATAATACAAAACTATAACTGCATAAAAGGGGATATAAAGTGGTCTTGCGCCTTAAGGTGGCACAAGTCGCGGGCTCGAACTCATTGGTGGGCGCGGCCAAAAAGCACGTTGTCTCACCTGGCATCGTGCCCGACAGAGATAGTATCAGTGAAGAGCAGTTAGAACGCACGTCTTGTTCGTACGGCGTTCCGAACCGTTAGAACAAAAACGAAGTTACACGAACACGATGCACACATACATACCACCCTATTCTGTGCCGCTCGACGCTTGCTGAGAAATCAGCAGTACCTACCTACAAACTCGTACTAAATTAAATTTAAAATTAAAAAAAAATTAAAACCCATGAAATCCATATTCCACGCGGGCGAGATCGCGGGGAAAAACTAGTACCCAATATAGATAAATGTATACTTATTTTTATTTATTTATTATTTTAATAAATAAATAAAAATAAGTATTAATAATTTCTAGACACATCTCAACAGATATTTCGTTTATAAATTGCTATGAATACTGAAGCATTCTTTTATATTTAGCATCCATTTAACACAAAGCTGATAGGAATACTTTTTAAACAACATAATATAATCAATAAACGATAATCGCGTATAGTGAATTTCGAGGTAAATTATTATTTGTAAACGTTTTTGAATCGTCGTAATGAAACATATTTCCTAAATAAAATATCTTCACAATTAATTTGATGTAAAATAACATTAGAAATAACGTATAAAAACAGAAAAATTATCAAATTTTTGATCGAGTTCCTAACCAGTACACAAACAAAAATGGCGAAATATCATTTTCACATTTTTTTTTCTATATAGTTATTTGTTACAGAGTACACAGATAAAATTCACTCTCACAGATGACAAATTTCAAACACCACAATCTCTAATTTTTTACTCTGAAGATAGCTTCAGCGCTGTACATGAACGGAACGATGTCGTTGAGAGCCGTGGTAGCTCACATGGTTAGCGCTCGTTATAGGTATCACAGTACGGGAGCAACCCGGGTTCGATCCCCACTGGCACCAATGAAATTGTTGCGTGCTGATTTAGCTATCAGTTGGAAAATCTGTTTTTCTGGGCCGTTTTGTTACACTGACATCTCGCAAGTCACCTAGGGACCTAGGAGGTTGTCGGTTGCTTATTTTTTATTTTTCTTTAAAATTTTCGTCGGTAAAATAACATATTTATAAAAGTAAAAAAAAGTAAAGTTACAGCCTATATACGTCCCACTGCTGGGCACAGGCCTCCTCTAATTTCTGAGAGGGTTTTAAGGCAAGGAAATGTCCGCAACGCTGCCTCAATGCGTGTTGACGAACTTCACATTTCTTCGAAATATATATTTTTTAATTTCTCAGACATGCAGACCCGAGTTCGATCCCCGCCGGTACCAATGAAATTGTTAATTGCAATTGTGCTGATTTACCACGTGCTCGGCGGTGAAGGAAAACATATTGAGGAAACCTGCACGTCTGAGAATATAATTATAATCGAATGTAAATCAAATTGACATACGTAAGTACAGATAAAATTAGCGGAACTTTAATAAAATTTTGAGATCTTTTTTTTTCAAAATTTTATTTATATATTCCTCTATTTTTGTCTGTGCTTATATCAATTTGATTTAATCCAAAGTTCAAGCAGGGGTCAATGTAGCGTAGTAATTTAGAGCGCAGGTATAGCTATAGTCATACGAACGTCACAGGCCGCAGCTGAGGCTGACTGAGTCGAATAAAACTAGAATAAGCGCGCGTCACCGCGCATGCATGTGTGTGTAAGTGTCGTCCTCCCGCACCGCACCGGGGGAAACATTATTCAGTGAGATGCACGATAATTCATATAAACACGCGCGCGTAAAAAAATACGAAAAGGCCTTTGGTAGGAGGGGTTTTACGAAAAAACCACTGCATGAATCAATTACCAATAAAATTTATTGAATTCTTCGATAATTGAGCTGTGTCGGTATCGACTTTGTTTTGGAAATTTTACACTGCTTTTATTACTAATTTACGCCCAAAGTTGTGTTAAAATTGGCAATAAAAACGAATCTTTGGTAGCTCGTAATTTTTTACTGACTTTTTATTTTACTATTCTGTTTCGGTACAGACAAAATTAATAATGAAACAAAACGATATCATGTTTAACTTTGGATGTACACTGTCAAACAGCGGAGTAAAACCCCTCCGAAATTTCTATGGAAATAATGTCGACTAGAGTCACCTTAATAGAAGTGCCACATAAGTGCTTAAAATTCAACTTAATTTTTAATATTGTATTATAATTGTTTTTTTTTATTGTAGGTAATAAAATAATTGATAATGAAGTATATTGTGAATAATCTGATAAATAATTTCTACTTAATTATATGTAAAATACAAAATATTTAATATTTAACTTTAAAAACATAATATCTTTGGTTCTGTACAGTCTATGCGCTTCATGACGGTAACGTGGGGATAACGTGGGGGTGTGCGCTTTTCGGATCCTAGCTTTGTGTAGTCTTTACTGTCGGCGTATTTGAATAGTTCTATCCGACAGTATCTGGTACCTCCGGAGTTCTTCGTACACTTTACTCAAATTAGCGTGAGGAGGATCAATAGTCCTGTACCATAGTTAGAGCAAGGGTTTTCATAACAGCAGCTATGAAATGCCGTTATATTCGCAAGACCCAGACTTGTTATTTTTATCGCCCGTTGTATTAGAGTCCTCACAGCATCCGTGGTGATTGCCCCTCTTGGCGATATTGGCGTTCGAGGGTGAGTGGTTGCACACAGCGCGTATTCGCATTACTGCATATTATAATATAGATGGCGCTATTGGTGCTCTAGTTTCTGTACGTCTACATCTATTTTCAGACCGGAGCATTGATGGCGGTTGATCTAGTTAGTTTTCCTGATGATGCTACGTTTATGGGTGGAACACGTGTCATTTTATCGACGGTGTGATTGTTATGTGTGTGTTTGTGTACGTGATGATTATCCTTTCTAATCGTAGTCGTAATGGAGTTTGGAGTTATAGTGAATAGAGGGAGGGCGGGAGAATCATCATCATCATCATCATCATCTTTACAGCCCACAAGTCCACTGCTGAACATAGGCCTCCCCCAAGTAATGCCACAAAGCACGGTCCTGAGCCACCTGCATCCATCGACTTCTTGCATGGCTTACCAGGTCGTCACTACATCTAGTGGGGGGTCGCCCTACACTACGCCTACCGGTACGAGGCTGCTACTTGAAAACCTTTCTTCCTCATCGGTTATCGGTTCTTCGAGCTATATGGCCGACCCATTGCCACTTCAGCTTACTAATCCGTTGGGCTATGTCGGTCACTCTGGTTCTATTGCGGTTATCCTCATTTCTGAGTCTATCATGCAGAGAAACTCCGAGCATAGCCATCTCCATAGCTCTCTGAGCGACCTTGAGCATCCTCATACGGCCAGCAGTGAAGGACAACGTCTCAGATCCGTATGTCATCACTGGCAACACGCACTGATTGAACAATCTAGTTTTCAGATTTTGAGGTATACCTGATGAGTAGATGTGTCGTAATTTCCCGAACGCTGCCGAGCCGAGTTGAATCCGTCGATTGACCTCTCGGTCGAAGTTGGAATTACCTGGATACTGGACTGGACTACTGGTAAACGTACTCGTCAACAACTTCGAGCATAGTGCTCCCAACAACTACCAGCATAGGTGTGACATGAACATTAAACATGATCTTTGTTTTATCCATGTTCATCTTAAAACCTATCCGTTGGGAGACACAATTGGGGTCATTGAGCATAGTGCTAAGGTCCCCAGCGATTCTGCCATAAGGACTATATCGTCGGCAAATCGAAGGTAAGTGATGTACTCGCCATTGATGCTAATACCGTATCCTTTCCAGTCCAGTAGCTTGAAAACGTCTTCCGTCTTCCAACACAGCGGTGAAGAGTTTCGGGGATATAACATCACCCTGTCTTACACCTTTCTGCAGTTGGATAGGTTTCGAACTCTGGTTCTGTACTCGGATAGCCATCGTAGCCCTACTGCAAACACCTCAGCACTACGATATACCGACAGTCAACTTGGCAGCGCTGAAGGGACTGTAGCACCGCCCAAATTTCGACGGAATCAAAGGCTTTCTCATAGTCCACATATGCCAGGCAAAGTGGCATATTGTACTCTTCGGTCTTCTGTACAATCTGCCGCAGGGTATGTATGTGGTCTACGGTACTGAAGCCTTTTCGGAAACCGGCTTGTTCGGGAGGCTGGAATTCGTCGAGTCTGCGTGCGAGACGATTCGTAATGACTCTCGAAAACAGCACGTAGACGCGGCTCAAAAAGGAAATCGGTCTGTCTTCAACCATGATGTGTACAGCTGCCCATAGAACCTCTCAATCTCATTCAGAATCTCAGGTGTCCCGGAAACGATGCTGCCACACTCAGTCTTCAGCTTTGACAGTTGGCTCTTTCTGGCAGACAAATCTCTGACAAAGACTTTGGAGCCCTGATTCCGCTCGTTCGCTTCTTGAATACGAGCAGTATTAAAGTTGCGTAAGTCTCGCCGCATGCATTTGGAGATCTGTCTGTTCAGTTGCCTGTATGCTGTCAAATCTGTTGACGATTGCAGTCTCATCTCCCGTCTAACAGCCATGAGATTAAGAGTATGATCGGATAGTTTTTGTGTTCTGCGGCGGATCTTGCAGAACTTAGCTCCGACTGCATGGACAGTTTCCACGAGCTTTTCATTCATATCGTCCACTGCATTGCAATCTTCTAAGCACTGAAAGCGCTTACGTAACTCGAGCTGAAAGGTTTAGGGATTCTGGACGACGACGAGAGCACGAGGGGGACGGAGCGTTGACATCATTAGACGAGACCCCTCCAACTTAACGTTTAGGTTCAGTGTTCCTCTAACCATTCGGTGATCGCTGCCAGTTTTCACCCTTTTGATCAATGAGACATTACTGAAGAGTTGGCGTCTGGTTGTAATAATGAAGTCAATCTCATTTTTTGTCGAACCGTCGGGGCTCGACCAGGTTTGCCTTCCACTTCCTGTGGGGCCGCTTCTGGAAGAAAGAGTTCATCATAAAGAGTCCCTCTTTCTCTACAAAGTGCTCCCATCTTCATTTAACTCTTACGACGTCTAAATGTTCACATAGGAAAGTGGATTTTCTCCTCTCCGAATGTTGCACCGTTGATGCGGTGGTGGCGGCCCGCGGGAAGAGGGGAGTGACGGTATCGCGAGGCGGCGCTTTCCCAACCCTCTGCGGCCTTATTTCATCAACTTTAAGAGATCGCTATTATTTTCGAGAATTTCTCTTAGGCGTATCTTATAAAAATACATCTATGCGATAATTAAGGTGATAGAACTTTTAATATTATATTTAGGAATCATTTTTTATAAAAAAAATTAAAAAAGATTTGTCTGCTATAGTAATAATATTAACTTCGGTATATTTCACCTAGCGGCACTTAAACTTACCTCTACAAGTTTTGAATTTTTATGTATTTGGAGAGGTAAAAAGACTTCTGTGAAACGAATTTCCTGTTTAAACTTTGTGACAAGAAAAGTAACTTAAAAAATAAAAATCATTTTGACGTTCCTTCGATTCCCCTTATAAACAGAATGTTTTCCCGTTAATAATGGCCCAATATAACATTTGTACTGTTATCAATATTTTACTTAAATATTTTTGAATTATCTCATAATTTGATAAAAGTTAGTTTTAGATATTTTTAATGAAATGAAATGGAAACGCGCTGTGTGGGCTTTTCGGATCGTAGCAATGTGTAGTGACAGTGATGTCGGTGTACTTAGTTGAATAGTTCTATTTCGACAGGGTCTGACACCTCACGGGGTTCCTCGTACACTTTATTCAAATTAGCGTGAGGAGGATCAATAGTCCTGTACCATGATTAACAAGGGCTTTCATAACAGTAACTATGAAATGCAGCTCTGTCCGCAAGACCCAGAGTCGTTATTAAAAGTCGCTTCCGGACCGCGCTTGCAGGCGGTCACGTCCATCGGTCGTCGGCTTCCGCCCGGGTGGGAGAAGTACACCAGTCGGTCGCAGTGGGTGCGTGTGTGGGCCAACTCGGCTTGTGTCAAGCCTCAAGGACGCCCCTGACCCACCCGGGACGTTACATATCCAACGCTGCGTTTAATCTACCATGCTGGGAAGCGAACTCCGAAGGCTCGGCGTGCTGCTAGGAGAGGGCGTGGTGACTTCGGCTCCGCGTCGAGATGCGTCTCCGTGGGACCTGGAGGTCGCTGAACCTTCGACAGATCCCTACCCAGAGGCGCGAGATACGCCAACTTCTGCCTAGGAATCCACCAGGCTATAACCTAGAGCTAGGGAGGAGCACTGGAGGCCCGGAGAACTGCTATCAGGAGCGCACACCTGTCGGCAGGATTCGCCCTGCGTCAACTCCTTGTCTGCGGGACTCCGCAGACAAGGAGTTTGGGCTTCGAGACTGCTGACCCTCCGGAAGCACCTACCTAGCGGTGCGCAATACGCCAAAGCAGAATATCGTTCAATGTACGGCGCCCAGGACCCGCCCATAGAAATGGGCTGTAAGGATTACCTGGGTAATGGGGAACACCCCGAGGCCCGAAACCTGCGGAGGTTGAATAATAGTAGTCCCTCGTAAACGACAAACACTGATCGTTATTTTTATCGTCAGTTGTACTAGGGTCCTCATAACATGCGTTGTGATTACCCCTCTTGGTGATATTGGATTTCGAGTGTGAACAGTTGCACACACATAGCGCGTTTTGGCATCGCTATATTTTATTATATATGGTGCTCTAGTTTCTGTACGTGTACATTTTATTTTCAGACCGGAGCATTGATGGCAGTTGGTATAGGCTAATTTTCCTGATGATGTTACGTGTATGTGTGGAACACGTGTCATTTTATCGACGGTGTGATTGTTATGTGTGTGTTTGTGTGCGTGATGATTATCCTTTCTAGTGTAATGGAGTTTGGAGTTATAGTGAATAGATGGAGGGCGGGAGAAGGTGGAGGTATAACGTAAGCATACATAAAAGAATTAGTGGAGGCAGTAATATGGACCCAATGGGTAGAGTGAGGATGGTACTCCTTAAACTGGGTCAAAGGGTTCCAGCTCCGAGTTTAAACTAATTGTTTTTCTTTTCTTGCTTAACACAGTAAATCTCAAATCCGTTAACTTGCTCTTTTACCAGGAGGGCGACTAGCTGTCTCTCTCTCTCTCTCTGATGTCTCGCCCACAAGTTTCTTGTTAACAACGTTGTAATGATGTACAGGGTTATTTTGCATTATACGGCCAAATTTGCAGAGAAGGTTCAGAATAGGTAATATAAGCGAATGGTGAAAATAATAAGAATAAAATTCAATTATTTTGTCCTTTTTATCTTTTATATTCAAAATGTAAGGAAATTTATTATTTTAATTGATTGTCATACATAAATATGTAGCGCCTACTATTTTACTACACACGCACTTATTCGTAAAAGATTTTGAATTCGGAACCATTCAGTGGCATTCGGTGCCTGCGCTCATTACAGGTTTAGGTATTATATAGCTAGCCTCTACTATTTTAATACGCACCCACACATTCGTAATGGAATACTGAATTCGGAAACAGTTGGTGGCGGTCAGCGCTCGCACTTGATTACACATACACGATACGATACGAGAAGATACACTGCTGCTAGGTACGTTCGTCCGGCTGGCCGACAATGTTGACTTGACCGTGACCTCATTACGTGTGCTATTTTTAAATTTTCGTAGGTAGTATTACTTGTCCCTTAAATTTTCGTAGGTAGTACTTGACACTTTATTAGCAATGACACCACGAAAATATTAGAACTTCGAATAGTATGAAATAGTACGATGTTACATTTTGAGCAATGAAAGTTTACATGGTGCGCAAAGATTATACGAAAGTGAGTCTTTACCGAGTTTGCAAAGACGAGTAAATAACGCACGTGTACCAAACAATCGGAATAATGCCTGCCATGGCCTGCAAGTTCACCGGACCTTGCATTGGTAGACTTTTATTTCTGGGGTGGAATAAAAAGACGTGTTTATGATGGAGAGTCCCAACCTTTTGAAGACCTCCGCAACGAAATAATTGCTGCATTCACGGAAGTGAGAAGTGCTCAGACACATGTGAATGACAATAAATGTCAAAAATAATCTAAGGAAACATGGAAATGAACTCCATTTTAAACACCTATTAAAATACCAATAAGTTAGTGTTGTTTTGAGTGATTGTATATTTACGTAGTAAATAGTTCGTTGTAGCTAATCAACTGTTTACAGCAACGAACCAAATTATTTTAAATTGTTAATTAATAGTTGTAAATACTTGATTCAATTTTTTTTAAATATGCCGTAATAAAGATAGTCATCGGTTACGTCGTTGAAATGTATTTATTTTTAATTTTATTTATTATGACGGTCATAAGCTCGTTTAAAGTATGAAGTGAAATTTGGAATCATAATTCGTGCGTAGTTATTAATTTGGAAGCGAGCGTGTCATTACAACATCGGCTACCGTGTAAGTCACTTAGCACGGATTATTGCATTTAAAACGTAGCCTACGGCAGTTTAAGAAGTAAATACCTAGTAGGCTAAAACACACACGAGAGCGCGTACGTTGTAGTAGTTACCCATTAAATCACATTCAATTTCGGATAGTTTCAAATAAATATTAAACCCTTATTTATGCCCACGGATTAGTAAGCTGAAGTGGCAATGCGCCGGCCATATAGGTCGAAGAACCGATAACCGATGGGAAAGAAAGGTTCTCGAGTGGCAGCCTCGTACCGGTAGGCGTAGTGTAGGGCGACCCCCACTAGATGGAGTGACGACCTGGTAAGACATGCAGGAAGTCGATGGACGCAGGTGGCTCAGGATTGTGCTTTGTGGCATTACTTGGGGGAGGTATATGTTTAGCAGTGGACTTGTGAAGGGCTGTAATGATGATGATGATGATGATGATTTATGCCTGTTTAAAAAAAGTTTATATCAGTATGTATAATTTGAACTAAATTATTAAATTTGGCTAGTCTGAAAAATCAGCCATTATAGTGAAATTCTTCTTCCAGAAACGGCCCCAACGAAAGTGCACTTGCATTAGCTCAAAAGTAATTGTGAAAAACGTGATTGAAAAGAAGAATGCTTTAACTACGTAAGTAGTGAGTGCTGCCACTAGACTTATAGAAATAAAAAGTGGTCCTTGATTACTGACTGTATGCGGAAACTCAGTCACTCGGAGTGCGATGGAAAGAGCAATGTGTGGAATTTCTCTGCTGGATAAAATCTCTAACGAAAATATATGCAAAGGAACAAGAGTAAATGAAATATTCCTGTGTATCACTAAGCTGAAGTGGGAATGGACCGGTCATATAGCTCGGTGAACCAACAACCAATGTAGAAGAAAGGCTCTCGAGTGGCAGCCTAATGATAGAAAGCGCAGTGTTAGGCGAACCCGATTAAATGGAGCGACGAACTTACGAAGCAACGCCTCTACCTCTCTAACTCTAACTAGCCCTCCGCTAGAGATTGCCTTATAGGGGGAATATTTGCCATAGATACCACACTTGGCAAGCGGGTTGGCAACCGCAGTTTTTATTTTTATTTTTAATCGTTGTAAGAAGGACTCTGCCGCTCATCTCCTGATTTGTTTCCCTCTGTCGCCTATTACGACATCTACAGGATGATATGTTGTAGGGGATTATTCTTACACCGCCACTACATGGTAAACTTGTGATAGCTAATACAAAATAGTTATTGCCAAAGTTACGAAAAAACTATTGCGGTCGTCAATCAACCTTCCAACCGTGATGATGCAAGTCCTTACAACGAGCAAGGCCCATGCTCAGCAGTGGGCTTTTACGAGCCCATAGAAAAGAAGAACGTAATACATTAATAAATATATTATAGGTCTGATATTCTAATTGGTAATAATGGTAGTAATAACTTATATATAATATGTAATACATAATAATAAAATATTTGGAAAACGCAATTTAAAACAAATCACTAACGAAAATACTTTAAAGAAAATATTAACGAAATACGTTAAAGCGAACGTGAAGCGAGTTTAATCTTGGTACCGTACTCCTGTATAAATATACTAGTAAAGTACTAACAGTTATACTTATAAGGGTATTTGTCTACAGTACTTATGTATAAAGATATATGTCTAAATGAATTATTCATATTCATACTGTATAATAATATACAAAAATAATTGTGATCTCTTAAAGTTGAATATACAACACGTAACATAATTAACGCACTTTGAGAAAGTAGTTTGTTCAGAATCGTTTACTGAATCTATTCCTATCATTTTTAATATAGGTAATTTTTTATCCCAAAAATAATTAAAACTACGTAAATTACAGTCACACTAAATCTGTACAGTCAAAACAAACTGAAATGGGCCGTAACTTAAGGCAATAAGACTTTTAAGAGTGCAGTTTTATTTGTATTATTACTAATTCTGTCATTCAATAAAAATAAAGAAAAATGAACTTTATTTCAAGCATGTTAAAGTCTTTGCATTCGTGGATTTGTAGTGTGACCACAACATTCTTCCGGAATTAGTATAAATAATTTGATAAATAATCAGTGCATAAAAATGTTTAACTAAAAATTCAGTGTATGTATTATGATTATAACATAATATACTAATTGGGGTGTCTGAGGGTGTGCGTTAATTACGTTACATATTGTATAACCATCTCAAAGTTATCATCATCATTCATCATGAGGAGGAGGGTTATCAAATTTTTTATTATTATAAACAGTTTTATTATTTAACAGCTTTTTTTATTATTATTAAGTTTTATATGCTGCCCACCACCTGTTACATTTTCCCTCATCTTCATTCGACTCTTAAGACGTCCAAAGTTTCACATAGGAAAGTGGATTATCTCCTCCTTGAATGTGTCACCGTTGATGCGGTGGTGGTGGGCCCGCGGGAAGAGAGGAGTTACGGTATTGCGAGGCGGCGCTCTCTCTACCCTCTGCAGCCTTATTTCATGACCTTTAAGAGATCGCTTTTATTTCCGAGAATTTTTTAGGCGTATCTTATAAAAATACATCCATGCGATAATTAACGTGATAGAACTCTTAATATTAATATTTAAAAAAAAATTATATAAAAAAGTTAAAAAAGTTTTGTCAGCTATGATACGAGATATTAATTTTGGCATATTTCACCTAGCGACGCTTAAACTTCTCTCTACAAATTTTAAATTTTTATGTATTTGGAGAGGTAAAAAGACATCGGTAAAACGAATTTCTTAAATATTATTATATATTATTATATCAAAAAATTAATAATTTTATATATATATATATATATATATATATATATATATATATATATATATATATATATGTAAATATATATATATATTAAACTTTGTAACAAGAAAAGTAACTTGGAAAATAAAAATCATTTCGGCGTTTCTGAGATTCCCTGAACAATCTTTTTTATACCCAATATAACTTTATATATATTATTTTTCGGCGTTGAATTATCTCATAATTTGACATAATTTGATAATAAATGTGACAAAGGAGCACACTGTCCACCTGTTAGTGAGTGGATGCTGTGGCCCATCGACATTTACATCTATCCTTGATTAAAATACAGATGCAAAGCCACACGTGAGGACTAAGATGGAATACCTCGTTTCCAGTAAAAAAGCTCTTCTGTTCTCCCACTCCCCATACGAAACACAGCAGCATCAGGTTGCTATTTTACGCTGGTACTCCGTGACAGTGTCGTCCTTCTCCGTTCGGGCCGTTCAATTCGTTGTACAACTAGGTATATGTAGCTGCAGTATGGCACTACGTATGAATATAAAATAAACTAATTAAATCTGTGACACCTAGTTTTATGCAAGTTTAGGTTAAGTCTTAGTTTAAAATAATAACGACGATAGTTTCTCTTATTACTTTAAGCTAAAGTTTTTGTTATAAGGGCGCCTAGTGTTGTAGACAAGCTGCCCTAGATTCAAACAATATTAACTTTATTACTGTGCTTGTTCTTCCCACTTTTTTCTTTATATTTCTACATTACAATAATATTTCTTTTATTATAATAAGTTAGTTTAATTTTTCATCCTCTTAGTTTTTGTTCTGGTGTTTAGGCTATGTCTGCCTTTTTCACGTGAGTTTGTGTTTATAAAGCTTAAACAAGGAAACAAGAAAAAGTTATTGCACGTGTGTTTTAAATAAAATTTTATTATATTACTCTATATTACAAACTTTACAACAAGCTCAGTGTTGATGTTGTTTGACGATTCCGTGTAAAGCCTAATTAATTCTTTAAAAGCGTTATACTGATGGAAATCTCGGTCAGTATAACAAGGCAGTTAGAAAAATTATTACCGATTTTCGTTATAAAATATCGCTATTTTATGACTTCCAAAGATTACACTATATTAGATTTATAAATTATATAAATATTGATATTATTCTCATTTTTTTAATCAAAATAGCATTCATTCATTCGTTACAGCCTTCACAAGTCACAAGTCTCAAGGACTCCTCCAAGGAATACCACAAAGCACGGTCCTGCATCAACCTACTGCATGTTTTACCAGGTCGTCATTCCATCTTATGGAGAGCCGCCATACACTTTGCCTACGGGTACGAGGTACTCGAGAAACCTTCTTTCCCATCGATTGTCGATAAGAAAGAAGGGTTCTACGATCTATGCCCGGCCCATTGCCACTTCAGCGTACTAATCCATTGGGTTGTGTCAGTTACTCTGGTTCAACTGAATTTATTGCTAATTAATACCTATTGTAAATTTTGATATTTATTTAAGCACTTCATTTTCATCAATATTTATTATATATATTCAATTCTCGATCAACATTTGGAAAACTTCTTAATAATTATTTATGACAATAAGACCTGTGCTGTAGGCTTGCGATGAGCTGTAATGATGATGTAGATGATGATGTAGAATGATGATGTAGAAGTGAAGTGGAAAATATTTCAGCTGTACACAAAATCAAATGATAAAACAAAAACAACGATATATATTTAGTCTGAAGGTACGTGTATTTTATATCAACATTTTTCTTAATTGTTACAATCAAACTATTCCTGGTACTACATATTAGTTGCAGTCGATATTAAAGCAACATACAGTAAGCTTTCACGCTACTACGGATTGAATACGGTCTACGTATTTCCATTTGGCACGATCCTGAATCACCTCTCTCGTAAATATTCAAATTCAATGTTCACATCACACATAGTCTTCTATAATCATTTTTCTTAATTTTGGTTGGAAATATTTGTGTAAGTAATTATTTAGTTAAAACAAGTTATAAGATTGATAATTGTTCTTATCTCTACGGAATGATAAGTCGATCTTTTAACAACATTCAAAATCAGTGTCAAATCAATCACACAGACATAGGCTGTGTTTGGCAGAAAAAAGCGCTAGGAAGCGCTTGTAAGTAAAATAGCGAAACCATACAATTTTCGGCCAGGACACGTTTGCTAACTTCAGTAGCGCTGACACAATCCGCCATTTTGCTTATTTATTTTGTTTGTTTTGAAGTAGAGTTTATAAGTGGTTTTGTGCAATTAGTTTCAAGTAATATAATGATATGAATAAACATATTATACATGTTATTAAAAATTCATGATTGGTAAGTTTTTAGTATGAATACTTTACAAACATATATTTAAATTAGGTTAGGTTCCCTGGTTAAAGCTAACTTAGTGTCCTAGAGGAAAATAGCTATTTACCATTTGACAGTGCTTACTGCTTAAGGTCGCCATTTTGCTTACAAGCGCTTCCTAGCGCTTTTTTCTGCCAAACACAGCCATTGTCAATATTCTTCTGTCATAGCTAATTTTTTAATGCTACCCCACACTAGGATTTCTACAGTATCGTGAAGTCGGGTTTAAAATTTCACAAGGACAAACATCAAGACCCGGAACAATTATTATCTGTATGCCATACGAATACTTGTTCCATGCAGGATTCGAACCCGCAGCCTACGCCGCAACTCATTGCCAAGGCACTGCGCCTCAAAGTCGTCAATAAATAACAATTTTATTTGTTTTATCCTATATCCTACACCTTTAAATGAGCAATTCTTATATATATCTATATATAATCGGAATCTCGGAAACGGTTCCAACGATTTTCATTAAATTTAGTGTCCAGGGAGTTTCGGGGGCAATAAATCGATCTAGCTAGGATTTATTTTTAGAAAATGTCTTTATGTCCGTGTTTTCAGGCAATGAAAAACTGCTACAATGTAAGAAGGTAAATTTTGACACTGTGTTAATGATCGTAATAGCTCAAGTGGATATCGCGCAGTCGTGAAATCGTAGTGCCTTGGTTCGCGTCCTGTCTTCGGTTCAATTTTTTTCCTTTTTTTCAAGTTCCCTTCTTTTGTGAGAAAATCTATTATTTGGAGCACTTTTTTAAGTATTTTTTTAAAAATACGAAAATTTTAATTAAACTAATTGCACTCATGATTTTTAATTCAAATAACAAGTTCAGTTTTTTCTATTATGTCAATAAGTTCAAAAAATATTATTGATGTTTCATCAGTATGTAATTTGTATCTAAATATCATCCAGGTACTCATTTAATTATTTAGTTAGGTATAATAAGTGTATTTATATTGAATACTTATTATTGTTTTGTTCATAAGCAAATTACTTAAAAACAATAATGTTAAAGTTTATAGCTTTATATTATAAGATGTGAATTATTTTTATATTAATTCAATAATAATTGTCTGTAATTGTGATTGGCTAGCAGATAATAGGGTATAATATGCGTTGTTATTAATAACAACGGATTTTATACAATAATATCAAAAATAATTAGATATGTAATTAATTTCGATAGATTTTGGTTAAGTACTCCATGGATTTCAGAATAAAACGAAAAATATACGGAGAGCAGGTTCGTTTGCCAGATTTCGATTTAAAATTACTGAAAGTAAAAGATAAGTTACGTTAAGTATTGTTTAATTTCATGAAACCCTTATTTCTATCCTATTTTACAGATTAATAACATTGTATTACTCATTTATTGTGGTTGTTTATTTATATAATTATACATTTGTATTATTATTTATTATACTAAATTAAATCTCAATTGTCAAAAATTATTATAAAAGTGCATCCGTTTTTCGCATTGGATTAATTGTGGTGTTTTTAAATAAAGTGTCCTGTACTACATTGAATCCGTATAAAAAAATGCTAGTCGTTTTAAAAAAAGTAATTTTTCCGCGAATGGATTTTGATAACTTAGATGTTATTTCGTCGTTATTTCGTTGATTAGGCACTTTATAAAGACGTCTGATATCTTATGACAGAAGGTCAGAAAACTAATTTATTTTTATAGAATGTGATAGTGGTATTTTACACACAATCGTTCTCACGATAATATTGTAAAATAGACGCACAAAATAAATGATATTACTGGGTTTTCGCATATTTGCGAAAAAGCATATCAACTATAAAATACAAAACTAATTGTTACTGCATTAATTCAATTGTGTTCTAGCTTCGCCGTCTGCACAAAGCGAATAAGCAAAAAAATGAGAGAGAATGAAACGAAGGCAGACTATCAGGCGTATAATAAATGTGTTGTAATATTGTAATAATAGGTACATTTGAAATTGCCATTTTGCATTACTGCCGTACTGGCCATTCTAAATCAAAATAATTTTTCTTTGGCTAAGAATTCTAATTTCAAACTAATTTTATTTTAATAACATGGAGTCCTTTTTTCAAAATTATTCATATGTTTATTGATTAGCGTTAAGGTTTCATCGCATTTGATTCTATTTCATTTCGACTATATTTTTTATGTTTTTTAGCATTGGGTAACAAAACAATCAGGTGAATTGCGTGCTAGATACAGTTCACCTGATGGTAAGTGGATGCTGTGGCCCATAGACATCAACATTAATCCTCAACTAAGGGTCAAAACGCAAATGCGTTGTCACCCCTGAGAACCAAGATAGAATGCCTGGATTCCAGTAAAAATGGTCTCCGGTTCTCCACACTCACCATACGAATCACAGCAGCATTAGGCTGCTGTTTTACACTGGTATTCAAATAGACTAATTGTGGAATATGAGTAATGTCGTGGCAGCAACGCGGCATAAGCGGCACGCAACATCAACGACGTTTACGGAGCGAAAGCTACAAACGAACACACTGTATATGTTGGTTTGCCCGCTTCCGTTCTGGAAATTTCTTGGTCGTCCGAAAACTTTCGTTGACTATGACGAATTAAAAGCGATTGTGAAAACTGGTGATACTCAATCTACGGTTGAATTAGCAGCAGCTTTCGACGTTGGCATCAAAACAATTCGTGAAAATGTCGAATTGATTCATTTGCATAAAATTGGCAAATTTAAAATACTTCACAAATGAGTATCCCCCGAACTCAATGAACGCATGCGCGAAGTACGCGTCGGGACGTGTCTTGCACTACTAAACAGGCATACAAACGAAGGAATTTTGAACCGCATTTACCTGTGACGAAAAATGGATTCTGTTTGACAGTTGTAAGTGCTCAGCAAGTTGGTTGAATCCTAGTTCAGCGTCTAAACAATGCTCTAAACGAAAAATTACCCCTAGAAAAGTGTTGGTCACTGTTTGCTGGTCTACCGCCGGTGTAATTTATCATAGCTTCTTTTTTTATAGAAGAGGGGGCAAACGAGCATGCGGCTCACCTGATGTTAAGTGACTACCGCCGACCATGATCAACCGCAACACCAGGGGAATTGCAGGTGCGTTGCCGGCTCTTTAGAAAGGAGTAAGCTCTTTTCTTGAAGGTACCCAGGTCGTATCGGTCCGAAAAAATCGCCGGCGGTAAACTATTCCACAGAGAGGTCGTACGCGTAAGAAAACTCCTTGTGAAACGTACAGTGGTG
Source organism: Parnassius apollo (assembly GCA_907164705.1). Classification (NCBI taxonomy): domain Eukaryota; kingdom Metazoa; phylum Arthropoda; class Insecta; order Lepidoptera; family Papilionidae; genus Parnassius; species Parnassius apollo. The sequence continues at coordinate 5,261,864 of CAJQZP010001459.1, read as the reverse complement.
GACCCCCAAGCATCCAGATGGTGTAGAGCTCTCCGTCATCTGCCATACTCACAAGATCTTGCGCCTACAGACTTCTACTTTTTCCTAAATTGGGATAACTTTTAGTGGGGATTAAATTAAATATCCGAAAGGCAATACAAAATGCCTTTCTACTACAGCGTTGGCAAAGATGCATTGATTGCAAGGGTGATTACTTTAATTAATGGAAAAAAAGAAATATTGAAAAATAATTACAGTAACTTATTCCATTAAAAACGATAATTTTATAGATAAAGACCTAATATAATATTGTTTCCAAGTTTAGAAATTATTTTACATTTTATATTCTTTCCAGTAAAATTGCTTTGCAACAACCCCATCTACTTCATTCTATAATATACTAGCTTACCAGGCAGACGTTGTTCTGCCCTTTTCGACAACAATTTGTCATGTCCCATTAAAAATCCTTAATTTCGCAAAAAAATTTGTGGACAAAAAACTCTTCAAACTGCAACAATGTGACACGTAATTTACGTTAATTTATATATATATATATATATATATATATATATATATATATATATATATATATATATATATATATATATGTACTAGCTTGCCAAGCAAACGTTGTTCTGCCTTTTTCGACGACCCTTTGTCATGTCCAATTAAATATTCTTAAATTTGCAAAAAAAAATTGGTCACTCATGGGCAAAAAAACAATCCTATCTCTCAAGTTGGACCAAACTGTACACGGTGTGCAAATTTGATTAAAATCGATTAACTAGTTTCGGAGTCCATCGCGGACAAACAACGTGATACGCAATTTATATATATATATAGATAGATAGATAGTATTTTAAGAAAATACCGTGTTTTCTATTATCTCGGTCTTCACTTTGTACGGTGATTTAAAGATGGTTGGTACAAATTGTAGCTGTTAAAATAAACAATATTTATAAGAAAATATTAAATAAATAAAATTAAACATATTGAATAAAATGATCATATCCAACCAATTCATAACAATTTATATATATATATATATATATATATATATATATATATATATATATATATATATATATATATATATTGGTTGCGCGGAAAACCATTCGCGTTTTTTATTTTTGACGGTAGGAATTTGTCGAATCATTATTCCCTTCCGAAACAATATCATTCGTACCCTCCTATCGACACATCGGGGTGGTGGGGTGGGAGGGGAAAGAAGACGATTCTAGAACATCGCGTAATCATCGGACCCGAGGATATATAAGACACGCGCGACCGACGCGCGCTCTCTTCTCCCGCCGCAGTCGTCGTTGAACTACAACCTCCTCTTCCCGCGCGCTCGTTTGGAAACACCTCACTAGTGGAAACCGCTTTGGCCTGGAAGCAGTCGAGCTCCAGGAACCCGCCTCACCTCGTGTGAGATATCGTCGCGCACCGCCTCTCTCCGGAGTGTTCCGGAAGTCGCCGCTATAGTGATCGACAGGAAGAAGAAACCCCGGTGAGTCAATACTCCTTAATTATACCTGCTTGCTAATAATTTAACCCGCTCCAATCTGTGTTTTTTTCCTAGTCAAGCAGGATTCCTTTCATCGATTCGACAAGTAATAGTTTAGTTTAGGGAAGAGCGAGTGCATTGTACCGCATGCTATAGTAGTCGCTTCACATAAGCATAGAAGCAATCGCATATACAGTCCACTTTAGTTAATATCTCGCGTAATAGGTTTGAGGTTTGACCGGGGAACTAGATTTTCGGCAGCCTTAAACACGTGGCTCCACCATTTTATGGTCACTTCGGCAGGATCTGGATTGGTGTTTAGTGGTTATCCAACCATTTTCTGGTCGAATTATTAAATTAATTGTTTAGATAACGCACTCTAACTTATGGAATAGACTTAAATAGTGTTCGTTTAAATTAAAATTTTGATTTGTTACTCGCAAACAGAATTATTCATTTAATAGCGCTCGTATTTGGTTAAATTTAAAGCTTATTAAATAATTGAAACGGCGTGATAGCAACCGTTTGATACGCTTACCCCACAATTTTATAAAATTATTAGGTTTAGCAAACGACGCGTAGCCTTGACTGCATCGGGCGCTCGATCTGATTACGTAATACAGCACGCCGAGTATTCATCCTACGTCGTTTATGCGTGTGAGATTAATTGTGATTAATATAACTTTATTATAATAATTTAAAATGGCAGTTAGTGGAAGTGAAATCAAAATTAAAACGCTTTATGCCAAGAGGGACATACTCTTTTCGCGTGTGCAAAATATAAGTGATTATATAAAGAACATTCATATAGAGGCAGTACGGGAGGCCTTTTTAAATGAAATCGAAACGATTGATAATTTGCGGACAGATTACGAAAGAATATTAGACCAAATTAATCATTCGGAACTACAAACCGACCCGAAATACATAGTGAACTACCAACCGCTGCTGGCATTCGAAGATATGTTGTGTCGCGTGAAGAGAACCGCAAAATTGCTACAATCTCAAGGTGAAGCGAAGCCTGAAATGCAGGTACGCCCTCGTGACTCAATTAGGTTACCGCCAATAGATATTCCGGTATTCAATGGTGATATTAAGACGTGGCCCTTCTTCTTCAGTAGTTTTCAAAACAATATACACAACAACCCATCGTTATCGGACGCTGAAAAATTATATTACTTAATTAGCAAACTTAGTGGCAGAGCACAGTCGATATGCTCGGGTTTTACACCTACAGCAAACAATTACGTATTAATATTTGAAACGCTTAAAACTAAATATGAAGATAGGAGAATGTTAGCTTCCGAATATTTGAACCAGATATTCGATCTTAAACCTATATCATCCGCGAACATCAACGGCTTAGAGCAGTTTCTCGATAAATTTGTGGCATCGGTGGCTGCACTTAAGAATTTGAAGTTTGATGACCTTATGGACGTGGTGTTTCTCCATATAGCATTAAAGAAATTAGACTCCGACACCGTGCGTGCGTTTGAAATGGAGCATCGTAGCTCGGAGATGCCTTCCTTTCATTCATTAGCATCGTTCGTGCGAGATCAAATAAAGGTGATGCAGCGCTCACCGAACGTTAAACAGGAGATTAAAAGGTGCGTCGACCGTAGACAGACTCAACCATCTAAAATAGCAGGGTCGTTAACTTACGTAACCGCTACGCCGACATCACTCCAGCATACTTGTATAGTATGTAAAGATAAACACGGTAACTTATATAACTGTGCGACTTTTCGTAAATATTCACCAAGCGAACGTTATAAGTTAGTAAAGACAAACAACCTATGTTTGAACTGCTTAAGCGATAAGCATTTAGTTGCAAAATGCAATTCGAGTTCCGTATGTAGCAAGTGCGCCAGGAAACATCACACGCTATTACATTTTGAAAATAGCAACATAGCGGCGTCAAGTAAGGCGAATAAGGAATTCACCCCTACTAAGATCAACGATTCTAGCGGTCGACCTGATGATGTCGCTCTGTGCTCATTGGCAAATATGGGAGCACAACCTCCTTCAACCGTGTTACTGGGTACGGCGCGTATTTTGGTTAGGGATTCGCGTGGAAACAAACAAAGCGTCCGTGCACTGCTGGACAGCGGAGCCCAAAATAGCTTTATAACACGACAATGTTGTCAGCGCTTAGGCTTAGTAATAAATAGGTCACTTTCATGTCCTGTAGTTAAAGGCATCGGAGGTACTAGTAAAGCGACACAGGGATATATAAATTTAAAATTTTATTCTCGGATAGATCGTAACGTTAACTTTGATATAAATGCACTAGTAGTAGATAGGGTCACTGAACGGTTGCCAACCGTTTCGGTTGACACCTCGGCAATGATTGAATTTAAAAATTTGACTCTAGCAGACGACACTTACGCCGTTCCTGGAAACATAGACATGCTCATTGGGGCATCGCTTTTCCCTCATCTTTTGTTAAACAATAAGGTCAGGGGCAACTCCTCGCATACCGCGCCTTACGCACTGGAAACCGTATTGGGCTATGTGATCCTTGGCTCCGCCCCCATCCTAGATAGTATTTCGGCAGCATCTTATTGTGGTATGGCTGTCGAACCGCTCGAGTCGTTAGTCCGCAAATTTTGGGAGATGGAGGAGGTGAACGTCCCACCCATAGCTAGTTCAGCTGACAGGATATGCGAGGAAATTTACGTCCGCACGACCGTTCGTGATCGCGACGGTAGATATAGTGTAGCGCTACCCTTTAAGGGAGATGTTTTATCTCTCGGCGATTCGCGTCAAATGGCGGAAAAACGTTTCTACAGCTTGGAGCGTAGGATGCTCGCTTCGCCCCAGTTAAAGGAAGCTTACGACGGCGTCATTAACGAATATATAAGAGAAGGTTACATATCACTTGTGGCTTCGAAATTAGATGACTACGAAGACACACCGTCGTATTTTATACCACACCACGGAGTCATTAGAGAGGACAAACTTACATCTAAATTACGTGTAGTGCTCGACGCTAGTGCTAAAACTAGCACTCACCTGTCGCTTAACGATATCCTCTATAGTGGGCAAAATTTACAGGGCAGTTTATTTGATATAATAGTCAATTTTCGTTTGTTTAGTATAGCACTATCCGCCGATATTCGCCAAATGTTTCTTTGCATAGGGGTCCGTGAATGCGACCGTAGATTCCAGCGCATTTTATATCGTTTCAACCCAAAGGAACCTCTAATGGTGTTTGAATTTAACCGCGTTTGTTTTGGTTTAAAGTCGAGCCCATTTCATGCGTTACGCACGGTGAGACAGCTCGCTCACGATGAAGGTCCCTCTTATCCTAAAGCTAAGAGGGCAATTGAGAGCGGATTATATATGGATGATTTTGTGTATTCGGTCGATAGCGTGGAGGAGGCCACCCTAACCACCGCCGAGGTTATAAGGCTCATGAAATCGGGTCAATTCGATCTTGTGAAGTGGACTAGTAATTCGCGTCCGGTTTTAGATACAATCCCACTATCACACCGTCTTTCGGCGATAAAGGAATTCGACGATTCCGATACACACAAGGTGCTCGGTCTGTGTTGGTCACCAGAGTCCGACGTGTTTAGCCTTAAGGTAAATCCGCCCGTAGAGAAATGCACAAAGCGCACAATACTGTCATGCGTTGCTAGATTATGGGACGTCATGGGTTTCGTAGCTCCGGTGGTATTATACGCTAAGCTTTTTGATTAAACAACTTTGGTTATTTGAATGCGATTGGGATGACTCGCCGCCTGACAGCATTGTTCGATTGTGGCAGCGCTTTAGAGAGGAACTTCCTTTACTAAGAGAAATTAAAATACCGCGTCATATAAATGTCGATAGAAATAGCAGCATAACGGTTGTTGGATTTGCAGACGCCAGCGAGAAGGCTTACGGGGGCGTTGTATATTTCCATGTCCAGAATAATGGTAGAAATTCGATTAGCCTCATTAGTTCTAAGTCGAGAGTCTCCCCCCCGTAAGGTTGTCTCTCTGGCGCGCTTAGAGCTTTGCGCAATATTAGTACTCACCAAGCTTATTACCACAGTTATCGGCGCATGTAGGGATAGAGTTCACATAGAAAGAATATTTGCCTTTTCCGACTCCACCGTCGCCTTATGTTGGGTTCATTCTTCACCCCACCGTTGGGATACGTTTGTCGCGAACCGAGTGGCCAAGATCCAAGACGAGTTAGAAACGCGGAACTTTTATCACGTGTCCGGTAAGGAAAACCCTGCCGATTGTCTATCCCGGGGACTCACCCCGATGCAAATAATGGACCACCCGCTTTGGTTCCATGGACCTTCTTGGGTTCACTTGGATCCCTCACAATGGCCAATAACCGATTTCGAACCTTCGTCAGTGTCACAACCGCCGGAAGAGAAGAGACACGCTCTAGTGGCGAACGTTTCGAGCGAGGTTTCTCCAATCATTGCTCTGGCGAACCGCTTGTCCTCTTGGTCGAAATTATTGCGTAGCGTAATTTACGTTTGTCGATTCGCGAAGCTTTTACCGCGACGTTCGTATGTCTTAGCATCCGATTACAACTATGCCGAGTCGCTAGTATTACGTGAACTTCAACGTGCACACTTCTCTGAAGAAATTACAAGATTACAATCGAATAGAGCTTGTAGTCGCGCCTTTCAACGCCTTAAGCCATTTTTACAGGATGGGATTGTAAGGGTAGGTGGACGCTTGTCCAACTCGCAGTTGAGTTTCGACCAACGGCACCCTATAGTTTTACCGCGTAAAGACCATATCATGAACTTATTAGTCGATTATCATCATAAATTGAACTCGCACGCTGGCCCCGATTTATTGATGTCGATCTTGCGCCAGAATTATTGGATTCTTTCTGCACGTAGTTTAATACGCAATCGGGTGCACAGATGTATAGCTTGCTTTCGGGCACGCCCCAAGCCGTCATTTCCGGAAATGGCGGAACTTAGATCTTGTAGAGTGATACAATCGGTAAAGCCCTTCACGCACACCGGGTCTGATTTTGCTGGTCCGTTTAAGGTCACGCTCACTCGCGGGCGTGGTATAAGATCCACAAAGGCTTACGTCTGCATTTTCGTATGTCTAACTACTCGAGCAGTGCATATAGAACTCGTTGGTGATCTAAGCACAGCAGGCTTTATGGGTGCATTTAAAAGATTTCTATCGCGCAGAGGCCCTGTAAGTAGATTATATTCGGATAACGGTACGAACTACGTCGGTGCAAAACGTATTCTATCGGAACTACATGAGCTCTTAGCTAGCAAGTATTATAATTCGGAGTTCGCTCACATTCTAGCCGAGAACCGCATTGAATGGTCTCTGAACGTCCCAGCCGCGAGTCATTTTGGGGGCAATTGGGAGACTAATATTAAAAGTCTAAAGAGCCACTTATACCGAGTAATAGGAGATCAAATTTTGTCCTTCGAAGAGCTAAGTACGGTGCTCGCTCAAATTGAATGCGTAATGAATAGCCGCCCACTTTGTCGGACGTTATCTAGTGACCCCTCGGAACCGCTGGCTCTAACTCCAGCACATTTTTTGACTTTAACGCCTCTAAGGTATCTGCCCGCCGCGGATATGGATGAGAACAGACTTAACATTTCCACACGCCACAAATTATTAGATCGGTTAGTGCAATCGTTTTGGAAACGATGGAGGATGGAATACTTGCATACTTTGCAGTCTCGGCAAAAATGGAACACAGCGACAGAGCCTTTAGCTGTAGGAACCGTAGTTGTGCTCACTAAGGAGAATACGCCGCCTCTCCACTGGCCGTTAGGAATCGTCGAGGAGGTCTTTCCCGGTTCCGACGGAGTAATTAGGATAGCTCGCGTTAAGACCACGGTTGGGTCTTACCTACGTCCGGTTATCCGTTTGTGCCCCTTGCCTCTTCCATAATTTAAATTAGCTTTTTTGACTGAAATTGTAGTTTAATTTAGGTAATCTTAGCGTTAGTTAGTTATTTGTTAGTCGATCTTAGCTCTAGTTGTTTAGTTATTTTTTTTTGAAGGAAATCCTTCAAGGGCGGGGGAGATGGTTGCGCGGAAAACCATTCGCGTTTTTTATTTTTGACGGTAGGAATTTGTCGAATCATTATTCCCTTCCGAAACAATATCATTCGTACCCTCCTATCGACACATCAGGGTGGTGGGGTGGGAGGGGAAAGAAGACGATTCTAGAACATCGCGTAATCATCGGACCCGAGGATATATAAGACACGCGCGACCGACGCGCGCTCTCTTCTCCCGCCGCAGTCGTCGTTGAACTACAACCTCCTCTTCCCGCGCGCTCGTTTGGAAACACCTCACTAGTGGAAACCGCTTTGGCCTGGAAGCAGTCGAGCTCCAGGAACCCGCCTCACCTCGTGTGAGATATCGTCGCGCACCGCCTCTCTCCGGAGTGTTCCGGAAGTCGCCGCTATAGTGATCGACAGGAAGAAGAAACCCCGGTGAGTCAATACTCCTTAATTATACCTGCTTGCTAATAATTTAACCCGCTCCAATCTGTGTTTTTTCCTAGTCAAGCAGGATTCCTTTCATCGATTCGACAAGTAATAGTTTAGTTTAGGGAAGAGCGAGTGCATTGTACCGCATGCTATAGTAGTCGCTTCACATAAGCATAGAAGCAATCGCATATACAGTCCACTTTAGTTAATATCTCGCGTAATAGGTTTGAGGTTTGACCGGGGAACTAGATTTTCGGCAGCCTTAAACACGTGGCTCCACCATATATATATATATATATATTAATAGAATAAAATTTATTGACTCTCAAAGTTGTACGTAAAATAGACACCAGATGGCCCGAAAATATGAAATCATGAACTGTTACGAATTTTATTCAATATGGTTCATTTTATTTATTTAATATTTTTTTTATAAATATTGTTTATTTTAACAGCTACAATTTGTACCAACCATCTTTAAATCACCGTACAATCCAACCAATACATAACAATATATATATATATATATATATATATATATATATATATATATATATATATATTAATAGAATAAAATTGATTGACTCTCAAAGTTGTACGTAGACACCAGATGGCCCGAAAATATGAAATCGTGAACTGTTATGAATTGGTTGGATATGATCATTTTATTCAATGTGTTTAATTTTATTTATTTAATATTTTTTTATAAATATTGTTTATTTTAACAGCTACAATTTGTGAAGACCGAGATAATAGAAAACACGGTATTTTCTTAAAATCTGGCAATGCATATTTATAATATATATAACATTACTAATATTCCCTTTAACCAGCACTGGTAATCTGAAAATGCTTGTGTTAGGAGTGGTAATCGAATGGCTGATTCAAATCCACAACCTTCTGAGTTCACGGTCTGTTCCATTAGGTCACTTACTACACTATATTCTACCTCATTCATTAGCAAAAGTCAAAAGTCTTCTCTTCAAAAAGTATAGTACCTAAATTCAGCGGCGGGGAGCGCAACTAGCTGAAAAATATCGTAGAATATTATAGTAACTTGAGATGCTAGCTTAATAACTTTAGGTGACTACTTTAAAACGAAGCTAGTCCTATTTACATGAAGCCAGAGTTACTAGCTGGAAAGCTCGCTAACACTAGCTTTGTATAATAATTTTCATAAACTACTCTCGTATTAGCCAATCATAAGTGAGTCTCGAATTTTTCTGTGCTCTTGAAATTGGCTTAGAATCATGAATATACTCGTATAATAAGAAATCGAATACGCGCTTATAGCCGAACTGGATAATTGGAAAGCGCATTGAATTCTTACACGGTGTCAGAAAAGCATAAATAAATTTACGCATTACTAGGTGGAATATAACTTTAACGCGAATAAAATATATGGGCTAGTGCTGAAATGTCACCGGTTTACGTGGTAGATAGTGTTGCCCAAATGCAATAACAAGACGAGACTTAGCCAGTCTTGGTCTTGGTCTTGCGCCAATACACCTGGTCTTGTTCTTGGTCTTGGTATTGCGCTCTCAGTCTTGTTCTTGGTCTTGGTCTTGCAGAAAGAGTCTCGCAAGTCTCGCAATTGCCTATTGCCTAATAGCCTATTGTTATTTATTAAACGTTACTTTAGATCTTAGAACAACTTAACAGAGTAGGCACATTTTGAGCTTGAATTAACATAGCCATAGAAAGACCAACCAAATTAATAAATGTCTAAACATTTAATGAGAAATTCGAAAAATCAACTAATACCGGGTGGAGTTTGAACCCACGACCTAAGCGATCCGTGCCGATGCTCTAACCAAATGAGCTGTCTACCAAGTCTCACGACCACATGAGTTAGTCTGTTTCTTAATAAACGTTTACATTTAATAGCTTACATGTGCCAAAATTAGTCAAAACATATAAAAAACAAATTAATGACATTAACTTGACTGTATTATAAAGAACATTATCTGTCTAGAAAGAGATTGATAGACCCTTATATGAAATGGAATAAAAGAGTTATACAATTTACCATTTATTTAAATAAAAAAAATAAAATGACGAAAAGTGGATTGCAGAGGCCCGTCGTAAGGGCACTGAAGGAACACGGATGGTTTTTAGTCAGTAAAAGTCTGACACTCCCTTACGCTCCACCCAGAGCGAAAGGGGTCATTAGATGATTTTCCATCCGCAAAAAAAAAAAAAAAAAAGAGGCCCGTTGGCTACGTTGAATGTATGTGGGGCAATGAATGATAAAATGGATGAAGTATGCGATATGATGTATGATAGAGGAATAGATGTGTTATGTGTAAATGAGACGAAAAGGAAGGGGAAGGATGTCACTACACATGGCATGTATACCGCATACTGGTCTGGTGTAGACAAGATCGAGCGGGCATGCCAGGGAGTAGGTATCACCCTTTCAGAAAGAATGGGCCAATGTGTGAAAGAGTATGAATGTATAAGCCCAAGACTGCTATGGATACGAATGAAAGTGGGCTTAAAGAAGTTGTTTGTGTTAGGGGTCTACGCCCCAGACATGAGAAGTTTTTGGCCAAAAACCAAAAGGTTTTTTGTGCGTTCATGGACTTGGAAAAGGCCTATGACAGAGTGGATAGGGATGTACTATGGCAAACACTGAACTCATTTGGGTTGAGCGCTGGTTTGATACAGGCATTGGAGTCTCTTTATAAGGACTCTGTTGTTGAGTGCTTGTGTTAGGATCAACGGGGTCTACTCGGACTGGTTTGACATCCATAAAGGTGTCAGACAGGGCTGTGTGGCTTCCCCGTGGATGTTCAACCTATTGTTACGCGCTAAAGTCGACGATACACTAGCACCATCTAGTGTCAGGAACGAGAGCGAGGGGAACTTTGCAGTGAATGACATCACAACCGACAGCGCCATCCGAAGAAACTAAGTTTCTAGAAAATCTATACTCGGACTCTCGGTACCTTACGCGTGTTTGCTTGAACATTCTGGATATTTGCTAATTTAAATAAGTAGGCGCTGCAAGGTGCGATCGAGGCAGTGTTGATTTGGGCGAAACAAGCGAAGTTTCGGAGCGGAATTAAGTGAATTAGTGTGTTTAATTATTAGTGTTTTTAGTTTTAATTTGTGTAAAGTAAATTAAAGTGTTAATTTAGGTAATTTTATCGGCAATTTTTATTGTCACGAACCTCAAGCTCGTAACAATTGGTGTCAGAAGTGGGATAAAATTTTACCGATTAATTCGATTTTACCTAAGGAGGAAACGGAGGGTGTCCGTACCCGAAGTCAACGCCAGCAGGAGACGGACCAACGAAGATTTGGTGGTGCAACGCCGCAGACGTCGGAGGACCAGCCACCGGCTGCAGGCCCGTCGGTAGCTCCTACATCTGCAGCACCTGACTTAGGTGCTCTGATGGTGATGCTGCAGAAGCAGGCTCGCCGACAGGAGGAGCAGGCTCGCCGGCAGGAGGAACAGGCTCGCCGACAGGAAGAACAGGCTCGCCAGCAGGCGGAACAGGCACGCCGATTGGAAGAGCAGCTGCGGGGCGGACAGGAAGAACAGGCCCGTCGGTTGGAAGAGCAGATGCTCCTCATGAAGGACCTTCACGCTACCTTCGGGAAGGAGATAAAGGAGGTGAAGGATAGGGTTGCTCAGCATGACAACCGCCTGTCGGAAGCCGAAACCCAAATCGCGAAAGCCGAAAACAGAATCGAGAAAGCTGAAACCCGAATCGACCAAGTAAACAATCGGGTTGACAACGTAGTGGCTGACATGAAGAAATCACTAAACGACCTCAAACTTGGGGATGGAACTACAGCTCCCGTAGTAGCTGCAGCACCTTCGCTACGTGGATTCAAAGTGCCGCCGTTCGACGGGACCTCTTCCTGGTCGGCCTACAAAATCCAGTTCGAGGCCGTCATGGAGGCGAACGGCTGGAATAAAAGCCAAGCCATGACTGCACTCACCCTAGGCCTGCGTGACCAAGCCTTAACTGTGTTGGAAGCTCTCGGTAAGAAAGTGACCTATGAGCAGCTTCTTGAGGCCTTGGAAGCGAGATATGGCGACGCTCATCTGGAACACGTCTTTCGCGCACAGCTTAAAGATCGCGTGCAGCGCAGCAACGAGAACCTGCAGCAGTGGGCCCTTGAGGTGGAGAAGATGGTTCGAAAAGCATACCAGTCTGTACCTGCGCTCATTGAAGGGAACCTGGTTCAGACATTCATCGACGGCATCCGCGACCTTGAAGTCAGAGCTGCTGTGAGACTCGGGCACCACGACACGCTTAAGAACGCCTTGGCCCATGCACTGGAGGTGGAAGCCGTGCGGCAGGATCATCGTTCCCATCGCGTCAGGGAGGTTGCAGCAGCTACAGTCCGTGACCGCAGCAAAGGATACAGCCCTAGGTGCTATGGCTGTGGGGAAAAGGGCCATCTTCGATCCAGCTGCCCTAAACGAACCGTGGAAAGGAGAGTTGATCGATCTCGAGAGGGTAGTGCAGCTAACGGCACTGCCTGGCGGCGACAGGATCATCGTTCACCTCACGCTAGGGAGGTTACAGCAGTTACGGTTCGCGACCACAATAAAAGATACAGCCCAAGGCTATGGGGAAAGGGGCCATCTTCGGTCCAGCTGCCCTAAGCACACCCTAGGAAGGGAAGGTGAACGGTCTCAGAAAGGAAGTGTGGCTAACAGCACCGCCCAGCAGCAGCAGGAATACGACTTTACTATCAGACACTGCAGCGGGAAATCTCACGGCAACGCAGATGCATTGTCAAGAAGACCTTGTCCTGAAGATTGCAACCATTGTAGTAGGCAAGAGAGTAAGGAGGTGGTATCCGTGAGGATGCTCAGGACGGACCACCTCAGCAACGAATGGAAGGACAACCTACGACATGCACAGCAGGAAGATCCGGACATCAAGCCGATTCTGGGATGGATGAAGGCCCGTGCTACCAAGCCTAAGTGGAGGGACGTCTCAGCGATGAGTTCAACCACGAAAAGCTATTGGGCCCAATGGGACAGCTTGCTGATTCAGGATGGAGTCCTGTGCCGTAAATGGGACAATGGTCGAAGAGACAGCTGTCGGTTGCAAATGGTTGTCCCTAAAGCTAAAGTGCCGAATGTTCTACAGTTGTGCCATAATGGTCGTTCAAGAGTCCATCTGGGAGTTAAACGAACTCTACTGAAGGTCCGAGAACAGTTTTACTGGGTCCATTATCGTGACGATGTCGAGGATTGGTGTCGTACATGTACAAGTTGTGCGGCCGTGCGGGGACCTCGGACACGTAATAGAGGAGTACCGAAATTGTACAATGTTGGTGCACCACGGGATAGGACAGCCCTTGACATTGCGGAGCCGTTACAGAAAGGCGCAAGAGGGACTCCTAAGATCGTCCATGTGAATCGCTTGGCGCGTTATTATGGGACCGATAATGCTCGGGACGAGCATGTCTTAGGAGGGGGCAGTGTTACGCGCTAAAGTCGACGATACACTAGCACCATCTAGTGTCAGGAACGAGAGCGAGGGGAACTTTGCAGTGAATGACATCACAACCGACAGCGCCATCCGAAGAAACTAAGTTTCTAGAAAATCTATACTCGGACTCTCGGTACCTTACGCGTGTTTGCTTGAACATTCTGGATATTTGCTAATTTAAATAAGTAGGCGCTGCAAGGTGCGATCGAGGCAGTGTTGATTTGGGCGAAACATGCGAAGTTTCGGAGCGGAATTAAGTGAATTAGTGTGTTTAATTATTAGTGTTTTTAGTTTTAATTTGTGTAAAGTAAATTAAAGTGTTAATTTAGGTAATTTTATCGGCAATTTTTATTGTCACGAACCTCAAGCTCGTAACACTATTTATGGACAGTTGTCTAGTGGCAGGGCGCGGACCGCGAACTTAAAAGGTCGCGGGTTCGAATCCACCATTCGACTACTGTCGTGAACCACTCCTAACACAAGCATTTTCAGCTTACCAGGAGTGGTTAAAGGGAATATTAGTAATGTTAATTAATAGGATTACTAATATTTAAAAAAAAAGAGGAAAAGAGTTGTTTGCAAAATTTGAAAGTTGAAGAATGCGGATTAAGAATGGGTGTGTTAACCGTCAAATGCCTTTTGTACGCCGATGATCAAGTTATCCTTGCGTCGTCGGCGGCAGAGTTGCAAATGATGGTTACATTAATGAACAGATCATTAAAAGAAAGGGGTATGAAAGTGAACGCAAGTAAGGCGAAGGTTATGGTTTTTGAAAGAAAAGAAAGTAAAACGATTTGTGAAATAAGAATAGAAGGGGAGTTGATCGAGCAAGTAGATGAGTTTCTATATTTGGGCTGCGTATTTAGCAAGGATGGGAGATATGATAAGGATATAGAACGACGAATGAATGCGGGAGATAGAGTAAATGGGGCCCTGCGCTCCATTATGAAGAGTCAAAATGTGTCAAAAAAGGCACGTATGGCAATTCACAATGCTGTGTTGGTCCCTACTTTAACATATGGTAGTGAAAGTTGGGTGTGGCAGAAGAAGCACGAGAGTAGAATGAACGCAGTAGAAATGCGGTCGTTAAGGAGTATGTTAGGGCTGAATCTGAACGACAGGGTAAGAAATCGTGTAATTAGAGAAGAGTGTGGTTTGCAAGATGATGTTGTGACCAGGATTAAGAAAGGAATGCTTCGGTGGTTTGGTCATGTGGAAAGAATGAATGAGGAAAGAGTGACAAAGAAAATTTATGTTGTAGAAGTGAATGGCAGAGTCGGAAAGGGACGTCCTAGGCGAAAATTTATGGACCAAATTGGCGATTTATTGAAAACGGGTCAAATTAGGAGTACTCTTAACCGACGAGCATGCATGCGTAGGTGTATGGATGTGAAGGAGGCGAGAGAGGTGTGTCAGGATCGTGCCAAATGGAAGTCTGTAGTCTCTGCCTACCCCTCTGGGTGACAGGCGTGAGTGTTTATTAAATTACATAACAGTAGACAACAGCTTTGACATTACTGTTACTTTATATTAATTCTTTTGACCAAGAATTAATACAAGGTAACCATCTAGCTGACTCATCACTTAACCTATTTCTATGTTTTCCGATTACTAATGATGCTTTAGAAAATAATCTCTCAGCAGGTACTGAAGTTGCAGGTATTGAAAGAAAATCACGGGCCATCTTCGATAAAGTCGAATATTCTGTCTCATGCGTCATCCACCACTCTAAAATGTCTTCCGAACTGGCGGCTCTGGGTTTAATTAGATACTCCTCCAACTCATCTAAAACTAAGCCTTGATGAAAAGATCCAGATCCAGATGACGTCGAGGGCATTCATACAATTTCTCAAAGTCTATTACGTCTTCACCTTCATCATATTCACATAATTTCTTTTTATTTCTTGTATGTGATTCACTGAGTGTAGACTTTTATATTCTTTATAAAGTTCATTAAATTTGCGCAGGCGTTCTGTTTTAATTTGCCTCCCCCATAATGTTATGTCAAAAGTCTGAGTCTTATGCCTTGGGTCTAAAATTAAAGAGTTACAATAAATCCAGTTGCTCTTTTTATAATGTTTAAGCATTTTGTCTCGAGCTGCTTGAAAACCCAGAATAAGCCTTTCATCCACTTCGGATCAATTAGGTTTCTCGTCTAATTGTTTTACCATGGATTCAATTTTATCGAGCAAGAGATTGAATGATACAATGACTAGCGGTAATGTAACATATTTTTCTCCACCAAGTTTCGTTGATAGAAGCTTAAAGGTTATTAGAAACTTATGTATTTTTTTGAGTATTTACCATTCACTATCTGTGATTTGAAAATCATTCAATTCAGTGACAGAAGTGCACAATAAGTTAATGCCAGTTCTCACTTTTAAACCAAATCCAATCATATCATGTGTGGAATTCCATCTCGTTGGACAATCGAGTATGGGGTTCAGATTTGATGGCACGCCAGCTGCTTCACAAGCAGACTGAAACTTCCTCTTCAATATCTCACTTCTTTTTATTTTACTGGAAATAATGCGTAATTTTGTTATAGCTGTACGCGAGTCAGCAATATTTGGCGCATGTTCTTCATCTTCCTCAGTTTCGTCTTCATTATCTTCATACTGCTGTTCTTGTCCCTTATTGTGAGTTTCACTGTGTAATGCTAAGGTCTTTAATAAATCTTGTATCCCAAGGTTCAAAATGTGAGCAAAGCACCGGAAATGTTGATTGTCTGAATCAAAGTGTGGCAGCTGTTTGTCCAATTCATACATAAAGTTGGTATTTGCAGTTGCGTTGTCGACCGTGATACCCTGTATTTTATCAATTATATCATATTCCAATAAACATT
This sequence comes from Parnassius apollo, assembly GCA_907164705.1. Taxonomy (NCBI): domain Eukaryota; kingdom Metazoa; phylum Arthropoda; class Insecta; order Lepidoptera; family Papilionidae; genus Parnassius; species Parnassius apollo. Next base: position 5,245,630 of record CAJQZP010001459.1, on the reverse strand, counting down.
CGTGGAAAATCGTTGCAATATCTTCCCCAGTATGTCAACCGCGTGATGGTATAAAATCAAGGACTACAGATCGATACTTCCATTCGTTGTCTATATAATGAATAGTGACCCCGTAGTAACTCCTAACAGCAATTGACGTCCATCCATCAATGGTAAATGACATTTTAGATGAAAATTGTTGTAGTCGTTTCTTAAGATTCAATTGAAGCTCTTCAAACCGTTGACGTTCCTTCTAAGTGTGGACCTTTAGGAAACACCATATTTGGGCAAATTGATCGAAAATTACTTGTGTAGCTTCGTCATCGAAAAATGAGAAGGGAAGATATTTTTTAACCATCCAATCAACTGTAGCTTTCGTGATGTTGTCATTGCTATTTTCAGACTGAAATAAAACAGTAAATCATGTGTCTCGCCGATTATAAAACAAATGAAAATATGAGTGAATTATAAATACATATTTAACACTATAATCTAATATATATATAACTACCACTCACTGACTGACTATTAACGATATCTCAGGAACTATAAAACATACAAACTTGAAGTTTGTAAGGTAGGTTCCTTTTATAGCATAGAGATCAGCTAAGAAACGGTTTTGAGAAAATCTATCCCTAAGGGAGTGAAATGGGAGTTGGAAGTTTGTATGAAAGTCATACGTTTTTGAATTTGGAGACATGAAAATCGGCATTAAAGTTATAAGTTTTCAATAATAAAATCCTGAATAAGCTGTTTTACGAAATCCTAACCCTAAGGGGGTGAAATTGGGGTAAAATGGTTACATGCAAGTCCTATATTTTTAAAGTACTAAATACTGAATGATCGACATTTACTTTATTAGTTTTAAATAATAAATACTTGCATAGTTAAGCTTTACCTATATAGCCTCTTTATACTTAGGTAAGACTTTTGCAGCGAGAAAATTTCAAAATCTCATAAGAAATCAGATATTGTACGCAGACGAAGTCGCAGGCGGCCGCTAGTTACATAATATATGTGTTATGTAATTGTGTGATAAGTATAATTTTTTCTTACCTGTCCACTTTTTCCGGTGGTTATTAAAAAGCTTGTGATATCTCCACTTAATTTTGGTTTTTCAGGAAGAAATATTTGTGATTCCTTTTTGTGGAAAGATATTAGATGCTTCCTTAAGCCTGAAGTGTTTCTGTTTTTCATTTTTATTTCAACCTTTTTATGTTGGCATAATTTACACAAAGCAATTTGGGATGCATGAATTATGTCGAAAAACTCATCAAATTTACTTTTAGGTCTTTTAGATCTATAACTCCAACTCTCACTACTCCGACTAGAACTATTCGAATTCGACTCTTCGTCACTCATGTCAAATTGTAAACTTATCACTCCGAGAACAACAAGGATTAGAGTAAAAACAATTAATACATTAGACTCGAAGCAAAGCTCAATTGGGAATGCCTGGAATTAAAATAAATACTACTCGGCATTTGTAAGTACACGCCGAAAGACCGACAAAGGAAAGTTCGGCATCCTTTGATAAAATTAATGATTCTTCAGAAGATTAATAAAGTAGATGCGTTGCCAGATGGGTATAGTGTGTCTACGTAAAAATGAAATGCAAATATGTAAATAAAATTGTGTATATTATGTTCTTCTTGTGATTGAATTAATCTACGTTAATTAAATTAAATTTGCCTTCACTCGTTTTTAAATTCAAAATTCAAATATGTTTTATTCAAGAAGGCATTAAAAATGCACTTTTGAATAGCCATATAATCTCTGTTTTCCCCAGTTTTTTCTTTTCCATGTCCAGGAGTTCTGATTCTACTGAGAAGAATCGTGGAAGAAAGTAAGAAACTCAGTAGTTGCTCTTTTCAAAATATTTTTACAATTGTTCTATAATTATGTAAAGCAATAAGTCAAACATAAAATGTCAAATATATATGTAGATACCAAATCGGTTTAGAAATTTCTAGTTAGTCCTGTGTAGTACGAGAGGTCAGATCCAAGCATTTTTGTCTGACTTAAATTGAAAAGGTGAAAGATCTAACATTTCTTATGGAATCTTATTATAAAAGCGTATATCGCTACCCAAGAACGCATTATATACTTTGTGTAACAGGAAAGCAGGTATTGTGATTTTATTTTTATTTCTACTATCAAAATTGTGCAAATCACTATTATTTACATCAATTCGATGCAATCAATTTCTTTAAACGGTTCTCTAAGAGATACTCGGGCTCCTAAAAGTACATAAATCTTATTTTACGCTTTTTATTTAATATGCACACTTTTTATATTATTCTATTAGCATTGTACAAAATGTTTACACGTTTCAAGTGTGTTAAAAGTGTCTACAATATTTATCAAATGGGTGACGACATATTCGAACACTTTGTGTTCAAAAACACACACTTCCAAAAATCGAGATTTGCAGTGAACTTATTGAACATGTTTATCTATTAGGTAATAATAATAATAGTAAGTAATTATTATAAACCCATATAGTTAATATTATAATAATTACTTACTAGAATAAATTATTATGGTATCTACCTATCCGTACCATTATCTAATTACAATATTCCTTGCGAGATCAGCATAATGTATTCGTGTCCATTCTGAGACCTGGAAACTTATTTTATCTTGCATGGTGGCATCCAACGATTGAATGCGATATCAATAGAAGCCGCCGGCGCGTGTATCTTGACCTTGTACTTCCGAATAGCTGCAAAATTTCTTTGACAGGTCAGTATTCGACCTTTGATGATGCCGACAACAAGACGCCGCGCACTATCAAAGTGCCGATGGTCAAAACTAGGGATGCATTGTTTTTTCTTTTAATGGATATTTTCATCCGTTATGTATGTTTATGGTATTGTTCGTAATGCGCATATGTCCAATTTCCCAAATTTTTTTTATATATTTTTTGCGTCTCATAGAGTCCCTAAGCGTATACCCGAACTCCTATACTCCCTTAAAAGACACTCATTCCTAACTGCAAGACGCAAAAGTCTCGCAGGCTTAGTCTTGTTCTTGCTCAAATCTTGCACGGTCAGTCTTGGTCTTGGTCTTGCTAAAATTAGGCGGTCTTGTTCTTGGTCTTGGTCTTGCAAAAATGCAAGGACAAGACCAAGATTGCAAGACCAAGACTGATTTTGGGCAACACTAGTGGTAGAGCCATGCTGCAGCTATATTAATTGTATAGTTGTAGCACGAATGGATCGGCTCGACCGGGGAAGAAACACGCTCTCAGAGAATACCAGCGTCAAATAGCAGCTTAATGCTGCTGCTGTGTTTCGTATCGTGAGTGTAGAGAACCGGGCTGAACTGAAAGGCTGACAACGCAACTGCATTTTGATTCGAGGATAGAGGTAGATGTTTATAGGCCACAGCAACCACTTACCATTAGGTGGACTGTGTGCTCGCTTGTCACCCTTTTACTATCAAAAAAAATTCACTTCAAGAACATTAGGCATGTCGGAAATGTTAAAGACAGTAAATCTATAAATACCTATGTATATATGAAACATCGATTAGTTTGAAATATAGGGGAAAATATTGATATACACGATATATTTTTCTAATAATTATAATAATTAGTATATCTGATTCATAAATAAGATTTTTTCCCTGATAACTGGCAAAACAGACGTATTTATATCTCAAATACTTACCAATATATTTATGTTGGTGAGTGGATGCTTTGGCCCATAGACAAACAACTACAACGAACCTTGGTTATGCAGCAAACTGCAGATGCGTTGTTATTATGCTAAACCACTCCTAGTACTACTAAATTAAGCATTTTAAAGCTTAGTTAGGGAGTATTAGTATTGTTAACAGCAATGCTAACATTCTTTAAAAAAATAAGTGTATTCCTTTACTATAGATATAAACACTAAAGATTAATTCATCAGATCAATCAAAATCATATTTTTTATTTCATTAAAAGAAAGTGTGACAAACACATAGTCCAGGCCATGGTAAGTGAATGAAGCGGTCAATAGACACCTAATTTTATCCTCCATTAAGAATTAAACTACAGATGTTTTTGTCACTACAGATGTTTTTGTTACCCTGAGTAAACAGAACAGAGACATTGTTTTTGGTTTTTGGTTATAAAAATCATAGAGATATTATGTATTCTTTCGAAATATAAATTAACCACGTTACAATTTATGCTTTTGATAACAAAAAGGAACAAACCATCTGAAGTATGCAAATTTCTGCTATCTGGCAAATCTAAATATTCCACTTTGTATTGAAATGCAAATGTTGCTTCAAGTTACAGTTTAACTGCTCTTACAGTTACATGATATGAATCTCATTACAAGTTTCGGTTGTTCTCGTGAGATATAGACTATTACTGCCAGCTACTGCAAGCGGTTCCATGCATGACGTCAAGTGCCCCGACATTCGGACCTGCGATCTTCAGATAACTAAAAACGACACGGCTTCTTACAACTTTACTTGCTATATAATATTTATGTATAGTATGAGAAATAGTTTTCCACTTATCCTGGGATTTTCGTAATGTCCTGCAGCCTTATCTGGAGGTTTGAGGAAGTGCTAACAATAGACTTTATTTAACTGAAGTCGATACATTGTCCAAAGTTGTTTGAATATCCTGTAACGTAGTCAAGGGGACAAAGGACATTGTTAAATACTCGCCTAAGAAGCAACATAAATTTGACAATTACTAAAAATTCTTATCCTTAATTATGCATTAAATAACATTCATTAGATAGTAACGAATACTTCTGAATCATGGAGTCAAAATAAAAAGGACTTTTTAGATTTTAAGCTTTGTACGTATTTTTTATTAATTTGCTGCATCTGGACTCCTCTGATTTGGCCAATCCCACAATAACTCTTACATTTAACAGTATTTCAAAAGTTGTCATAAACTCAAATATAATATAAAAACGTTAATAATTTAAAATATACCTAAGATTAATATATGCCACAAGGAACTGGGATACAGTAAAATCATGTGTATTCATTAAAAATAACAATACTATTGTACTCTCATTGGCCAATCAACATTGTGCCACGCAAAAAAAAAATGTTATGTTTACAGATGATAAGACGATAAAATAGATAGGCGTCAGACGTACGATCGGTAATTATGTTGTTGAAGTTTGCATGGAGGTCGAACAGGAGTTGATTACTGATTAGTGAATTACATTTAATACATTCTGAAAATATATGGCTCTTGAGAGGGAGAATACATAGCCGCCATATTAGTAGTAAAACTTATTTTGTATACATTTTAGTTGATGAGTCAGAAATTGGGAAGGAGGCGATAAAAAAATATCGTTGTAATTGTGTTGTTGGGCTCAGAACTTTAGGTTGCTGCGCCCACGTTATGACCATAATATGGTATTCAAGTTGGGCCCGATACCAAGAAAACATCAACCCCCTGCTCAATTCTTGAGTAATATTTTGCTCGAAAGTAATGATGGTTGATAGTATCAATCATTACCTACTTTGGTTGCCAAATGAGTGTATAAATTGTATTTAATTGGTATGAATAAAACAAATACCTAATCACAACCTGAGTTTTATTTACCGTATAAGTGCTAGGCTAAGACTGAACTGCTTACATTAGCAATAACATAGTAATATTTCATAAAAATAAAAGATAACCTCAAAATATCTACGATAACTGCTAATATCTCTGTTTTCGAAAGTGTCCGTCAAGAGTTATTGTTCTTTTCAAACAATTATGTATAATTTCGGACTTAAAAAGGTATTTTTGTTACTGTTGGTTCTTAGGCGAACATTGTACGGACGCAGAACAATGTCATTTTTGCCTGACACGACGCGCCGACGCTCGCTCGGGAGAAGCACAGATTTGTGCTTTAAGAATTTTTGAGGGCCAACCCGACAAAAAAAGGTTTGTCATTATAAACTATAACAAAGATATACTGAAATGTATAATACAGACATAGACAAAGACATACTCTTTAATTTGGTACCATAATCTGTCAATGTCAAGTAAAAAATAAACATAAAAATTCAATCTGAAGTAACGGCTTTTTACACTAGTAGTGCGTGAGCTAGTGCTTAGTGATTTCTCCGTTTTTCTGTATGTATTTGAAATAAAAAGGTAAGTTTTATACTTTTGTGTATTCCGTGTTTGTTATTATTACAAACACGTAGATATATAATTTGTGGCACAAAAAGTCAGAAAAAATCGGAAAAAATACTTCGAATTCGATAAGTTCCGTTTTAGCGGTTGGGTCAAAAATGTGTTATTTTCCCATTCTCATTTATTTTTAGTGGAAAATGTAAATAAAAATAATTTTATAACATATTTCAAATAACATGACGTTTTATTTATTTCAAATTCAGCCAAAAATATTATTGAAATATTGTTTGAAATTTCATACAAATAACATTGAGCTATTATGTACTACGTACTAGAGGCGACACTGTGTTCAGCTTCTTTGTTCCATTCAACTGCGGTGCTTACACCGCACTTTAATCAGTCACGCGCTAGGCGCTTGTAGAGTTGTCACGTATTGTGTTGATTTAAAAAAAATCTCTTGATAAAAATATGCCGTCTTGTGTACTTACATATTGCACAAATAATTCAAGAAATGTCAGTAAAAAGTAAAAACCAAAGAATTACTTTTCATCGGTTAATAAGATACTTAATCAATAAAAAAGTATTAAAGTTTAATAATAAAACAAATTATTCCTAAGACGCCATCTCGTGTCATGGAATATAGATTATGAAATTAATTTGTTCAGATGCGACATTTCTGTAGGCACTTAAGTATAGGACGAATATATTATTATACACATTTTTTTTTGTAGAAACATATATAAGTTATTATAATTAAGCTAAATTTTTCATGTTTAAATCTGCTTATTATTCTTTTATTTTATTTTTAGGTTTCCACATCAAAGTCAAAGTGGAATAAATTCGTCCATTTTTAACTCTCACGTGCCCAGCATTAATGAACGACTCTTATTTTAATTTAAATAAATATATTTATAATTTAAATGTTATATTAATAAGTTTTGTTAAACATACATTTAGTATGTTTTTTTTTATATTTGACATAAATACCTTTAAAAATATTCAGATAAAAATATCATTAAAATGTAATTGTGATATAATATTATGTGATATTATATAAAATAAGCAAATATAATATACAAAATAAACGACAAAATTTAAAAATTGTTCTCGATATAATTTACCTAACAATAAAATCATAACATACTGATCATTCTACCTATGGTTATTAAGATAAGTACATAATACTTCAATGTACAAATCATAATGAATTTCGGTTTTTTTTAATATATTGGTATGAGTAACGAATAGAAACACATAAAGCATAAAAATATACATATTTCCAAACATTTTAATATAGATTTCTCAAAAAACAAACGTGTATAATTTAAATTATTAGTAGTTTCGTGACTAAAAGTGAATTATCTACTACTACTGTGCTTTGAAAGGGTAATTTATGAATTTTATTACAATTTCTAGCAACTAAAAATAACTTTATTCGATAGTTTACACATTCAACAAGAATTCCTGTAATTTTTATCCATAAATATTGTCTCAAAGTGAAAATATAGCAACATTTGCAAGTTAGCAAAAAAATTTGCAATTCCCGCCATTTTAAGGTCTCGAGCAAACAGGAGTATCAAATTACGTGACCATGCGAGCTTGCGAGATATGTGAACCTCTGATTACTTCAAGAGGATATCCGGGCGGCATCTTTCCGTTCTATACAAGGCCAGTAAGCAACCTTTTTTATTATATTATATTATTGAGTACACAGCCATAAGAAACTACTCGTGTTTACTTTGCAATGCTGTTATTCACATCTAAGCTTACAATGTGTACACGAACTGGTGAAGTCGGATAAGTTTATAACTATTGCCAGCCAAAGTCCAAGCTCCAAAATGCACAGTGCCACTTACACCTGATCAATGGTTCATAGAGATAGTACATAAGTTAGTTGATAAATTTATCCATTAAATTATTATTTGAATTTCATTAATTTTTGGAATAAATAAAACTACACTATTAATAGAAAGTAAAATCGCACTTCAAGATTTACATTACATTCATATTACTTTAAAAACTTCATTACCTTTTTCAATTTTTTCCTCAAATTCAATCACGTTTTAGGTGTGACCTATTTAATAAAATTGGCCAAGTTATTGCGTAACATATACTATAAGGAATAGAAAATACAAAAACATAAGAAGACGAAGTGAAAAACTCCTCCTTTTTTGAAATCGCTATAAATAAGTATGACAGCAACAATATTTTTTATATTCTTGGAACCCTTATTCTATTCGACAAACAATAGCAAATCTTATTAAATACGAGATAACGGTGTCCATGTTCAATGTTAATGCAAAGGAGTATTTCTTACTAGCAGGCTGTTTATGACGCTACAAGCTCATTTTGAACATAATTCCGCCTTTTTTATTATTCCATCATTTCAAAAATTGAATAAACGAAAGGCTTTTAACGGGTTCGAAACTTAAATCGCACATTTACATTCACTTGAATTGCAGTTTCATTGTGAACAAGTTGCTATAAATCTATTTTCGAGTTATTATACACATGAGTACACTTTAACTTGTAATAGGTACCGTTTAGAGATGGCGTCGACTAATCAACATAAAGTTAAGTCAGCGGCAAAACAATGCCTCATAAAGTTGATCTAGTCGTCTTAATAATAACATAACATCTTACATTTTGTTATAAATATCAATATCATTCCGTATCAGTAGACTATAGACTGACATTTTTTTTCACAATTGATGATAAGTAGCCATCGCAGTTCATGGCTCTTTTTCTTCTTTTCAGGCTGTAGAAGCTGCCCTTCACGAGTCGTTTGACGATGGTAATGGGCTGGCTAAATAGCTCGTAAAAGGGGTGTTCTCGAGTGACTTCCTCGTATCTGCAAGCGAAGTAAAGGGTGGCCTTCTGGGGATTAAACTGGACTAGATTTAGTCGCCCCCATTCCCAATTTCTCAAACTTTGGTGAACAAAGTTTCGACTTCAGACACAAGTTTGCCCCGGTACTCTGTGACGTTTTTCCGAGAAATATTGGCACGGTCGGTGTATAAAGCATCACTATTGCTGTCACCTCAGTGCAACATAAAGACATAAAAACATAAAGATTTTATTCCAACACTTACATCTACAACACTACACTTACACATGACAAATTACAATAAAAAAATAAAACAAGTGACTTATTATTAACAAACATAAAAAAAACAGAAAATTAAACTAAAGAAAAGAAAAGCGTCGTTTATAATATGTGCATGCAATGTGCTACGATGAAGTGGTGGAAGGGAGACCACCTCACCATAAGCCGCGAGATTGCAGCGCTGATTTTCAGACGGCTCCGAACAAGTTCGGACGGTCAAACTTTATGCGAGCGAGTATTTTTATTTTTCTTAAATCTGTACTATTCAATATTTCAATACCTCATGTGAGATGTGCCCTAAACGGTAGTCTGCAGCGTCTCAAATATAGACAAATATGTATAAATATATATAATAGAGGATAATAAATACTTAGTAATCGTTAAATATATGATTATAAATACTGAATAAATAGCTCATTCTTAAATAAAGCACGATCAATTATTTATACGCCCTTCTGTTCGTTTAGTGAAAATTTCTTTAAGTGTATTTTGAAATTCCCTAATGTCTTTAGAGTACGTAGTGGTGGAGGTATACCTCCACCACTACTACCTACTTATTCCAGCAGTGGGTGGCTGTATATTTGTAACTTCCTCTGAAGGCCGAGCCGAACTATGTCGAGGGACACTTGATATGCGAAAGGAAACACGTTCGTGACACCAGTATAGTTTAGAGTACTGATACTTTGGAGTTTTTGTTTTCAAAACACCGAATAGAGCAAAAGCAAAGTGGAGTTTGCGTCTTGCGGCCATCTTAAGGATGTTATTATCATTAAGGAATGGGCTAACATGACCTCTTGATGGCACATCAAAACAAAACCTTGCGCAAGCATTTTGGACTCGTTGAATAAGGTTTGCGGTGCGTGCCAACAGATATGGCCCGTAGACAGTGCCAGCATTATTAAGTTTTGATAATACCAGTGCGTCAGATAACCTCTTACGCAGTTCAATACTCAGATATTCACGTATCCTGTACAAGATTTTTAACCGATAGAAGCTGTTTCTAACAACACCAGCAATGTATTCTTCGAATCTGAGATCAGGGCTAATTATAACTCCTAGATTATGGGTCGTTTCCACTCTTCTGAAATAGTTTCTTTTAAGTGTACTTTTGGATTGTAATAATTTATTTTGTCTATTTGTTGTTTAGTACCACAAATTAAAAACTTCGTCTTTGACGCATTCAACACTAGGGAATTTTTTCTGACCACTGCAGTACTCGATCGAGATCTTCATTGAGGCCCCGTATAGCTTCCAAAGTATCCATGGGCTTGAAAGAGGTATAAACTTGAGTATCGTCTGCATATATATAGTATTTACAATTTTTAAAGCATACGGTAATGTCCGAAGTATACAAAGAAAACAGCACAGGTGTGTAATATACTGAGGAGATGATGTAGTTTTGGCCATTTTATTTTTTCAGTATTATTTGTTGTGACCGCCCGCTGAGATAACTGCTGAACCATTTTATTGTTTTGGTATAAAAACCGTAATATGCTATTTTAGATTAAAGTAATGTCGTGTTTATTGTATAAAATGCCCTAGAATAGTCCAACAGGACAAGCACAGTTCCTTAACCTATATCTTGAGCCACCAATATATTGCCGACTACATCAGAAAGTGCAGTTGCAGTGCTTCGCCCCTTTCTAAAATCTGATTGAAGATCAGGAAGAATGCAATTGTCTTCAAGATAAGCTGTTACTTGCTGATATACCACTTTCTCAAGAATTTTAAATAAGCATGGTAGTAAGCTTAGCTTAGCTCTTTGAAATCATCAGGATTCCCTTTCTTAGGTATAGGACGTATTAGGGCTCTTTTCCAGATTTCGGGGAATATGTTGGTTCTAATTGACTGGTTGACAAGTGCAGTTATAGTATCCAAGCTTTGTGGGAGTGTCATCAATAACATATTAAGTGTAATACCATCTACTCCTTGTGCATTAGATTTAAGTGTTCTTTTTATTTTTGAAATATCATCTGACGAAACCGTTTTAAGTGAAAAATTCCCACAGCTGAATCTATCAAATTCGAAAAACGTAAGGTCCGATATTGTCACATTATTAGTCCCTGGAGTATTAAGAAAATGAGCATTAATTAAGTCAGGTACCATTAATTAGGAAGGTAATCATCTGCATCATTTTTTGGCGGTAAAGAGTATGCCTTCAAATTTGACCACAATTTCTTTGGGTTAACAATGTTGCTGTTAATAAAAGAATTGTAATAAGCTTTTTATCATAATAAAACGCTATGTTCACTTGATGCTTCATTTCTTTATAGTTGGTTTTTTTTTTTGCGTTTCCATACAAGGGCGATCCTTAAGTACTATAGATTTAACAGGAGCATGCAAGTCAAATAATTGTATAATGTAAAAGTTAAATGTTTCTGTCATTTCATTTACGCTATCAATACACTGAATATCTTTCCATGGAATCAGCTGGAGATCGTGTTCGAAATATTCAGGCAGAATATCATTTAGAGGGCGATATACTACAGATCGTGGGAGTATTTTATCTTTTTTTATATGCATCTCACAGGAAAGGTAGGCGTGACTACTTAAGGCGTTGATGTGGTTAATATCCACTCCGGTGTGCTCAGTCCGCCGACGGCATCGTTCTCGGATGGTCGCCTCCTGGTGGTCCGCGCTCCCGTACAGTACGGTAGTGCTGTCTCGCTCTCACGCGCCTCCGCTGTCCTGCTCACGCGGAACAGCGTCGAGGCTGCCGGTGAGTCACTTTCTCGCTACAGCTCTTGCCCCCCTGTCTTCGGGCAGGGAGGTCTGACTGACTTCCGCTTTTCATTTTCATTTTTCATTTTCAATTTTCATTTCTTTTCGTTCATTTTCATTATCATTTTCATTTATTTTCATTTATCATTCTTCAATTTTTTTTTTGTGTACTGTCATTTTTCTTGTGTTCTTGCATTATTATTACATGCATAGTGTGTCGTAGTACGTCTCGCGTTCTAGTCCCTGTTCTACAGAGAGCAGGGACCCGTCCTCATCTTTATCGTTACTTAGCTTAGCTTGCTTGACTGAAAAATGGCAACACTCCAGCCTCACTGAGTCCCTCGCCGCCCTCATTAACCAATTCGGGTTAAATGGCAATGAGACGGTCCTCGCCGCCATCGCCACCATCGCCGCCCAGGCTTCCCTCCCTGCCCCTCAGGCACTCCTCCCGCCGCCAGTAATAGCGTCTTACCTCGAAACGAGGAACTCCTTTGCCCCGCTAGAATCTGCCCCCTTAGAAATGGAGTACGCATGCTCCGAGTCCTCGGCACCGACCTCCCGGAAGAGGCCCGCCACCACCTCAGGCTCCGGTTCATCGGAGTCCTCTGACTCCGACGAAACCGGTGAGTCCAATTTCACCACCGTAAAGGAATAAGATAAAACGCACCCCCCACTATTTCAGCGGCCCCTGCCGCTCCTCACTCCTCCACAGCCCTCGACGCTGCCCCCGTCCCACTGATGTCACTAGACATCCCCACACCGCCCAAACCAGCCTCTCGTTGTGCTCCAGTCCTTGCGAAGAAGCAAGTCCCGCCCCCTGTCTTCCTAAGAGACAAGGCTAAGTTCACCCAATTGTCTAAAACCTGCTACGACGCAGGTATCAAATACGATCATGCCGTCAACCTCGGGGAGGCGGTCAAAATCATCCCTGCCTCGATCGAGGACTTCCGTCAGATCACCCGGCTATTCACAGCCGAACGGGTATCTCCTACCACACGTACGCTCTCCCGAAAGAGCGCAAAGTCAGGGCCGTCATCAGAGGCGTCCCATTTGAGTTCTCAAACGAGGAAATCCTTGAGGACCTTAAGTCCCAAGGTCCTTGATCCAAACGTGCCGGAGGCTAAAGCCATCTTCCGGCAGGTACGCACAGTGTGCGGCCTGTCAAGGGTGAGGGTAGAGCCCCCACATAGGCCCGGTTTCCCGGCGCAGTGCCACCGCTGCCAACTTTATGGTCACGCGGCGGCCAACTGCTCCGCCCCACCCAGGTGCGTGAAGTGCCTAGAACCACATAACACGAAAGAGTGTCCCCGGCCCAAAGACGCCGAATCCCCGCCCGCTTGTGTCCTGTGCAACCAGACAGGACACCCGGCGAACTACAAGGGTTGCCCACGCGCACCTCAACCTCGCCCCAGTAGGCAAGCTCCACCGCCGGTGAATGACCGCTCATTCCCGGCCCTCCAACAACGGCCCCGTCAGGGCCCTTCTCAGCCCATCCAGGGCTTCCCTCGACCCTCTCAGGGTCCCCCTGGCCCCCTGGGCCCCTAGGCCCCCTCAGGGCATAATTCGGCCCCCTCCGGGCTTCTCCAAGCCAATGCAGCCTCCAGTCTTTCCCTGGGGGCCCAAAAAGGAGACCCACCGCGGACAACCTCGTACGCACACGTGAAGCAGAGCCCACACCCGACGACTACAACACGCTATATTCCGCGATTAGGAATATTGATGTTAGGGAAATCACCGTTGTAGCACGCAAACTGCGCGCGGCGAAGTCCCCCCAAGAACGTCTCCTCGCTCTTGCTGAACACAACGACCTTCTGCTAGCGTTGTAAGTTAAGTTAACTTAATTAACTTAACTTCAATGTCTGAGCAAATTAACCTACCAAGATCCCACGGTCGTATCAAACCTAAGGGTTAATCGCTTGTATCATTTAATATTCGCGGCTTGCGAAATAACCTCCCAGAGCTTAAGCTCTTTCTTCGGAATCGTGAAGTCGATTTCCTCCTCCTACAGGAAACTAATCTCAAAGCTAAGGACACTAGAGGCCTTTCTATTAAAAACTTCTCTCTTCCTTCGTAACGACAGACCCGACCGCCGAGGTGGCGGAACGCCCATCTATTACAAGAAGACACTTCATTGCTCGCCCATTTCTACTCCGCAGCTTACCAACATGGAAGCCACGGTATGCAGGCTAGCTATGACTGGACATCAGTCCATCCTCATAGCCTCCTGCTACATCCCTTCAGGAACCTATCCCCTCAAAAAAGATTTTGAGGCCATTTTATCTTGAGGCAATTCAGTCATTATGTTTGGAGATTTTAACTCCAAGCATACTGAATGGACATGCTGCACTACGTCCCCTAGTGGCAAGATACTGCTCGATATCACGCAGTCTCTTGATATTACCGTCCATAGTCCTCTCGGTGTTACTCACTTTCCCGATAACACCGATCACGCACCCGATGTGTTAGATTTTGCGTTACTCCAAGGAGTTTCTCTCAACCTCAGAGCAATCGAGACACTAGACGATCTGGGTTCAGATCACCGACCGGTCTCCCTCATTCTTGGCCATCAGCCACCTCCCCCAACACACACGAAAACCTTCACTAACTGGAAGGGATTCAAGGAGTCCCTAGCTAAAGCTTTGGACTCACAGGACTCTACCATCCCCATACCGTCGGACTTAGACAGTCCCGAAAAAATCGATACCGCGGTCGATTCACTCTCCACCCTTATTAAATCCTCCCTTAAGGAGAACGAAAGGGTCGTCCCGGTTGCTAACAATAGTGGGCTTCCCCTACAGATTAGCAACCTATTAAAAGCCAAAAAAAGCTGCTTTCCGGAGAGCAGCAAAATATCCCACCCCCGAATATAGGCGCGCGGCCAATCGTCTTCAACGAGAACTCCGCTTCCGCCTCTCTGAATTTCGAGATCTCGAAAAGAGTAAGCTCATGGAGAATATCTCTCCATCTCACACAGCGTACTATCAGATGGCTAGAGCCCTCCGCATAGACGCTATCACCCACACTCGCCCTCTCTCCCGTCCCGACGGCACGGTTGCCTTCGAGGACGAGGAAAAGGCTGAGTGCTTTGCAGATAGCATTGCCGCTCAATGCTCTCCCAGTTCTCAACCCGTCGACCCCTCACACGTCCAGGCAGTGGAGGATGAGGTCCGCCGCCGGAACTCACCCCCTACGGCCTCCGAACCTATCTCTGTGTCCAATGATGAGATTTCATCCCTCATCAAAGGACTTAAGCCCAAAAAGGCTCCGGGCGCGGATGGCATCTTCAACCAAGCCCTAAAACACTTTCCCGAGCAGGTGTTAACCTTTTTATCTATTATCTTCAACGCCTGCTTCAACCTCAGTTATTTTCCCCCTACGTGGAAAGAGGCTACTGTGATTGGAATTCCCAAGCCAGGCAAGCCTCTCAACCTCCTCTCCAGCCATCGCCCCATTAGCCTCCTCAAGGCAATGGGCAAGCTCTTCGAAAGAGTCATCCAAACGCGTATGAGGCGCTATCTGTTTCCCACAGACGGCGACCCTCTTACCATTCCCCATCAATTCGGCTTGCGAGCCAAACACTCATGTCCCCAACAAGTTCACCGCATTGTGGAATATATCCTCAGCGGTTTCTATCCTCGTCGTCATAAGACCATCGCGGTCTTTTTCGATATAGCCAAAGCTTTCGATAGAGTCTGGCACACAGGCCTCATCTACAAGCTCTATATAATAGGTCTCCCCGATCGTCTAGTTCGTCTCGTGGCCTCCTATTTAAAACATCGTACCTTTCGTTTTAGACACGAAGGCACGCTTTCTTCACAGCGAACTATCAAGGCTGGTGTCCCTCAGGGCTCAGTACTTGCTCCTCTGCTGTACATCCTGTTCACCAACGACATTCCCATCCCGTCGAAAGGTGTTCAACTCTCCCTCTTTGCAGATGACACTGCCATCTACTGCAAAGGTGTCTCACTACCCCTTATACGGAACAAGATCCAAAAGTCAGTTGATGACCTAGGAGCTTGGTTCAAAAAATGGCGCATCGATGTGAACCCGGAGAAGAGCTCCGCCGTCCACTTCGATTATAAACGACGCCGTCTCAAAAACACTCCACCAATACGTATGCTAGGGACCCCTGTCCCCTGGCATACGTCCGCCAAATATTTAGGTGTCACTCTAGACACAGGGCTCACTTTCAAGCCCCACGTCAAAAGAGTAACCCGTCACGCACGGTTTTATCTGAGTAGGCTCAACAGTATGTTGGGCCGACACAGTAAAATGTCCCTTCGAAACAAGCGTACCCTCCACAAGGTATGTATACGACCAGTCATGTCCTACGCGGGCCCCGTCTTTGCCCACGCAAACCCTAACATTTTAAATGAACTCCAAATAGTTCAGAACCTCTTCTGTCGTCGAGCTGCGAACGCACCATGGTACGTCCGTAATGCCGACCTTCATCGGGACTTAGAGCTCACAAAAATTCAACAATTTTTTTAAAAAACTCTCTGAGAACTTCTTCAAAGCCTCAGAGTCGCACCCAAACCATTTAATTCGTGAGGCAGCTTCTTATGCAGCCCCCCTCTCGCTATCGAGTCCGCAGGCCGAGAAACTCTCTCTCGGACCCGCCTAATAAACTTTCAAACGACCTGAACTGTCTCCTGGCGGCTCAGGCCAACTCTAATTAAATAAAATTATTGTAATATCTAACATTAATTTGCCTTCGTAGGCACTCCCTCAGCGGCACTTAGCCGCCTGCGCCCTCTTTTCCCAAAAGAGGGTCGCTCATGATAAGGCACAATAGAGCTTAATCAGCCGGTTGCCTGTCCCCAAAGGCGGTTTTTAGAGGGTATCACTTAGGGTCCCCGGTAGGACAGTGAGCCCCTCATAACCACGATAGACCGGCTATCGTGGTATGCGTAATGCATTTTCCGCCTCCCTACGTATAGGGTAGCCCTTTAATTGCTTCGGGCGCAAAAAAAAAATTAATAGCCACATTTCGCGTGGATACGTCGTACGTCGTACACGACCTATTATGCGCAATATTCAGCAATAAAAAGGACGAGTCAGAGATTATGAATGAAACAATGTTATTGATGAGATTGGATTCATTTATTATAATTTTTGTGCTTAAACTGTTTAAGAAATATTTTAATTTGTACTTCTTATATTTTTCTCTTTCTGTTTATAAATTTCTAAGATTTCAAATTTACCCTGTTTCCCTAAAAGAGGGCTAAAATTCGAGACATGTCAGGAAAATTCCTGTCATCTGGTAACCCTAATCGTAGTTAATGCCTACGTCGTTATTAGGGAGACACTGCTTCTCATCTCCTGTTTTGTTTCCCACTGTCGCCACTTACGACACCCGCGGGATGATATCAGGTAGTGGATATACTTGCACTGCCACTACACGGTTAACACCTCTCTTACTAAAGGTTGAATTTTCCAAAATTCTTTCTTAGTGGATGCTTACGTCATAAAAGGCACGTCTAGTTTTTTGGGATGTGCGTCATGATATAATATTTTTCATACAATCTTTGCACCCTCTTTTTTAAGTCCCTAGGATAGATTATTGAGGAAACTAAAAATGTGAAATTTATTACTTTTAATTCAGGTGTGAATTACATATTTTAAAAATATACGTATATAGTATAGATATACATTAACGCAACCCTATATGAAAAAAGATGTAATAGAAAACATATTAAATACAGTACTCTCACCGCTATTAACTCGCAAAAATTATAGAAAATTTATAGTCACTATAATTTATCCTATGAAACACACAAGCACACACTAGACGAAAGCACTTTTTAGACAAAGTAAAGTCTATTGACCTATTACTACAAAATAATACAAGCATGAAAAAAATTGCAAATAAGAGGCTATTTGAGTTACCTAATAAAACTTTTAAGATATAACATGTAACACAAAAAATGTGTATACTCTTATAGTATGTGATTATTCTCCATATTAAAATTTTTATAAGAAGCATTAATATTTTTACCAAACTAATCAAATACTCACTATTATTAAGACAGCAAAGATAGTTTATAATTTCGATATTATAAAGTACATAAGCCTTTAACTTAAAGTTAGCAAAAAGGCTGAAGTGTACTCGTATTACCCTATCACTCCAAGATAAGGCGTGTATAAATAATGTTGTTGGCAAGAAGTTATGTAGATTGTTAAACAATAAATTAAGGTTAAAGGAGGTATAGGACACCGAGTCTGTAATGTTATAATACAAATATGTTAGCCACAATATTAACAAATTTAAAGGAAAAATCATTATATTTCCTAAACCAACCAAACATTCACTATAACTAAAACTGCAATGGTAATAATATAAAATCGCAATAGTATAAAGTATATAATCCTTTAACTTAAAATTAGCAAAAAGGCCAAAGCATATTGACATATAACTACAAAAAGGTGTGTATAAAGAATAAAGTCAATAAGAATCTGTATAGGTTATTAAACAATAAAATTAAGTTAAAAGTGTCATAACATACTGTGTCCATAATTTCATAATACAAATATGTTAGCCACAGTACTAACATATAAGAAAAAATTACTATTTTACCAAAACCAATCAAACACTCACTATTACTAAAATTACAAAAACAAAGGTAGCACATAAACATAAACTATATATACAACCAACTCTGAGTTAGCAGAAAACACGACTTAGGTCTGTATCGGATCGGATACGTGTTACGGGCTTTCCATCTTCCTTCCTTACGAATATTTGACCACCCTCTGTCCATGTGTAGCGCCAACTTGCCTTTTTTTACTGCCTCACGTGTCTTCCCAAACAATTTCCTATTGTAGGGAGTAAGCCGCTCATTAATGTAGATCCGACACGGATCTCCGGGCAACCCCAGTGAATCACTGAACGTAGGAACTCGTCCCGAACCTCACGCCGACTCCTCCGCACCACAATCTTGTGGGGTCCAGTAGACATGAATTTTAAGCGCTATTGTTATTATAATAAGATGTACGCAAAATACCAGCACGCTCAGCATGAAGTATCTCACAGTGATCAATATCGAGACCTATCTTTTAGCGCATAGCACCACCTTTTTGCTCCGGTAACCGCGATATCTCCAGATCATTGGCTAGGAGGTCCTGATCTCTCTCATTAAGTTGGACCCGAAGTTCACTTACTCTCTAGTGTTTTAGTGTCACACTTAATCAGACGTTCTTCATATAGTTTTTCCAACTTGGTGACTCTGCAATCCATTTTCTCCAGGTTTTTATTGCATGCAAGAACTGTATCCTTTAGCATAGTTATATTGTCTCTCATTTCCTTCAACTCATTCCTCATAGCGCTAAGCTCATTTCGAAAAAGACGAATTTCTAAACCTATATCGATATCTTTATGGGTAGGACTACTGTCACCAACTTCTTGGCACTTAACCGGTGTGTTGGAATGGTCTCCAGTGTGAGGAACCTTATTTTTACAAGCAGGGCACATCCATGAAGCGGATATCTTCGTCTTCTCAGACAGGTTCAGACAGGCTCGATGATAGGATACATCACATTTGCCACATATAATAACATCTGTCGCCGGCAGGTAACGACCACAGGCTCCAGACTTGACCATGGTGAGTTGATTGTGATAGACTTATTTACATTACTTTATTTCTTTATGTACGTTGCAGTGTCTTATTTATTACCAGTAGCCAAAAGTGGGCAATAAACACGAACCTATTGATCACTACTACTGACCAGGTTTACAGTTAAAACAACACACAATTATTGACCTTTTTTATAATTATTATAACTAATCGAGAATTATACTTTAAAAATTTACTGTAATAATAATTATTGCAGAAAATAAAGTAAACATAATGTTTTTTAACAAATGAATATGTAACACGAACAAAATAATGTTAAAATTTAGTAATTATAACGGGGTAGATCGATATCGATGATAGTTTTATTTTAACACTTTTAATTTTAAAGTTATTTTGATTTCGCTTAACTAATGTTGAATTCTTCTACACAATGTTCTGAATTGTCATACACACTCACTTTTATGACTTTAAAGGATAGATAATTATTTTAAATTAAGCAAATTAGAGCACTACACTGACAACAACATTACTCGCTCGACGGTAGGTTACAACTCTCTTACATAATTACCAATGATTAATAACAACATGTCATTGTTATCCAGAAGAAACAGCGTTGGTGATAGCACGCAGCCTTGTGGAACACCAGCGTTAATGGGCTTGTAATCGGAGCATGCACCGTCTACTACGACCTTGATGCTCCGATCAGCAAGAAAACCGGTGATCCAATCGCACAATTTATCGGGAAGCCCATAAGAAGGGAGCTTCGAAAGAAGCGCTTTGTGCCAAACCCGATTGAAAGCCTCCGTTATTTCCAAACTAACGGCCAAAGGCCCCCCTTGGACTCTACTGCCTTCGCCCATTTATGAGTTAGGTAGCCCAGAAGATCAACAGCTGAGCGACCGTGACTGAAACCATACTGGTGGTCACTAATCAGCTGGTGATACTCAAGGTACCGCACGAGCTGGCTGTTAATAATGGATTCCATTATTTTAGAGAAAAAGGAGGTAATGGCGATAGGGCTATAATTGGACGGATCAGAGCGGTTACTTTTTTAGGGATCGGGTGCACGAAGGCTGTTTTCCATGATTTTGGGTCTACGCCTAGGGAGTAGGAGTACCGGAAAAGATGTGTTAAAACCGGTGCTAACTCCGGAGCACACGTCTTCAGCACAATAGGAGGGACGCCATCAGGCCCACTCGACTTGTTTATGTCCAGGGAGAGGAGTGCTCTGCTCTGCGTTGGGTAAACAGCACATCCTGCATGGAGCACTCACATTAATTTTATTTATTTTATGAATTTATAAATTTTTTATACTATTTACCTTAACAGTTAAAATTTGTATTAACCATCTTTGAAACACCGTACAAAGAGGAAACCGAGATAATAGGAAACACTGTATTTAAAAGAAAGGTTCTAAAAATGTTATTAATATTGCTAATCTTAACTTTAACCACTGCTATTAAGCTAAAATGCTTAAGTTGAGATGCTTGTGCTAGGAGTGGTTCACGACAGTAGTCGAATGGCGGATTTAAACCCACAAGCATTTGAGTTCGCAGTCCGGACTCTGTGATTAATCTACTGTCACTTACCTTACTGTATTCTATCTCATTCTCTCGCGGGCTAAATCCTATAGATGTATATGTTTGTCTCTTTTTAGTGCCGCTTTTTCATTTCATCGAGTTCCCAATCACAAAAATTCTAAAGAAATTTTCACTTCAAAATTGTCTTTAAGTCTAATAAACTTTTAAAATGAGATTCCTGCGACCAGAAAAAAACAGCTAAAGAAATTCCGCAGGTTTCCTCTATACATCCGTATAACCAGCCATGATATAATCAGCGGTGCTGTGTTTGCGCATACACTTGTCGCACAAAAATATCTCAAGTAAAAGTTGCTACCGAGATCAAAATCGGCCAGGGGACATCATTACCAATGATAAGTAAAAATGTGACATAATTTTATCAAAAATAAACTTCTGTAAATACGTTATTGGTTTGACAATTTACTGTCTAGGCTATCACTAATTATTTACCACTAGTCAACCAAGTTTGGAAAGGAAAAGTATAACGCACCGGTACTGTATTCTCCATTTCGAGCAACTTTAGAACTGCCCATAGCTAAAAAAATATATTAGATCTACATACCTGTCATTTTAAACACCTAATAAGGACCTAGGATTCCAAATTGCATGGATACACCTACTAAAGTTTTTGAGTTATTAAAGCCTGAAAAGTACAATTTGTTCACTCATTTACTTAGTAAAAACCCTTCCAGGTTCATTAGAAACGTAAAATTTGGCACCAAGGTGTACCTTGAGTCGTATACAAGGAAGAAAATCAGATATCTAGAAATTATCGGTATTCGGTGTTGACGTATAATTCTTATAATTTAAATTTAAAAAAAAGAAAACAGTAGTTTAAAAGCAAGAGAAAACGTTGAAGGTCTTGGCTTATGTATTTAAACTAATAAATTGATTACACCTTTAAACAAAATATTGATACTGTTGAGGCCGATCCCGTTTAACGTTTTGAAAAAACCACTAAGTAACCTCTCTAAAGGTTTATGAGAAAAGTTCGCACACAAAATTGATAATGTCCCTGACTACCAAACTTAAATACGTCTAGGAATCTACATACGTCCTATCTACCCAGTGGTCTGAGTTTAACTCATGGGCGTACAACTTAGAACATTATTTTGAGAACAAAGTGATCTTTTTTTGTACTCCCATCTACATTGCAAAACCTTAGACTAGACTTATTTTAATCCAACTAGAGGGCACGCTTATACATTAAGTTTACGTATACGAAATGATCTATGTTTCGTTCGCACTTTACTATGCAGCACAGAGTATTATACCTTTGTATAAACTATGCAGTTAATGGCGGTCACTGCTAGTAAAGTTTAAATTGATAATAATATCTATTTAACATTATTCCTGTTTTTCGTGTGTTTATGTGTTTTATTTCATTGTAATTGATAAATCTGCGACATAGTTCAGTTTTGTTTATTGATTGTAACTAAAATGCCACGTGGCAATGTGTGGCATTTTATGCAATATATTTAGGCAATGTGTTTTTAAATGTGACCAATTTGGTAAGAACTTTTTTAATATTCGCGTAATTTCCAGTTTTTGTTCACTTGTAAACAGCTAATATCTAAGAAATTGAAGTTTTGGGCATGGGCTGTTATGGTCAAAAGTCCACTGCTATGCATAGGTAGGCCTTTACAGATTGCCTCGTAGGTACTATTTGCCATAGCTGCCACGCTTGGTAGGTGGGTTATTGCTTATCTCCTGATTCAGTTTTCCTCTCTCGCCTTGCAACCTTGATATAACAAATCGGAAGGGAACAAGTTAATATTCGTTATATCAAGTAATTCGTTGAAATTAAGTTTGTTATGTTGAGGTTAGGTTGGTCGTAAATTTTTTACAAAGGTAAAAAAATCGCGACATGAATCGCATACTATGGGATTATATAGATATGGGATGGGGTTAAGGGTCATACGTAGGTGGAAAATTTATAATAAAGGTTTTGGGTTGACAAAATTCGTTAATTAGAGGTATTTACACTTTTCTTGATAGTTGAGAATTATAAAGAGTTATAAAGAGGTTATTCGTAAGATATGTTCGCAATGTAAAGGTATATTTTACATTGACTTATGGACAATTCAAAGAGATCACGAAAAATTTGTTAAATCAAGGAAGTCGTTATATTGAGGTATGTTAAGGTTGCACTGTATTTTATCATTTCAGATATTTTGCACTACTTTCCTAGACCGGAATACCCTACAATGGAAAGGTTTTAGCTATGGAAGAGCAGGAACATATTTAAAAGATAAGACCGATCGTAAAATATACAATAACCACCGCATTTGTGATCGGCACTTTGAGGATCGTTTTTTATATCCTCATACCAAAAGGCTTGCAAAAACAGCTTACCCCAGTCTTAACCTTGGTAAGACTTTATTCTTTTATTCTCACTTTTATGTTTATTAGCTATTATTTAAGCAGTGCAGACTAAAGAAACTCAATTTCATGATGTAATATTACTAAAGATGGTCAAGCAATCTTTTAGTTTTACTTATTATAGATATGTCAGTGTACAGCTTGACTACAACAACTACATTTATTAAAAGAAAATGTACAAAAAGTGTTATAAATAGCTTTCATAAGAATAAATATGTTCAAACTTTAAACACTAGGAACAAACATAAGCTTGTAATACCAGTTACTAGAATCCACTGAGTCAGTATTGCTTTATGGGGCAATGTATTATACGCTTTCACAACAAAATTGCAGAAAATGTTCAAAATTTGTCAATTAACAATTTGAAATGTTTTATTAGAGGAAAAATGTACAAAAAGTGTTATTATAATATCAAAGAATACATAAAATAACTCCTGGGAATGAGGTGATCGCAATCATGCTTGTATGTACTATTAAAATTTATTTAAAAAATGATATTTTAAAGTGAAATATTTTTAAAAAAAGTCACGCTGGGTTTCTTGCTGGTTTTTCCCAGGACAGTGGTATCAGTGGTAAATAAAACATGATTTCCAATAAGTATTATGTAATCATCTATATTTAATTAAAAAAATGTTCTATTCTCTTTAATATAAGATATTTGCTAATTGGTAGGGACATTGTATAAAGAAATCAATTGATATTGTGCAAATACTGTTAAATTTAACACATCTAATATTATTCAATAACTAAGCAAAGAATTTTTAAACAATAAACGTTTTAAAAATAACCTGTTTTTTATTTTTTGGTATAGGAACTTACAATTACCACAAGAAACATAAACAACTATTAATTACATTGCAGCACTTGCGCAATGTAATTAGTGGTTGTATATAAAATAAAAATATTAAAGTGCAAATAGAGCCCAAAGCACCAATATTTTAACGCCATCTATTAGGCAAAACCCGAACTTTGACTAAAATTAAATTTGAGTCGCACATCTATCTCTAGTATATATACAGTAATCTATGGTTTAACTGATCATTAAAGATGTAAATAAATTAACATAGAAAATTACAATACAATTGCTGGCTATGGTTATATTAAGGAAAATACTGTGGATTAAATAAATGCTTACTAAGATTATACTACGGTGTAAAAAGGGATATAACAATACCCAAATATGTAAATGTGAAAAGGCCAATTTTGGTATTCCATAGATACTATGATTTAGGCTACTGCTGTGAAGTTTGGCGCCTTTTTAGAGCTCAACTCGTAACGGCTAAAGTGACGAGCGTTGTTTATACGATACTTGGTCCCTTTTCGAGATGTAGTTTTGGTGGTATTAATATTTACTACGCAAAACCTACTCTACGAGTGCGGTTTAAGGTAAACTTTTTTTTCTCAAAATTTTTTGTGAAATAGTTTACTTGGTACTAATTAGTGTCTGTAACTCAAGGAATAGGTAACCAAATTCATGCAAGTGCATTGAAACCTGTAAGAAGGAGATGGAAAAAATCTCATACCTTACTACTACTTGTAAGTATTTACTTGCACGTGCCACCAAATTAAATAATTATTTATTCAGAAATACTGAATTGTCATTTATAAAACGTACTTACGTTCATTGCAAAAACGTAAGTAATCGGAAATGAAGTTATTCCGTACAAAAAGGACTAAAAAGGTCCCATCAAATCGTCATCAATCAGACATTGTCACCGTCAAAAAAGTTATATTATCTGCGGAGGAAGTTGTCTTTGACACGTACCAGTGCTGCCATCAAATGTCGATGAAAGTTGAAAATGGATAACGTATTTGTGGTTCCGATACCCTACAAAAGACGTCATTTAAGTGTGCTACAGAAATCATGTACTGAAGGACTCATACGTATATTTTACATATAAAGATTGACAAGTGGTTATAACATGAAAAAACCCTGTACTTGATTTTTCTGTTTCTTCTTATACAGCCTCTTTTAATCCTCTGTATACATTTCTAATATATCTAATATACATTTCAATAATGTTTTTTCGTGGGTAGGAGTGAAATAAGTAACACATGTTTTTGATCAGTCTCGCGTAATTTATATTTTACAAATAGAAATTAGGATATTTAAATGTGTAAAACATATATATAATAATCATCTGTTTACCAGCCTTGATTCCTTGATATATTTTTTTCTTAATTTGCTAACACTACACGAAACCATGGAAGCTCTCAAAGGATCACTGTCAACCATGTCAGAACTCTTCAATACTCGTATGAATGAGTTTCAGCAGGACTTAAATAAGACTAGTCCAACTGTGGCCTCAAATATATCTGTACTCTCAACGGAGTTCGCAACATTCAGAAAGTTTTTCTTGTCCGCTCTTGAAACTGTTCAAAAACAGATTGAATTTCTTGGGAGAGATCGACCGCTTGGAGATAAGAGGGCGTCGTAAGTTTCTGCTGCTTCATGGGATTCCCGAGGACAAGTCCGAGGATACATCTTCAATGGCTTCTAATCTTATAATGGACAAGCTCAAGATTCCCAATGTGTCTAACAATTCTTTTAGCAGCTGCCATCGCCTTGGACGTTCTATAGAAAAGAAGCCAAGACCAGTTCTTGTAAAGTTCCGGGATTTCCGAGTCCGTGATCAAGTTTGGTTCTCAAAAACAAAACTGAAAGACACGGGTGTCACTATGTCCGAGTTTATAACAAAAGGTCGTCACAAGATGTTCATGGTGGCCAGGCAGAAGTTTGGCATAAGTAATTGCTGGACTAGGGATGGTTACATTCATATTATCGCTTATGACGGTTCGCGCCATCAAGTTGAATCCCTCGCTGAGTTCGAAGTCGTCCCAGTAGCACCAGCTGCTGCTACCCAAGCACAGAAGGCAGTCGCTGGAAGTAATAGATCTACTGACAAAGTAGTTCAGCGCTCCAAGAGGATAGTGAAGAAATTATAGTTATGTGGTATAGGACCTTTAGTTCTCTTCAATAAACTGTATGTATTGTCTTTTATCACATTATGATTTCTGTCAATATTTCAGTGTCTCTGCATTGTGCTTTTTGCTAACCTTATTTCTTTTTTTTACCATTCTTATGTTAAGTGTTAAATAAGATATGAGTTAATTACTCCATATATTATATAAGTAGTCTAATAGTTTTTTTAAATATATGAGTTAATTAGTCTCTGCATTGTACTTTCGATAACCTTATTTCTTTTATACCAGTCTAATGTTGAGTGTTAAATAAGATGTGAGTTAATAAGCAAATTAGTCGTTATAAATCCCTAGTATATACGAAGTATTATCTATCTACATCACGTTGAAACTTAGACTTTGTATATTGTTTTGATTTTATTGTTCTAAGTTAGGTTAATTTAACAATGTAGGTATTTGATACTGATAATTGACTGTTATCTTAGGTTTCGCATTATTGTAAATTCGGTTAGCATAATTGTAAATTTTTGTTTTTACAATTATGCAAAGAGTATATAATCACTATGTTATTTACCTTAGAGAAACATCCTCTCATTACAGAGTATTAAATGTTCTTGGTCGTAGACAGAGAAACCTATAGACAAATTGACGCCTTCTTTCGCATTCGCACACGAAAAAGATAGATTTATGCATACGTCTTGCATAGAAATGAGATAGAACGGTGTGATTGTTTGTCCTTTTCTCCGTGCTGGTTTTTTTGTTTAGCAAACTCTACAGTTTGCTAAACAACTTTGACAGCGTAGTGATTTAAGGAGTTTACAAGTTGGTTTAAGTGAGAAAAAAAGTGTTTTGTGGGCTTAAGATTGGTGAATCTTGTTCAGTTCAGTTCTTAGAACAATTAAAATTTTTATCTAAATGTGTTTAAAAGTCATAAAGATTATTCCATTACCTAAAAATTCGTTATCGTTCTTTCTCACTAGACTACTTCTCGATTGGACACGATCTTATGGGTTGACGGTTAACCCTTCAAAATCGCAAGCTATAATTATTGGGAGTTCAAGAACTATTTCCAAAATTAAAAAATGTCAACTTCAACCCGTTGTATTTAATGGTATTCTTATTCCATATAAAGAAGTAGTGAAAAATTTAGGTATCCTTTTGGATTCCAGTCTTTCTTGGACACCCCAAATTAATGCAGTGAGCCGAAAAATGTTTGCGGCTTATGCTTCACTCCGAAGGCTTAACTACTTTTTACTCATTTCTACCAAAATTACGCTTGCACAATCTTTGCTACTCCCTATCCTCGACTATGCTGACATTTGTTACCTTGATATCACCGAGGACTCCAAAATCTCTGTATACGGTTCATATTTGGGCTTCGTAAATATGACCATGTCTCGGAATACCGCACTAAACTCAAGTGGCTCCCAATCCGTCTTCGTCGGAATACTCATATACTTTCTGCGCTCTACTGCGTCTTATTTAATGAATCAACTCACAGCAGAATAGCCTACAGCTTTAGTCAGTAATACAGCACTGCACGCAGTGCTGTTTATCGGAGTGCAGAAGTATGTAAGAGGGTACCTACCTAGATATATAAATTATATATAATATATAATATATCCTAGACGGAAATTTTTGTAAGAACCAACTTATTTTTTTTTTTTGATTGAAATTAAAAGGAATCTTCTATAAGATGAAGTTAAATATATCGTAGTTTTTATTTCTGTCTGAAGCCCCAATATTAAATTTCTATTTTTTAAGTTATTAAGTTAATTTTGTGAGCCGGGCTTAAATTTGTTCTCCTGCGTTACATAAATAAAGTTAATTAAAAATGTAACCAATATTTTACTTTTTTGTTCTTCTTCGTTACTATTGTTTAAAATTAAAATAATTTTTTTTCGATATCTTTTTTCGACATCAGTTAGACAGGTGTAACAATTTACTTAAATTAAGTCAGTCTTAAATGCAAAGGAATCAACATTCACTTATAGAAAAAAAATATAACAAGAAGATCAATTCTACAAAAGCTCAAGCTAAAATTAAGGGACATTTGGTAACGCATGAGAAGTTTTTGGTAACATATGTGAAAATATATTAACATATTATATGCAATCTAAAATATCAACAAGTGTACAAACTTGTGTTTTGGCCTCGAAATTAGATCGAAACTCCATGGCAACAAGTAAATTAAATCAAAATATTTGTTATGCTTACGCAGAATCACGTGGTCGCATTGCAGAAACACAATAAACCCACCCACAAAAAACACACCCTCTCCAAGCACTTTCTATCTATGTTACCAACAAACTCTCACATAACAATAGCTGTGGAGAGTTGAGCGTACTCTCAGATCGAGTATAAACTACTTAGACTAGTAACTTAGAAGACCGCCAATGTGTAATATTTTTTGGGGACAAAGATTGAAATATTCTTATAAAATACGTTATTTTAAATGAAATCTTATTTATATTATTGTAGTAAAGTTTAATTAATTGTAATTAAAAACATGTACAAATTAAAAAGGGTTTTCTTACAAAAAATTTAATCACTTAAACTAAATTGGTTACTCTATACATTCTGGACACAGAATGTATAGAGTACTGCCATTATCTATCAGAAGTAGAGTTGCCAGATAGTCGGGATTTGTCTCAATTCTCCCGATATTTTAAACGATCTGCAGACTCCCGACAAACCTCGAAATCTCACGACAAACAACTTGTCTTCACATCACAGCTGCTTTTAATTTAACAAAGGCTGATTTACTAATTAGACTGAACTTTGTAGTCAATTGTTTGAATTTTAAATCTACTGTATAATAAAAAAGGATCTTAATTGGTGGATTCAGTAAAGTATTTTGTAGCTTATTCATTTAAAAAACAAACTTTTTATTTAACATATTTATTTATAATGTCTGTTTCTCCTGACAACAACCTCTAAATTCCGACATTTTCAATTTTTGTCCAAATGCTATGGCCTTCCGATCTGGCATTTCTAACTGGTTGAGACCACGCTTTCACACAATACCAGCGTAAAATAGCAGCTGTTGTGTCTCGCACGGTAAGCTTTGTTCTGGAAACTTAGCATTCCATCTCAGTTCACAGGGATGACAAAACATCTGGATTTTGATTCTTAATCGAGGATAGATATTGACGTCTATGGGCTAGCATCCACTTATCTTCAGGTGGACTGTGTGTTCGTTCGCCACTGTTATTCAATAAAAACAATCAATAGAAAAATATTGTATTCTCGTTTAACGCAAAAAACGCCGAAATTTCTACGAAAATTTATATATAGTGAATGAATAACTGGGTAACATATAGGCATTTTTTATCTTACTTTGGATATAGTAATAGAAGGGTTAGGATTTATTAATTATTCTTAAATCTATATTTATAATACATCAAATATATAAAAATTAATATTTGTTCGTATTTTATGCGCTGCCATACCGTTCATCAGATTGCGGTAAAACTTTCTCAACATATTTCTTGCACTTCCGTGAAGTTGCCACAAGAACAAAAAGTCAAAGCTTATTTTTTTTAATCATAACACTACATTTATCTATTACGATTATTATTAAACGATATTCAAGTTTTTTAGTTCATATTTCTACATTGTCACCTGATTCTGAGCTGCGTTCAAAATTTCAAGTTATTAGCTCAATGGGATGTGCTCGAAATTTAAGTTGCAAGATTCCACCCGGAACGACAGACGGACTATACTTCTACAAGGATATGTAAAGATTTCTAAATATAAAAAATAAGTCATTCATTCAGGACATTCAGAGCATATTCAAAATAAAAGACGAAGAAAAAATGTTTATGTAAACCTTGATAATAAGATTGCCAGCAGGGCTTGCATATCTGTCAAAAAACGAACCACACAGCTCTATATATCGCATATTCATCATTGGACTATATCGAGTTATAATTACTTCATAAATATTAATTTCATTAAAACCTATTTTGTGTTTAATTGAAGCCGTAGATTAAAATTCACGAACTAACAGATAACGTGTAGTAGTAATTATTTCATTTAAAAACACTGACACACAGTCAAAGTAAAGACGTTAAACAGACTTGACGTCAGGTGACTGTTGCTGCTTGTTTTACATTTTTACGTAATCCAGACCAAGGTCAAGATGTTGTTACCAATTTTTCACTTGTTTGCTGCGGGAATTGATACGTATGTGATGTGGTACGACCAGCATTATGTGGAATTACCTGTACACAATGAACTTCTTAAAGACTTGCCATTGAAATCTCGGTCTTTGTTCTTAACCATTTGGTGCCTTGTAAGTATTTGTGGAATTAAAATATTTTTTTACTCAATTTGTATTAATTTTAACAATTTGTTACACACTAACATAATAACAAATAATGTACATATATGTATATTATATATTGAATGAATAGGTACCAAATTGCAATACACAAACTACTAAATAATATATAATACTAATTAGTGTTTATTATAGTTAACATATTATTATAATGGTGTAATGACATTACAGGGTTGTATAATTTATATATTACTTTATTAATGTGTAGTTAAAAAACAGTAACATTATTTTATATAAGATATAATTTAAAAAAACATAATTAACAATCGATATTGAAAATAAATTAAAAAAATTAAAAAACACACACACACACACACACACACACACACACACACACACACACACACACACACACACACACACGCACGCGCACGCGCACGCGCACGCACGCACGCACGCACGCACGTACCCAGCTCCATTCCAATGGAATTGCTAAATTTACAAGTGATGTTTAGCAATTCCATAAGATGGGAGCGACTCGAGGCGAATAACTTGCGGTCATCCATATAGAAAAGGTGGGACACTTTTGTCCCTCCTTTCCGTAGCTGAAATCCCCTCCCGGATCCCTCCAGTAAGGTATTGAGAGGGTTCAGAGAGAGGCAGAACCAGATTGGACTCAGACAATCGCCCTGGAAGATACCCCTTTTTATCCTTATGTGGTTCTCCGCAGCCATCATCAATCGACAAAGGATCGTACTCCACTGCCCCATACACTGCTCGAGGAAGTCTCTCACTGTATAGTCTATCTTGTACAGCTCGAGGACTCTCTTTAGCCATGTATGGGGCACCGAATCGAATGTCTTTCTGTAGTCTATCCAGGCGGCGGAGAAGTTCCGACGGTTGCGTTTCACCACTTTGCCAATGACCGCGTCAATGAGGAGTGGTTTTGTGGTCAATGACCTGACACCTGATTTAGTTCCATGTGACGAGTGATTATCGCGCTCATAATGGATGTCAGTGTCTTATACATGGTGGGTAGATACGTAATGGGGCGGTATTTGTTCGGGTCTGTGGTAACCTGGTCTTTAGGAACCAAATGAGTGATCCCAGTAGTGAAGAGGCTAGGGAGCGACTTCTGGTTGAGAGCCTCTTGAAACTGACGGGCGAGCACAGCGTGACACACCATGAACTCCTTCAGCCAGTAGTGATGCAGCCCGTTGAGTCCCGGACTTTTCCAGTTCGGGGCTCTACGGACCGCCTCAGCTACGTCATCCGGCGTTATGATGACGGGGTCCTTGGGCGTAATACTCGCACACTGACTCGCCACAACTTCCGTCCAAGGGCCCTCGCTGTGGTTTACGGGCTCTGACCATAGGCCACGCCAAAATGCGACAGTATTAGCCTGATCCGGTCCTGGGCCCGCTCCACATGTCGCCTCCTCTCCTCCTCTGGTCGCTCCAACGATTTATAGAGCCTCTTCTGATCACTCTGGAAGAGACGATTCTGGTTGAACCGCCTTGACCTCTCAGTAAATCGGCGAATCCGCTTCCCCCAAGCAGCGATCTTTTACTTCAGGTCGTCTATGCGCTCCGTTAGTTTCTGCGTGATATCCGGCTGGGACAAACTGATATTAATCCCAGCAAACGCCATTCTAACGGTGCGCACAATCCTCGGTCTATTAGTACCCGACCTGAAGCTTGTCAGTCTGCCGATAAGGGCCCTTTGCAATATGGTCCTCAATTATTTTATTCCAGGCTGGGATGGCGCTACTTTGTTTAGTAGCGCGTCAAGCCATGGGAAGTTTGGCGCCAATAATACGGCAAGCTGCCACTGCGGCGCCAAAAAGAACCGAGTGTCCGTCTCGCAAAGGTTCCGGCTGGCTTCCAAATAGGTTACCAGCATTCGGTTAAGAGCCCTCAAGACAGCCCGATTTCGCTTGCTTAGGGGTATGCGGGTCGATTTTCGAGAGGCATGCTGTGCGTTTCCAAAATCACCTCTTCCAATATACTCCTCATTTGCTCTAGTTCGTTGGGAGACCATTTCATCATCGTCCGAATCAACCTCAACTGGAAGATCCATGGCGGCTACTACGCGTGGCAGCTGGTCTGTCGCCTGAGGAGCTGCATCCCCAGCCGTAGCCAATTCATTCGATGAGGGAATGGCCTCACGTCGTAGTCGTTCGAGCTCGGCATCATCAAATATTATAATATATAAGAATAATAATAATAATAATTATTATTATTATTGTATAGGTTACTAGACCATTAATATTTGCACAACGCTAAGGTAGAATAATAAAAAAGAATTATACTCAATAAACTATGGTATTTGTGAGAGAATAAATTATTATTATTATTATTGTATAGGTTACATTAATTCAAGGTTATAATTTCACACCATTGTTCAACCATATTATTGCAAATTAAGATTATTATAATATTATATAGCAAAAATCTCACCCTATCAACATACGTTCGAGGCTCAAGCGTTCGGATTTATCGGTATTCTGTGAGAGCGTTGTACTTCTCCTGTTGAGCTGACCCATTCGCACTAACTATAATTTAGTTGCAGTGTGGCCCTAACACGTGTAAAATTCAGTACTGTAAATACTGAAACACCATAACAACCATAAGCCCGGAGAAGAAAATCAATAATTTATGATTTTGTACAAATAGTTTGTATGCCTGAGATTTTAATTTCTCACCCAGGCTCCGACTCAATAGGTAGGTACTCCGTCCGCTAACTTATACAGTTATGAATTAAGATACATACATATTTTTTCTTACGCTTTTCAACTTTTGTTTTTAAAAGTGCATTTTTAACACATCATTATCATCATCTTCTCTACAGCCCTTCACAAGTCCACTGCTGAACATAGGCCTCCATCAAAGAATGCACTTACCCGTACAAGGCTGTTACTCGAAAACCTTTCTTTCCCATCAGTTGTCGGTTCTTCGAGCTATATGACCGACTCATAGTTACTTCAACTTACTAATCCGTTAGGCTATATCGGTTACTCTGGTTCTACTGCAGATATCCCCTTTTCTAAATTTATCGCGCAGGGAAATCTCAAGCAAAGCCTTCTCCATAGCTCGCTGAGCAACCTTGAGCTTCCTCATACGGCCTGAAGTGAAGGAACACGTCTCAAATGCGTAAGTCATCACTGGCAAAACGCACGCATTTTAACACGTGCCGTCAGTAAATTCATATTTTAAGTTTTAGTTGTCACCTAACATGAAAAGCACAAGTAGGAGGATAGAAAAAAGAAGCAGGATATCCGCAAAAGCATGCATCGGCATATATGTAGCTTAACTTATCTTTTTTATATTTATTAAAGGTTAATTTGCCTAAAATGTTAATTGCCTACTCATGGTAGCCTTTTTTATCTGATTTATATTTATGCATAGAAATATAAAAAACAGGAGAAGTGGCAAGGGGCGTGTGTCCGCGCGCTATGATCAAAATGCTCAGCTTCTATACACATGGCCGTCTCTGCGAATTAGTGCGCTTGCGACCGTCACGTCGTGAAATATTATCAGAATACCATGTTGTTCAGTGGTTTCTTGTAAAAACCGAAACCAAAACAAAAACTTTGTTAATCATGGAATCACTTACCATACCTAAGTAAAAGTGTTATATTATATTTATCTTTAAAATCATATTAAACAGCAAATCGTAAAATATTTCTTGCTCTTACTACGTTATTTTTGATTTCAAATATCACAGCCACTGTAATATTTTTGCAGTAAATACATTGCCCCATATTCACTACCTTAGTATGACAACAAGTGACTGAACAAGCAATGTAAATATCACAAAATAATACTTTATTTATGCAGATAAACGCGTAATACGGCCGCTGTATCTGCGACGAACTAGAGTTGATTAAATTTTAGGTTAATAATCGATGGAGTGTTAGGTTTGAATAATCGTTTACGCCTTATCTTCGAAAGATTTTCATACTTTTTATGGTTTTGGGGTTTAACACGATTTACAGTTTTCAAAAGCTACGAATGTATCATAAATACCTAACCGGCATGATTCGGATAGTATCAATAGTAACTTTGGCTTAGAATTATTCCTGCTATTTATTTCTTAGGCATGAGTGTATTTTTTTTTTCATATATTTAACAATATTTTCACTAACCAGAGGTTTTTATAACAAAAGCTTGCCAGGCAAAACCTACCTAGTACATGGTGAGGCTTAGAAGAAGCTTAGGATATATGAAAATAATAAATAGGTTATTATCGTACCTTTCAGTTTCCCAAATGATGCTAATTTAAAAAAGGAATTTAAAAAAGAATGAAGAGAACCAGCTAGGTGGTCTTCCTGTGGCATCAATGCCAACGACCACCTAACTGGTTCCCTACAAAAACTTGTACTGGTCGTCGTAATTTGTATGAGAATGAAAATAA
This sequence comes from Parnassius apollo, assembly GCA_907164705.1. Taxonomy (NCBI): domain Eukaryota; kingdom Metazoa; phylum Arthropoda; class Insecta; order Lepidoptera; family Papilionidae; genus Parnassius; species Parnassius apollo. Next base: position 5,210,571 of record CAJQZP010001459.1, on the reverse strand, counting down.
TCATAAAAACAACTTATCTCGCCAATGATAAATTAGCAATTAAAATAAAAATAAAGTCAAACAGGAACGCATGGCAAAGGCTTTGCCAAATTTAATTTTTTTTAATGTTAAGTTTCACCAATTTGAGCAGTCCCCTATGAATAATCACATTATATATCTTATAAAAGCAGTCATGCAAAAATACATTAATTTACGATTACACTATTTGACAAAGAATGCCACCCCAAAAATAACAAAACGTCAAGTGCTGCACAAATACCTTCACTTTACGAAGTGAGAAAATACTACAGCATGGTTTCAAAATACCTACTACATCAATCCGCTATGATAGCATTTTTACAATTTTCTATTACATTTTACCTACATATTAATTGCTTTTATTACACTATTCTCTAGACATATCGTATTTTGTTTATTTTATATTCAAGGCCAAAAAAATTTTTTGTACAATTTTGGTATAAATGAAAACGGGAAATAGAGTAAATGGGGCCTTGCACTCTATTGTGAAGAGTCAAAATGTGTCGAAAAAGGCACGTATGGCAATTCACAATGCTGTGTTGGTCCCTACTTTAACGTATGGTAGTGAAAGTTGGGTGTGGCAGAAGAAGCACGAGAGTAGAATAAACGCAGTAGAAATGCGGTCGTTAAGGAGTATGTTAGGGCTGAACCTGAATGACAGGGTAAGAAATTGTGTAATAAGAGAAGAGTGTGGTTTTCAAGATGATGTTGTGACCAGGATTAAGAAAGGAATGCTTCGGTGGTTTGGTCATGTGGAAAGAATGAATGAGGAAAGAGTGACAAAGAAAATTTATGGTGCAGAAGTGAATGGCAGAGTCGGAAAGGGACGTCCTAGGCGAAAATTTATCGATCAAATTGGCGATTTATTGAAAACGGGCCAAATTAGGAGTACCCTTAACCGACGAGCATGTATGCGTAGGTGTATGGATGTGAAGGAGGCAAGAGAGGTGTGTCAGGATCGTGCCAAATGGAAGTCTGTAGTCTCTGCCTACCCCTCTGGGTGACAGGCGTGAGTGTTTATGTATGTATGAAACAATCGTTAACTTTCCAAATTTAGTCAATCACTAACGCATATGTAAAATAAATGGCTTTTTACAGCATAACGATAGTGACCGATATTTTTTGTGTAAATAAGTAGCACGGCGAATGGTAAACGCACGCTGCGCTTTCAGAGATATGGTTTATAATTGATTGTGTAGTACGTTCTGATTTATAAAATACGAGTGAGTGCGCGACTGTGTATCTATTGCTTTTACTGATCTGCATATGTATATATATATTTTTAAATATTAGTAATCTTATTAATTAACATTACTAATATTCCTTTTAACCACTCCTGGTAAGCTTGAAAATGCTTGTGTTAGGAGTGGTTCACGACAGTACATGAGGCTACTGTCGCTTATATATATATATATATATATATATATATAATATATATATATTTCATGTGCGAAAATCGAAAATCTATTTAATTTTTGTCAGCTCGACTAATTGACTTGAAAATATAATCTGCTCGAAGTCACTTTAGAACGCCGTGTCGCTCGAGATCTCATTCTAAAGATATCGTGCGATAAACACTCACACGGCCGGACGTTCGGAACGGCTTCCTTGGGAATCTGATGAAAACACGCATTCTTAAAATTGGACCGAAATCTGTAACTTCCTACTTTTGAAAATTATTAATTTTTGAAGCGAGAAGCCAAAAATTATAATTTAATCACTAGGACAAATCTTTGACGTTCGTGTCCTCGTTTTTGCCATAACCATAAAATATATTTCGATAATATGAAAGGCATGTTATTGAATTAGATTTTTAATCGGCTACATATTTATTTAGATTCTTTATTTTCTGATAAGAAGCTCATAGATTCAAATAAAGTAACCTTTGTCCATAGATTATCGAACGCTTGCAAATATGCATGCAGCGGCGAAGAGAGCGAGAAAAAGCCTTTTAAGGTAGAAAATCCAACACAAGTCAACACTTTTTTTTTTTTTTTTTTTTTTATAGAAGAGGGGGCAAACGAGCATGTGGCTCACCTGATGTTAAGTGACTACCGCCGCCCATGATCAACCGCAGCACCAGGGGAATTGCAGGTGCGTTGCCGGCCCTTTAGAAAGGAGTAAGCTCTTTTCTTGAAGGTCCCCAGGTCGTATCGGTCCGGAAAAATCACCGGTGGTAAATTATTCCACAGAGAGGTTGTACGCGGAAGAAAACTCCTTTTGAAACGTACAGTGGTGGACCGCCAAGCATCCAGATGGTGTGGATGGTATCGGGACGTTTGCCGTGTAGTGCGTTCACGAAATTTGGCGGCTGGGATTAATCCGAACAATTCCTCAGAGCACTCCCCGTGATAGATGCGATAAAATACGCAAAGAGATGCAACATCTCTTCGCAGCGCCAGTGAATCGAGCCGATCGGAAAGCACTCGGTCGTCGACGATTCGAGCCGCTCTGCGCTGGATGCGGTCAAGTGGAAGGAGCTGGTACTGGGGAGCCCCAGCCCAGAGATGGGAACAGTATTCCATGAGCGGCCGAACCTGCGCCTTGTAAAGTTGCAGGCGGTGTGCCGGCATGAAATACTGTCCCGCTCTGCTGAGCACGCCAAGCTTTTTAGAGGCCAATTTGGCCTTCCCTTCCAAGTGACCACAAAACTGCACGTCACTCGATATGTCGACGCCGAGGATTCCGATACTGGCTGAGGCAACAAGGGGAGTGCCTTGAAACTGAGGGGATACGACAAAGGGGTTCTTTTTAGCGGTTAACGCGCAAACTTGTGTCTTCTGGGGGTTAAACTGGACTAGATTTAGTCGCCCCCAATCCGAGACTCTGTCCAGCAGAGACTCGACTTCAGACACAAGTTTGTCCCGGCACTCAGAGACGTTTTCCCGAGAAATATTTGCTCGGCCGGTGTAAAGAGCATCACCAGTGCTGTCATCTGCATAGCAATGAATGCTACGGGTTTGCAACATATCATTGATATGCAGAAGAAACAGCGTTGGCGATAGCACGCAGCCCTGTGGAACACCAGCATTAATAAGCTTGCAATCGGAGCTTGCACCGTCTACAACGACCTTGATGCTCCGATCTGCAAGAAAACTGGTGATCCAATCGCACAATTTCTCGGGAAGCCCATAGGAAGGGAGCTTCGAAAGAAGCGCTTTGTGCCAAACCCGATCGAAGGCCTTCGCAATGTCCAAACTAACGGCCAATGCCTCCCCCTTGGACTCTACTGCCTCCGCCCATCTGTGAGTTAGGTAGACCAGAAGATCACCAGCTGACCTACCACGGCGAAAACCGTATTGGCGGTCACTAATCAGCTGGCGATCCTCAAGGTACCTCATGAGCTGGCAGTTTACAATGGACTCCATTGTTTTGGAGAACAAGGAGGTGATGGCGATAGGCCGGTAGTTGGACGGGTCTGAGCGGTCGCCTTTTTTAGGGATCGGGTGGACGAAAGCCGTCTTCCATGATTTTGGGACTACGCCTAGGGAGTAGGAGTACCGGAAAAGACGCGTTAAAACCGGTGCCAACTCTGGAGCACACGTCCTCAGCACAATTGGGGGGATTCCATCAGGCCCACTCGACTTATGGATGTCCAGGGAGAGGAGTGCTTTGCGAACCGAGCGCTGAGTGAAGTGCACTTCCGGCATGGAGCACTCACACCGCGGGATGGTCGGCGGCGTACTCCCCCCGTCATCGAGAGTCGAGTTAGACGCAAAGAAAGAGCCTAGAAGATCGGCTTTCTCCTTTGCGGTGTGGGCCAGTGAGTCGTCCTCCCTGTGCAGAGATGGAAGAGATGGCTGACAGAAATTCCCCTGGACAGCCTTGGCGAGAGACCAGAATGCACGGGTTCCAGAAGGAAGACGAACTAGTCTCTCGCCAATTCTGCCTATGTGCTCTGACTTTGCCTTGGCAATGACTCTTTTGAAGGACACTTAAACAAAGTCACAACTTAGTCTTTAGGTCGGCCTTGTTTACTTAATAGAACTACAATATTTTTGTTCATGGATCCACAGACACAACACAGAACTTTTCTTTAACTGTTCCTTTATTTTATTTTACGGAATAAATGTGGATTGTCTATATAACTTAAACTCAAAACTTTGTTAATGGTGAAATCTTAAAAGTTCTGTGTTGTGTCTGTGGATCCATATTTTGTATATAAAATACGTACCTACGTATAAACCTAAAGTTTGGAGGGGTTCAGAGTTTATCGCATTATATATGACGCAAAAATGACAAAAGAATTATCTATTCTTCTTCTCCTTCATCAGCAGTCCGTAAAAGTCTACTCTAAGACATCGACCTCTCCCACTGTAGGAATGATTTGCTATAATTGCCACGGATGGCAGACTCGCACAGTCTCGCAACTTTGACGTTGCTGTCCGTAGCCAGTCTGGGTATTTCATGTCAGGCTCTGATGTAACCGATTTGCTTATAGTACCATATATCGAGAGCCATTACATTTCTCTGGCATTTTATTTAGTACAGGTAGTGATGAATTCATTGATGCCGCTAATTTTCGTTCCGTCCTTATGTTTTCATAAATTTACTCCATGTTTTTAACCTCTTTTTTAGTTATTTTTATGTTATCTCTGTGCATATCTACGTTACTTAGTTTTATTTGAATTTAATATTGAACGGACACGACATGCACGGTGTTGAAATCATCCATGGTTTGTTCGATTTCATGATGAAATTACTCCGTAGAAGTGTCATTTTTTTTATTTAGAGCACTTTTAATGAATAAATGAACGAATATATTCACACTTATTTGTCTACTTTCAGATAATGCAAATTGCCTACCACACCATCGCCTTCCTGAACGATATATTCGGATCAAACGACCCATCGCCAAAGAAGAAACCTCTGATACGGTTGATAAAAGACACGCTCTTCAGTCTCGCATTTCCGGTTGCAATATACGTGTCCGTAGCATTCTGGAGCATTTATGCAGTAGACAAGGATCTAATATTCCCAGATTCCGTAGAGAAATTATATCCGACCTGGATGAACCATGTCATGCACACGACGGTTTCGATTTTTATGTTCTTGGAGCTTTTAATGACATACAGAAACTATCCCTCAAGAGCTGTTGGTCTTTCAATGATATTAGCTTTCTCAATGTTGTATATGGCATGGTACCTGATGATTTATTTTAAAACAGGAGTATGGATTTATCCCATCTTCGATATATTAAACTGGCCTTCGCGGATTGTTTTCATTGTTATTAGCAATATTGTAGTATCAGGTGTCTATGTTTTTAGTGAAAAATTAAATTATTTGTTATCGTCTAGTCAACAAGACGCCAAGCTTAAGAAACGCTGACAGTGCCGAAAAGAGCAGTATATCCATTGTAACAGGGAGTTTAGTAAAATTAGTTACCTGAACTACAAAACAGTGATGATGAAAACGGAAAACCAAATATAAAGTTAATATTTACAATATTCGGAATATTTTATAATTTATTCGGTGGTTTGAAACAGTGCACCTTTATTATAAATCGAAAAGCAAAAATGTTTTAATAATACATAAACAATTGTATAACCTGTTTATTCATCGCTCGTGTTAGTGTGAAGTCTTTGCTTTTAACCTTGGTAATAAACAGACATTATATACTCACCCATGACTAACTAATGCGTTGTCTAGCTTGTGTTTCTTAGCAGTATTTACATGATGTGTATATCACTTTTTATAAAAAAAAATAGAGTTTTTTTGTTCATAACATGTTCATTAAATTCTTGTACACTAGGCGCTAGACTTTCACAACATAAATACTACATATTTATTAGAAAAGTTGCAAGTTTTTACTTTAATTTTATTTATTTTATAAGTTTACTAAATATAATTATGAAAAATTAAAAATTAACAATTGATCTTTTATGTTATTTTACAATTAAAAATAGTTCTTTTAAAATTTAAATTCAATCGCTAGTGACGTCAACGATAAATTGATGAAACACTCATCTTTACGTTGTCAAAATTAAAAAAAATGTCATTACATAGTACAAGTTATATATGTTTTGATAAGAGTCATCATAACTTATTAGCATATGACACATGGTGATCCGAATATAGAAAATACAAAAGTGTCATAGATTTAGTACACTGATGAAAACTGAAAAGTAATAGAGTAACTACAAACATGGAAAAGTATAGCATGATTCGATTGGCTCACAGTCAGCCTTACGTAATTTATATAAGTATAGTTTTCCATAGCATTACATCAAAACGAAAATTCTGTAAAATCCCTTCCTTTATCAATATAACGCACCCAATCTTCATCTTTTAAAAACATGTAAATAATTAGGTATGTATCTTTTGTTACGGAATGTTTTAGTATTATTATAATATCTATTGTTTATTTAATTTATTTTATATGTCATATTGTATATATTATTATTTATACTTACATTTATAGTTTATGTCATTAGAATTCATATTTTTTTAAATTAATAGTTTTTGTAGTATCAGTGCATCACAGACCCATTCATAACTTTGTACATCCAAAGGTTGTCTGAAAGACTTTTAACTTTTAGCGATAAGACCGCCTGATAAACTATGCATTTTATATTTCTCATTTAAAATAATTTTTATCATGATGTTTTTTTTTCGTTCATCATCAAACACCGACGATTCCGTAGGTGCCGGCTAAAATCGAACTCTAGTTATTTGCGTACTGTGATTGCTCATGCTCGGGCCGTGGTAGCAATTACTATACATTTAAATAAAACTAGTTTTGACGGCTTTTATTGCGTATCTTAACTTATTTTATACTCCCATTTATTTTATTATTATTTTATAGTTAGACATTTGTCGACGTCAATGCTGGAAAATTGTAGGTCAGTCAACTCTGAATGGTATACTACAGTTGCATTACCCAAAGCTTTTCAAACTGTGCGAGAGAGAAGACTAAAGACCGGGCTTCGGGGAATCATGCTGCATCACGATAACGCCTCTTCACATACCTCCTTTAGAACAAAAGCATTTGTTGGGGAATCTGGTGTCGAAATTATAAGTCATCCACCCTACAGCCCTGACTTAGCTCCTTATGATTTCTTTTTGTTCCCAAGAGTCAAAGAAAAAATAAAAGGCAAGTTTTTTTTTCAAGCGCCGAAGAAGCCGTGGCTGCCTACGAAGAATGTCAGGAGTGCCCTACGTATTTAACTTCGTTCTAAATTGTAAATGTTTAATTCGATGATTTCGATGTAAACGGGCTGCTGGCAGCTGTTTCGTAATATTTCAATTAGTTTTATATATCCGTAAAATGTATATATTACGTAGTTAATTATCATTTTTATTTTGTTTTCATTCTATATTGCTACACCTACGTCAAATTCTCACCAATCCATGGGTTGTCTGGTAGAGAATTCCTCAAAGCATTAAGCCGCCCTTTGTCTTCTTTTGATTTAAGGAACACAATACAGAATAAATAAATAAATATTTTAATTTAAACTGCTTACAATGCGAATATATCAAATATGCGAAGCGTGACGATAACCTTATAAGACAAAACCTGTTCGTACAATCATGAATATGAATAAAAAATTAAACAAAAAAATACGCTTAAGATCTTAAAAACAAATTTGGGCCCAGATATCATCACTAATTAATATCCTCAGTTTATAATTTGAATCAGCTATTTTTCTTAGAATTTTAAAAACTACTTAGCACTCTTTAATACGACTGTGATAATAAAACAATGTTCTAGTTACCTACTATTGAGACAGTTTGTAAAAAAAATCTGCAAAAATTGAGACTGCAAGAAAACGCGAAGCTTCGTTTAAAAATAGACGTCTTTACATATACATATCTTTTTATACACAACATGTAATAAAAACCTTGTGATTGCCGTTAACTGCGTTATCAGAATCAGTATGCAAGCGTAAAGAAATATTTTTTTTCCAAAAAAAAAAACATTTAAAAAAAATTAATTTTAATGAAAAACAAATTAATTTGCAAATTGTATGTGGTTTTATTTCCTCTAACTCAGAACCTCTACAAGAGTATCGGTAATGCGGGGTCTTTGACAATTCTCTTACTCCTCGGCCAATGCAGAGATAATAAAACCACATACAGTTTAAAAATAAATTCTTTTTTTCATTTAAATTAATTTTTTTTTAAATGTTTTGTTTTTGAAAAAAAAAATCTGTGCGCTTGGATACTGTTTCTGATAACACAATTAACGGTAACCACGGGGTTTTTATTACATGTTATATAATTCTTCTATCCGTGTGTCATGTGACTGAACTCCTCCTAAGCAGCTGGACCATTTTTATTCACAATTCGACCCGGTAGGTGGCGCTATTGTCGAGATCCGGAAATCACCCGAGCGAAGCCGGGGCGGATTGTAAATAATAAATAAAGTTGAAGCGTCTACGTCTGTGTATAATAGTGAAATAACAAATAACCAGTTTATGTTAAGCTTGCCTGTTGCGTCTATTAGGAGAAAATTGCATGCTATTAGGAGAAAATAAGAAAAAAACAAATTTATTTTTAATCCTTACGTATTTTTCCATACATATTTGTTACTGCTCTTCGCTTTGGCCAACAATGATCTAACCACCTTACCTTTTACCTTACCTTTAAAATAATTGTACGAGTCTGAGCAATTTAGATTCATATTTAAAATACATAAAAATATAAATTTTTAATTAAATTAATACTTGCTCTTTTTCTTTCTTCTTTCAATTTTACAATCATAATGGAAAAAATTCTTTACGTAAAACTTCTTGTTCCAGACTTCCAATCACGGTTAATATAAAAAAGCGCAATGTATGTATTACAATTGACTGAAATATTGTACGATACTTTAAATTATAGTACGGGTGGCCCCTAACTATACCTAACCCTGTAGCCCTAAATGTAGTTGTCTATGGGCCAAAGCATCCACTTACCATCAGGTGAACTGTGTGCTCGTTTGTCATCCTTATTCAATAAAAAAATACCATTTCGGTCTTAATAATAAAATTTAGTTTATTGGTAGTCTCGAATTTACAGATAAGAGGTTTTGTCCCCTAGTCGCGACGCCAGTCTTCAAGAAATTGTGCATTTGCTGTCATATTCCACATTTTACATTTTATTTTTTGTATTTCCCATTCGACTTCTTCATTGAAACCAAAGGGATTCGATGGTGTATAAAGGTTCCAAGGAACATTGCCAACTTATATCGCGTATATAAGTTACGTTTTATAGCTTTAAATATCAAAAACACGTATTAAAATAATTAAAACAAACTATAATTTCATTCATTATCAAGCATTTGGTATATTTTCGTCGAATTTCTTTTCGATTAGCCAAAATTATTGCACACGAATATGACCTCTCGTGGTCTCATCACACTAGACTAAGCGCCTTTTTACCTACAGGTAAAACTACGTAGTAATATTATTTATTCTGTGGTAAAACGTAGTGATTACATATTCTTTGCATATAGGTAACAAGTGATGGGTTAGAATTTTGACCTCTTTGTCCCGTCCATCGCTCGTTAATATTTAAAAGTCTTGATTGAAACACATTCCAAGCAATAAAATCTTAGACTAAATATAAACTCCTTTTCTTAATTAGACGGATTATTATATATCGTAAAAAAAATTACGACTTAAAAATTTTATTCAAAATTTAAAGAGCTTAGTCAATGTAAAACGAGCTTCGGGCATTTGTTTCTTGTTGTTCGTGGCCGCATTTCTCGGAGTATAAGTACTATACTGGTAGGCCACCCTCCTGTTGACCAACGTTGCGATGTGAAGTACGTCTAGACTCTCCTGGTACTCGTCGATCACCTTGCAAAGCTCCTGGATCATGAAGGAGCCTAAGACATTACGATACGACAAAAAACCTAAAAAAAAATCATTCTAAATTATATAAAGTACGAGACAAAATGATTAACAATGAAAAATAAAAATAATTATTTTTATGAGCCCTTAACATGAGCAACCAATAACAAACCCTAGCCTATGTTCAGCAGCAGACTTGTGAAGGGCTGTAATGATGATGAGCCCTTAATAGTCCACAGCCTGACATTGGCCTCTCTTCTCTAATTATCCATCCAATATAGCCTACAAAAGCTTACTGCTGGTCTGCTGAATATAGGCCTCGCTCATTTATTGCCTCATACGAGAAATTTTGCCTCATAGGGCGGTTTTTTATTATTTTGAGTTATTAACAGGAAGGTGCTGCTGTTCATCACATGTTTAAATTTCCCTACGTCGCCTATTACGAATCCCACGTGACGGTAACTACACGGTACATCTTATAATAAGAAGGATTTTCGGTAATCGCCATGATCCATCGCGAATTGGCGATCGCGCTGCCAGACATCTCAACCTTATGAGACTGTTGTTCGTCGCCGGCCCACGGATTTGACATCTGGCATACGAAACGGTTTTATTGCCTTATAGAAGTAAAGTAAAGTAAAGTAAAGTAAAGTTACAGCCTATATACGTCCCACTGCTGGGCTCAGGCCTCCCCTCATTTCTGAGAGGGTTTAGGGCAAGGAAGTGTCCGCCGCGCTGCCCAAATGCGTGTTGACGAACTTCACATGTCTTCGAAATATTTTTTTTTCTTATTCCTCAGATATGCAGGTTTCCTCACGATGTTTTCCTTCACCGCCGAGCACGTGGTAAGTCAACACTTAAAATTGCAATTAACAATTTCATTGGTGCTGGCGGGGATCGAACCCGGGTTACTCGCGTTCTGTTATATTTACAGCGAGCGTTAACCACTGAGCTACCACGGCTCTTCTTACAGAAGAGCATAAAATATTTCTGACTTCTTTCATTATACTGGATATTCTAACACCGCGACTACGAGGTAAAAATAATTTACAATTATTTAAACAATAAATTATATAAATGTCTTTTTTTTTTTGCTTTACGAAATGCTATTCTAATAGTTATAACAAAATAAAGTAGACCTTCAACGGTAGAGTACATCACGAAGAAGTCGGCATGCGATGGAACATGGAAATATTCGCTGTCGTCGCTATCAAGTTGCACCGTTCTACCAGCGTCCACGTTACTGCCGCGACATGCCTGGATTCGTTAAGTTTCATTCATTCATTATACTTGGCCTATCTAAAGTCTTCCGCTGAACATAGCCTATAAGGTCCACAGATGAAGATACGCCATCCAAATAGCTTCCGATGCCTCATAGGAGGGATTTTGCCAAAGTTGTCAAACTTGGCAGGCGGGGCTGCAACTGTAGTTTTTTTTTTGAGTTGTTATCAGGGAAATGCTGCTGCCCATCTCCTTTTCAGTTTTCCTCTGTCACCTCTTGCGACAACCATGACACGATATGTGATAGTGGATATTATTACCACTACTCGGTGTCACCTCATATTTGCCACTGACTGCAACCTCAGTTTCCTGTTCTCTCTGTTAATTTAAGCTAATAACAGTCAGGAAGTTGCTGTGTGTCAGTTTCCTTCCGCCTCTGTCGCGTCTTACGACACCCACGGAATGTTATGGGGTAGTGAATGCTCTATGTCATATATACGGTGGCTCATTAAGTTAATTAGCTGTTATTGAACTAAAGAGAATATTTCGGATATATCATTTCTTTATTACCTAAATGAAAAATTAAACTTGAAAAAATAAAGCAAATACCGACTTTAAAGAACAAACAGATTAAAATATTTTCCACACAATTTAAAAGCTTCTGAAGTCGGTGCTGAGACTGTTATGAACGCATCCGTTCATACCGGAACACGTTTAGCGGAAATAATATCATCTTATCGCGATGACTATCATATAATATATAGCTTCAACTGTGTCACAAACCCCCTTTTTAAGGGTTCCGTAGTTACACAACAAGGAACCCTTTTAGTTTCGCGATGTCCGTCCGTCCGCCCACGGTTTTACTCAGAGGCCCTACAAATCCGTATTTTCGCATAATTATAGATATTAAGTACGCCTATAAAACTGTGAATCTTAAAACATTATTATTTTGGGTAACTCCCATACAGATAAATGAAGGATGATTTTTTTACCCGTTTATTGCATCGTGTGGGGTATCGTATGATAGGTCTTTCAAAAACATTGGGGAAATGGAAGAACATCTTTTCGTATCAGGGGTTCGTTTACGAATTATTAAGCTTTAAAGTCGTATTTTTCATTAGTCATGCCCCCCCCCCCCTCCTAAAACTATCACAGCTAAGTAGAATTAACAAGTTAACGAGTAATAAAGAAATTACATAAAACTAGCTGCATTATAACTTTGTAATGTTATTATGAAATGCAAGAAATAAAAATTTTATTAAGAAAACTACTTATATACTATATTACTACTATAGCTTTACTTTTTTATTTGTGGGATAGGCAGAGAGGATCTTTCTTACTTACGTACTACTTTCGCTTATTTTTGCTTGGTAGTTAATGTAGGCCTCATGCAACGTATTCATACAATCATATAGCCTCATACAGTTTCATTCGTCATACTCTTAGTTTACACGGACGACCCTCGATAATTTAGGGCAGTGGTGGTTTACAGGAAGGTGCGTTACGGTCATTCACAATATCTTAGGGTTGCACTGCCGGGAATATTCAGATAGATAGTCAGCTATGACCATCTTTGTACGGATTTGACATGTGAATTATTTGATGTAAATTGTATTCTTTTCAAAATCGAAATCGACATCGAAATCAATCTTTTTCTAATACCACTCCCTATAAGTCTGATTTGAAAATTAGTCCTTCAGTTACCATCTTCCTATTTAGGCTCATTTTTAGGCGACTTCATATATTATGCTCATTATTAAGAAATCCCACGTATTGTGACGGGCAATACGGAACCCTACCTCTACATTGTGCATGATCCGCCACGCACTTAATAATAATAATAAATCAAATAAAAAGCAAATGAGAAGTAAGTAAGTAGTGGTCGAAATCGACCGCGACTTCCTCGTATAGCCCTAAGCAAGCGGAATCGGGCTGTCGTGAGGGCTCTGAACCCAATGCTAGTGACCTATTTGGAAGCCAGCTGGGACCTTTGCGAGACGGACTCAATTCTTTTTGGCGACACACTGGCAGTCTGCCGTGTTATAGGCGCTAAACTTTCCACAGCTGGACGCGCTACTGGGCAAAGTAGCGCTATCCCAGCCTAGAGAATAAGAATTGAAGAACGTATCGCAAAGGCTAGGTAATTTTGAACTGCCCTGGCCCTCATCGGCACACTGATATGCTTCAGGTCAGGCAATAACAGGTCAAAGATTGGGCGCACCTTCAGGATGGTGTTTGCTGGGACAAATGTCAGTTTGTCCCAGCCGGATATAATGCAAAAACTGACGGAGCGCATAGACGACCTGAAGCAGAGAATCGCTATACGAATATATACCATAATAATAATAATAAAAGGTGGCTGAGGCGGTCCGTAGGGCCCCGAACTGGAAAAGTCCGGGGCTCGACGGGCTGCATCATTACTGGCTGAAGGGGTTCGTAGTGTGTCACGCTGTGCTCGCCCGACAGTTTCAAGAGGCTCTCGATCAGAAGTCGCTCCCGAGCCTCTTTACTACTGGGATCACTCACTTGGTTCCTAAAGATCAGGATACCACAGACCCGAGCAAATACCACCCCATCACGTGTCTACCCACCATATATAAGACACTGACATCCATTTTGAGCGCGAGAATTACTCGTCACCTGGAGCTAAATCAGGTGATGGCACGCGCTCAAAATGGATGTCGGAGCGGTGGTCGTGGAACCAAGGAACCACTCCTCATTGACGCGGTCATTGGCAAAGTGGTGAAACGCAACCGTCGGAACTTTTCCGCCGCCTGGATAGACTACAGAAAGGCATTCGACTCGGTGCCCCATACGTGGCTAAAGAGAGTCCTCCAGCTGTACAAGATAGATTGAACAGTTGGAGACTTCCTCGAGCAGTGTATGGGGCAGTGGAGTACGCTCCTTTGTCACCTGGGCGAGCGGATGATAGCTACGGAGAACCACATAAGGAAAAGACGGGGTATCTTCCAGGGCGATTGTCTGAGTCCAATCTGGTTTTGCCTCTCTCTGAACCCTCTCAGTACTTTACTAGAGGGCTCCGGGAGGGGATTTCAGCTTCGGAAAGGAGGTACAAAAGTGACCCACCTTTTCTATATGGATGACCTCAAGTTATTCGTCTCCAGTCGCTCCCATCTTATGGAATTGCTAAACATTACTTGTGAATTTAGCAATGCCATTGGAATGGAGCTGGGGACGGATAAGTGTGCGGTCCTCCATGTTGAAAGGGGAAGGGTTGCTAACTCTGAGGGCATAGACTTATCTATGCCCGTCAACTTAAAGACCCTTTCCGAGGCTGAAACATACCGATACCTGGGTATGTCACAGAACATCGGTATCGATGAGGCTGGTATGAAACAGTCAGTTTGCGACGTGTTTTATGCACGCTTGATCAAAGTGTTTAACAGACTTTTGTCCGGTGTGAATAAGACACATGCATATAACGGTTGGGTCATGCCTGTTCTCATGTATACCTTTGGCATACCCAGGTGGACTTACACTGAACTTAACGCCCTGGATAGAAAAGTCCGCACTACAATGACGTCCCATAGGATGCATCATCCGAAGTCGTCGGTAATGAGGCTGTACTTACCGCGAAAGCATGGTGGGCGTGGCTTCTTGAGCGCGCTCACCATGCATAATCGCGAACTATGCAGCCTCCGTGATTACTTTCTGGCGAGATCGGATGATCCATTCTATAAGACGTCATTTCTTGTGATAAAGGACTTACCCTTCTATCCTTAGCCAACGAGCAATGGCAAGACCCGGCAGTGCAGAGCATTTCCGACCGGGAGACCGTATGGAAGGAGAAGGAGCTCCACGGAAGGTTCTACAAGGCTCTATATGAGCCTTTCGTAGACACAGTAGCCTCCCTCCAACTGGCTACGCTTTGGTGATGTCTTCGGGGAAACCGAGGGTTTTGTCTGTGCAATACAGGATCAGGTTATTAAGATCAACAACTATCGGAGATACATCCTAAAGGATGGCACCGTCGACATCTGTCGAGCTTGTCGCCATCCCGGTGAGTCACTTAGGCATATCATCTCCGGTTGTTCGGCGCTTTCTAACTCTGAGTACTTGCACAGGCACAACCTAGTAGCCAGAATTCTTCACCAGGAGCTCGCTTTGAAATACGGTCTCGTGGATCGGATATTGCCGTATTACCAGTACTTGCCGGAAGCCGTGCTCGAAAATGATCGCGCCAGGCTCTATTGCGACCGGGCCATCATCACAGACAGGACTATTCTTGCGAATAAGCCTGATATTGTGCTGATGGACCGGGCACAGTCAAGGATATTTTTGGTCGACATTACCATTCCGTATGAAGAGAACCTCGTGAAAGCCGAAACAGATAAGCAAACAAAATATCTGGACCTGGCTCACGAGGTGACCGACGTGTGGGGTGGTCTGTCGACCGAAATTATTCCTGTAGTCGTCTCTGCAAACGGGCTAATCCCAGTCAGCCTCTCGGGTCATCTGAGGCGGCTGGGACTACGTGGTGGACCGCTCCAGGATCAAATGCAGAAGGCAGTGCTCCTCGATATCGCCCGCATCGTCCGCCGGTTTCTTTCCCTTTCCCCCCAACCCTCGGCCGATTGGTCTCCGCTGCCGAGGGCCTCCATCTGGTTGGGCTTTTATTTATATATGTATTTTTATATTTATTTTATGTTATTGATATTTATGTATATTTATCTTTTCATTTTCATTTATAATTATATATTTATAGAACCCAACCAGATGAGAAAACTATATTTATACCCCCCATAATAATAATAATAAAACATTTATTCATTACCACCAATAAAATTACAGTAAGCAGTATACACAGAAATAACCATAATTACATAGTTTAGTATTGAATAGGCTCTAGCTCAGCATAAATGTTGCAGTTGCCCACAACGCTGTTATTCTGCCAGCGCCCAACAAATGAAGAGTTACAGTACGCGATCATCCCTGCTTTATTACATTTAATCACAACTGTTCATATTACAGTACATCTCGTGGTTTCCCAAGTATTAGCGAATATTAAATATTAAAATATTAAATATTAGGTATTAGCCAGTTCAAATTAGTAATTAAGAAATATTTTTAATATAAAAATAGAAATATTTCCATAATATTTAAATATATATAAAAAATAATTAATAATTATTACAACAATACAACTAACAGTAAGAACAAAGTATTAAATAATATTTATTTTACTGATCCTAACTTATTTGAGCTTATAAATCTACTACCGCCTACTGGTAGTGTTTATTTATTTTATTTATAAAACGGCCCTGTAATTTAGTAAAAATAATTCGATTATGACAGTAATTGTTCGCTTAGTAAGTGACGTCTATAATTCTTTTTAAAACTGGTTTTACTTGTCGTAGTGCGTAGTGGTGGTGGGAGATCATTCCAACACTTAGTTGCCATAAACTTAAAACTACCCGGAAAGCCGATGTTTTGTGTTTAGGGACGTAAAAACCTTGAGAGCATAGTCGAATTTTACATAAATGTTGGTCATTTCTCCAGTTAAGTTTTTTGTATAAATATACTGGGTTCTTTGTATTTATTACGCCAAATAGCAAGGAAGCATAAAAAAGTTTGAGACGATTTTTAACATATTCGAGACGCCCCTGCATTTTTAACATATTCGAAGCATTAAGATATGACGTAACATGAGATCGTCTCGGTATGTAAAAACAATAGCGTGCACAAGCATTCTGTACCCTCTGGATTAATTTTTGAGATTTCTTAAGCAAACAAGGTCCGTAAACAGTTAATAATTTAATTTAGCTAAAACTAGAGTTTCACAAAGTTTGACATGTAAATTAACTGTAATGAATTGTCTAAATTTGTATAGAACTTTTAATCTGTAAAAGCAGTTTTGTACCAAATTGGTTACATGGTTTTCAAACCTCAAATTGCTGTCAAATAGAATGCCTAAATTTCGTGCTTCATGAACTTGTGCAATTGTCTCTCCATTAACACGTATATCGGGTTTTGTTATAGCAATATCATGTACCTGCTTTTAAGTGTCAATGATAAGGAATTTCGACTTTGAAGGATTAATTACCATGCAGTTATTTTTTGACCAATCGCAAATACGTTGAAGATCCTGATTTAACTTATTTACTAAAGCATTAATATTTTTTCGATCTATGGATAAGTATACCTGTAAATCATCGGCGTATAGATGGTATTTACAGTTTTGGAGACAGTTTATTATATCAGCGCTGTAAATAATAAAAAGCAAAGTCCCTAACACGGAACCTTGAGGAACACCTCTATCAACAGGAAGAAGCTTCGAGACACTTTTTATCATTATGCCCGTCTAAAACTACTTGTTGATGACGGTCAGTTAAATAGTTTTTGAACCACTTGAGTGCCATAATATGCCATAATATGAAAGTTTAGAAATCAGCAAATTTGTGTTAATTGAGTCAAAGGCCCTTGAAAAATCTAATAAAGTGAGAATAGTACCTTCTCCAGAATCCGAAAAATATAACAAATCATTCACGAAATTAATAAGAGCTGTTGTGTTCCGTAATTTTTTCTAAAATCTGATTCTAGGTTGGGTATTATTTGATGTTTTTCACAGACATCCAAAACTTGTGAGTAAACAACCTTCTCAATTATTTTCGATAAATAAGGCAGTATACTAATGGACATATGTAGGGTTACTTTTTTTTGGTATTGGACGAATAAGCGCAGTATTCCAAGAAGAAGGGAAAACAGACTCTGTAATGGATTTATTAATTATTGTAGTTATAACATTTAAAGTTTTCGGAAGCGTTAGAATTATCATATCCATATTAATGCGGTTAAGCTCCTTGAGCATTTGACTTAATTCCCATTATGTTTTTTGCAACTACATTTTCATGAACTGGCATTAGCTTAAAAGTATCAGATATACGGTGCAACCAGGAACGTCTCTTCCAGAGTGATCAGAAGAGGCTCTATAAATCACTGGAGCGACCAATGGTAAGTGGTTCGTGTCCAGCACCGAATCAGGCCGACACTGTCGCATTCTGGCGCAGCCTGTGGTCAGAGCCCGTAAAACACAGCGAGGGCCCTTGGACGGAAGTTGTGGCGATTCAGTGTTGGAGTATTACACCCATGAACCCCGTCATCATAACGCCTGATGACGTAGCTGAGGCGGTCCTTAGGGCCCCGAACTAGAAAAGTCCGGAACTCGACAGGCTGCATCACTACTGACTGTAGGGGTTCGTGGTGTGTGCTCGCCCGATTGTTACAAGAGGCTCTCGACCAGAACTCGTACCCTAGCCTCTTCTCTACTGGAATCACTCGGAAATGAAGAGTACAGTACGTGCGCATCCCCACTCATATTACATTTAATCACAACTGTTCAGATTAGGGACATACCGTGGTTTCCAAAGTATTAGGGAGTATTAACCAGTTCAAATTAGTAATTAAAGAAATATTTTTAATTATCATTCATTTTTTTCCATAAAATTGAATTGACTTGAACAGTTTTTTTTTTATTTCCGCTCCTTTTTGAACGGAGAACGAGATAAAAAAGAAAACTTTTCTATCAATAACAGCGCCTTTATTTTTTGTTTGTTGCCTTTTATTTATTCCGACTATCCAAGAAGATACATAGATTTATATTAATGTGGAAATTATTTTATTCTTTTTAGTTTTTTTTAATATCGATTTTACTTTAAACTTAAACTAAGTATAATTTTAAGTGGATGCAAGTATAAGAACATCAAGGCTACATCGAGAATGTTGTCTAAATATTTACATTGAAAATTTCATCCCGTATTTGTTAGCTCTTAGTGGTGGATATTGGAACATCATATTTAAATAGATGGCCCTTGAGGCACAACCTCTTTAATAAAAAAAATAATCATAAACATTAGTTCAAAATTACCAAAGACATCGCGTAAAATACATACAAAAAACTAAATATGGCAAAATTGAGCAACTTCTCCTTTTTTGAATTCGTCGTCGAAAAATATTGATTAATTACTCACTTTTAAAGAAACTTATTCTAGTGCACAAAAACAAAGCTCATTGTATGTACCTGTATAAAAAAGAGTTTTGGTTTGTTTACCAGACTCTTATCCCCATTTTCTAACATCTTCGTGATATCTGTGAACTGGTAGGGTCTATCCGCGGCGAACAAAGCACCCCCTTTGTCCCCGTGTGTCAAAATCACGATGCATAGGCAAGAAGTCGTAGTGTGGTCCATTCGGCTTACTGAAATATTTACCAAAAATAAATCAAAATCAAAATAACGGTAACGTACTTGAAATCTTCTCACTAAAAATAAAAATATATCACTAAAAAAAAGACATTTAATACATAAAATTTTGCATAAATAAAAAATATTTTTAATAAAAAATATGGAAAATAACTAATAACCACAGAAATCTTAATAATAAGACAATATAATAAATAATTAGCGCTCGATTACTTCCAAAACCGATGCCGCCACATCTTACCGTATTATAAAACATACGCACACAATGATATCTAATGTTTCACATTACAATGCTTGGTGAGCTTGTCAACGTCGCGTGTGTCGCGCATTATGGTAGAACAAAAGCAGCAATGGTAATTGTACAATACGAAAAGTAATAAATGAGTTTGCAAATGTAAATGTCATAGTAAAGTATTCATCTAGATGTAAATTAATTAAAACAAAGACAATTAGTAAATAATCAACTTACTAATGAAATGTTATGCCTTTATTAGTTTAATTACACGTCCTTGATGAGTTTTTACAACTCATTATGCTGAAGTGCACTATTATAATATTATAGCCTTTCAGCTGCGGAGACTAGCCGTCATACTCCGTTGACTGCGGAGCTGTTTAATAAAATTGACGGCACATTGGGCGCAATCCGTTTAAACGCAAATTTCTTGATTTTGGTATATACTATAATATGTATACATTTCTGAATTCTCTATGAAATTTCCTATAAACGAGTACATAAATTAAATAAAGTCCCAAAGTAATAAGTGTAAGTAAATATTGAATAAAGACAAAATTGTCATATTTCTCGATGAAACAAAGTTTTTTAATACTTCGATTTTATTTTCATTTAATTTTAAATCTATTGTCTACAATGTTTTATGCGCAAAATCATAGGCTACAATACAATTTTTTATCATAAAACGCATTAATAGTAAGCTTACAAGAACCAACAATCAACTTACACCGATGCAGAATGTAGTTCGGACTAGATGCGGCATTAACAATTAAACTGCCGTCGGTCACGTTTTAAATGCAATACTCCGTACAAAGTGACTGACACGGCAAGTCAAAGTTTTAATGCATTAGTCAATAAAATTAACACTGTTTTTTTTTATTAAAAATATATACTTAAATTTATGAAGAAACATGTGGTTTTATTTCCAGGACTAGTTAAACCTCTCTTTTTCCTTACATGATTCAGTCATCTTTAAATAGATCTTGCTAAGTTTTACAAATCTCATAAAGTTATGAAATAAGTATTCTTTAGCCGTAAGTGCCATATTTATTGAAAAATTAATTGAGCATACAATTTTCAACAGCACTTGTAGAGAAATAAAGATTCATTCATTCCCTTAAGCGGGCTACATACGAGATGATATCGGTGGCGATCTAGGGTGGAAAGAAATCGGGGGTTTTATCGAGGCAGACCCTACACACGGGCCTGCATAGCAGTACGCGTTTGGACTTGGAGCGGAACGCATATGCGGTAGAGTTCTTCAAAATGCCTCCGACTCTCTTAAAACACCAACGTGTTGGTTTAGAATTAGCCATCTTGGTTAATTTATTCGAAAATAGAAAAAGAGGAGTTGCTGGGTGAAAAAATAGCTCTAAAAGAGACAAAAATTAAGCCACATAAACGGTCTGTAATCCAAAGACATGATTAATTTTCTCCGGATGGATGAAGACAGTTTTTACAACCTTCTAGAATTTTTCTATATTTATGATTTCGCAACTTATATAAAAACATCAATTTCTCCTACCTATGCTATTTAGTTATTTCTTCTCTTTGTTCATTTCTGCTTTGGTCAAAATCGGGTTATTTACTACACACAACAAACAAAGAAATAAAATACTTTTTGTATAATAATATGTATACTTTTTTAATGTAATCTTTATTTATGGATTACAATTATCAAAAAATAAAATAGCTTATATCTTTTTTTAAGCATAAAGAAACCTTTATCTTTCAAACATACTCCCTTCTATATAGCTTGTTTGTTGATGTGGAGATGGTGAAGGAGTAGGAGTTAGTTGTTGATGAGAGGATGAAGGCACGTAAGAGATCTGCCTGTGGTCTTGTGTTGATAGCGTGGGAATAGGAGTTAGTTGTTGAGGAGAGGCTTCATCCTCTCCTCACTTACTTCATACACCCTACTTTACGATTCGTTTAGTAGGCATTCTTGACTTTGCAAGGTCACAGGCTAGGGTGGATATGATTATTTTAATTAATTTATTTATTCAATTTTTTTTTGTTTTTTGTAAAATATCAGTGCCATAGGCTTCTACTCCGTTCACGTGTTTAAAATGTAAAAATGTTGTTATGTAAAAAAGGTCATTTAGTATCACTGTTTCGTTAACGTCCTTCCGCGAGGGCTGCCGGCAGCCGGCAGCGATTGCCAAAAGAAATCGGGCCGATGCGCCTACACACACGCAGTACGGAGGGGGCGGGGCCCCGATCTAGGAAGCATCGGCTGCATTTTTGCTCCTGCCAGGCGATTAAGGAGGCGATATCGGCCACGACTTAGGATGGCCCTACATACGACACGATTTAGAGGCAATCTAGGAGGCATCCCCACTACTCCACCCTAGATCGCCACCGATATCATGTCGTATGTAGCCCGCTTAAACAATACTCAATGCGCCATAATAGTGTCAAGTGACAAAGCCGTTCTGAAGCGCCGCGGGGTGCGCGGCGGTTATATTACATTTCCAATAACCAACATAATTTTAGCAACATTATTTCTCAAAAAGGTAATATATTTCCTTTAACACAAATAATATCTACGAAATAATAACATTTAAAATAAACATATCTCTTCCTGAAATAAAAAAATATTATGGATATATATTTTTAAAGAACCCACTTCTTATGCTCCAAAAATATGCCAAAACTAAATTCCGATTTTGCACTTTTTGTGCATTATGTACTAGTTCATTAAAACATTTTTTATAAGTGGTAAAGCCATGCTACAGTTATATTAGTAGTATAGTTGTTGCACGAATGGGTCGGCTCGACCGGGGAAGGACCACGCTCTCACAGAATACCAGCTTGAAATATTTGCTTAATGCTGGCTGTGTTTCGAGAAGAAATCTGCGAGTGTAGAGAACCAGAGACGGTTTTTACTGGAAACGAGGCATTCCATCTTAGTCTCACGGGTGACAACGCATTTGCATCTTTATTTGTAATCGAGGATAGATGTAGATATCTACGGGCCGCAGTAACTACTTACAATCAGGTGGACTGTGTGCTCGTTTGTCACCCTATTCTATAGAAAACATACAAAATAAAAAGGTGTATTCATTTCAACGATGAGAACCGTGGTGGCTCAGATAGTTAGCTCTCGCGTTAAATTTACACACTACGCTATTTTCACAGTACGCTAGCAAATTGTTAATTGCAATTTTAAGTGCTGATCTACCACGTGCTCAGCGGTGAAGGAAAATATCGTGAGAAAGTCTGACTGTCTGATAAATAAGAAAAAAATATTTCGAAGACATGTGAAGTTCGCCAACACGCATAGGGGCAGCGCGGCGGACACTTCTTTGTTAGGGCAAAGAAGTGGGGCTACCCTCTCAGAAGTGAGGTAAGGCCCAGCAGTGGGACGTAAATAGGCTGTAACTTAACTATTTCAACGATGATAGTCTGAAATAATCAGCTGAACAAATTATAGCTAGGCAACAATAAAAACTAAATTGATGGATGTACATAAGTATAAAATTGAATAAATATATAACATGGGTACTCATTTCTTTAAAAGACTCCTGGTACTTGTTCGATTTACTGTATCTACAGTACTAATTATTTACGAATGGTACTGTGGGGTAGGTATCAGCAATCTTGCTCTAGGTTGAAACATAACGCAACGTTACACGATTTGCAAAACTGAAACGTACGTAAAAAGTAAATCAAAAAGAATAATTTTTTAATTCTTTTTGATTTATGAATTTTTCAAAGTGCATACAAATAAAATATACATTAAAAAAACCGATATAAGAAACATGTGTCTGAGGTGACCTTAAAAACCACAACCTGTTTATATTAGAATAAAAAAGTAAAAATTTCAAATATTAAATATTAAAATAAAAATATTAAAAAGCATAATATGTAAATACTTTCTACTTTTCTGTTTTAATAAATTGTTTAAAAAATTCCGAAGTCTTGTGTTAACATACATGGCATATCCAAATGCCACATCTAATTTTTGCATAAATCATCGAATGAGATTGGAATCAACCAAGCTCCGTTTATCTGCTCGAGGGCGCTAGATTCTTTACGATTCTAACAATTCAATCGAATTTGAACGTGATGCAGTATGGCAAACTTTAGTTCCTTTTTTCGCCACCCGCAAAACAAAGAACTAGAATTCACTACTGCGGGCGTCTCATAGATGGACACTATTGCACCTATTGCGTATTTACATTGAAATTTTGAAAATATTGCACTTTATCCTCATTTTTATGTACCTACTTACTAAAACTGACAGTCAACACTAAAATTTTACGTACATTTCAAGTCAAATTTCCGCAACCAGCATGTTAGTTCTAAGATAGCGGTTTGCTTCATACAAACTAAAAAACAATTTTACACGTACTTAATGCGATAAAACAGAAAATGAGATTACAAATAAAGAGATTGCTTACCCAGGCATTGTTTTATCAAAATTCACCACACAATTAATATAAATTAGTACAAAATAATTGCTAACAACTATGTTGTTAGCGCGCGTCAGTCACGGGGGAGTAAAAAAAACCAAAAAAGGGGGTGGGGGGGGGGGTTTTTTGTCCTTTTTAATGGGGAGGGGTTTTTTTTTTCAGAGGGTTTTCCGGCCCGCACAACTAAATCACAAAATGGTGAATTATGTTCGTCAACCCATATAAGCGGCGACAAGGTCTTATTATTACGATTTCTGTGCTAATAACATTTAAAGAAAAAAGTAATTTTCTAATAAGATTTAAAGATTTTTAAAGCAGTTTCTATCTAACTAAAAATACTGGTTTAATACCATAAATCGAAATAGCCTTACTTTCAAGCGCTTTATTAAGAATTTCTCCATGATCTAAATCATTGAATGTTAGTATTTTATATCCCAGGTCAAAGAACGTCTTCTTAAGAGCCTTTACGTCTTCTTCAGTCCCATGCCGAGTAGAAGGTTGTTGATAGCTGTAAATATTTAACACCAATATAACTTTATACGTAAGTAAACATAATATACTTACTTTGACTGAAAGAACTCAACATTAATAATTTTGGTCACTGGTTCGGTTTATCCCAGTTCCTATACGTCGACAATTTTAATCTACACTACAGGCACACAAACGAAGGAATGTAGAACCACAATATCATGTAAATCTATTACAGCAGAAAAGATTTTGAAAGAAACTCCAATTATGGTCAGTGCTGGTTTGGAAGACAGCATAGACGGCTAATAAGTGCAGTTTGCCGAGTTGCTCAAAACGGATGTTGCTGGTGCGATCGACAGTATGAAAACGAATCTCTGAAAATTCAATGTTATAAATTCCTAATGGATAATTCAGTAGAATCACGTTTCCTCATGATTTAGATTGATTTACGCATTTATTGTCTCTCTTGATCAATAACTGCAGTGGTGAACGTTCATTTCCGACATTGAATCGTATAAAAAATTGATTTATTATTATTTTTTGAAGTTGATGCGATGATTTTGATGATAAATTTGCCCACACGAAATCTAGAAAAGTTACTTTGTAAAAGTTTAAAAAGTAATAAAAGAAACAAATAAATATAAAATATACACATAATTTAAAGTAAACCATTGATTAAACATAACATTAGCTATTCCTAAAATATAATACGGTTTGTAATCAATGTACACTGAAATATGTACTAAAAGATTTACAATTATTTGTTAATGTCATCAGTTTTAACTTGTTAGTTTCTTATCAAAATAATTCTAAATTGCCAGGACAATCTCACCTCTGGCTTTTTGTACTTTCGAGAGTCTAACAGGGTCTATGTTAAACTACTGTACTATTAAATACCAACAAAATTGTAACCTATTATAGATCGCATTTAAACTTATTGAGTATTGAATTGTTTTTTTACCACTTTATATTTAGAAATCATCCATTTATTCGCGTGTTTGAATATGTTTTCGTCCTAGCTCTATATTTAATTACACATATATACACATGTATATTACAATTCAAAATCTTTCTCGATTACTTACTTGAAATAACGTGTGTTCTTAAAAGTTGTGTTATTGAATATTACAAGATATTTATCCCCAGACATATCATAATACAGATCGTCCGGGTTAAACTTTGGCTGCGGCTTGTACACCTTCATTGCTTCCTTGTTTGTGGCTGCATTATTATTACTGTAATAAAAATAGGAAAGGGTTTGATCTAACATTATACGTAAATTTTATATGTGGTAGAGCCATGCTGCAGTTATATTAGTTGCATATTTGTAGCACAATTGGGCCGGCTCGACCGGGGAAGGACCACGCTCTCACAGAATAACAGCGTAAAATAGAAGCTTAATGCCGCTGTGTTTCATATGGTGAGTGTAGAGAACCAGTGAGCCTTTTTACTGGAAACGAGGCATTCCATCTTATTTCTCACGGGTGACAACGCATCTGCATTTTGATTCGTAATCGAGGATAGATGTAGATGTCTGTGGGCCACAGTATCCACTTACCATCAGGTGGACTGTGTGTTCGTTTGTCACCTCACCTATAAAAAAATTACATCCTTTTTTCTTCATCAGCCTGTAAAAGAGTGGATGCTGAGGTCCATAGACACAGAATGCCTCGAAGTAAAAAGGTTCTTCGATTCACTACACTTACCATACGAAACACAGCAGCATAAGCTTTTTCTCATTTCGTCGCATTGCATCTGTACATGATCGCGGACTTTAGATAACCTCGAAATATTTTATTTCTCAGACATGGAGGTTTCGCAATGTTGTAATTCATTGCCGGAGACTTATTGAATCAGCAGTAAAAATTCCATGCATCCATTACAGCCTATGAAAGGCCACAGCTGAACGATGGACATAGGCTTCCACATAAATTACCCCGAAATAAACTTCATATTTGCCACAGTTGCCACGCTTGGCGAGCGGGTTGGTAACCGCAATTTTTTTATTTCCTAGTTGTGATTACCAAAATACTGCTGCAAATCTCCTGGTTTTTTTTTCCCTCTTAAAATTACACTAAAAACTGCAAATTAACAATTTCATTGTTGCCTTCGGGAAATTGAACCCGGCTTGCTCGCATACTGTGAAATTTTGAGCAAGCACTAAGCCCTTGAGCTACTACGGTGTTAGGTAAGTAGTAAATGCTATATGATATAGGCAACTGTAGGGACACCTGATTATTTACTGGTTCTTTAGTGAAGCGACTCAGTGCTCTGAACCTATCAATGTTTTCTGAATGATTCGTAACAGTTGTGTCTCTACAAATATTTGATTTGGCACTCGATCACTTCACCTCGATTAAGAATCAAAATTTAGATGCGTAAACACACCTTAGAACTAAGATAGAATGTTATCAGTAAAAAGGGTCCCCGTTTCTCTATACTCACTATACGAAACACAGCAGCAGCAAAAAAACCGCTAGTTTACGCTGTAATTCTATGAAAAGCTGTTCCGTGCCTGGTCTGGCTGAACCTCTCGTGCTGCAACCATAATATAGGTGGAGCCTGGCTATATAATACTAAGGCTAACCACGCACAACCCATTGACACAACAACGTGTTTTGTAACACACGTCGTTGTGTGTATACATGCCGAATGCCAAAATTTCTAAACTAAAAATAAAAAGTATTACCTGGCATTTGCCAGTGAAATGGTTGATTTTGCATCAGCAATACTCTCTTCCATTATTTTTACTTAAAACGGAAGCACGTGTACACAAAAACTCAAATTATTGAACACCTATTTTAAAACAAAAAGGTTTCGAATAACAAAAACTATTATAAAAACCGACGCTCGGTTTTATTTCATCGATGCACTGACAATAAATGGCAAAAAGATAAGCGCACCGACATTGTATTAATAATCAGATAAGGAACTGTTAACCGCATCGGAATATCGATAGTCAAAATTATCTGCTAGGGGTTCCTTTCAACACAGGCACATGAATAGATAAACGGAACAGAGATAAAGATTCATACCACCGCGCGAATCGTTTGGACTACGTATACATTGAACCCCCGGTAATCCTACAAACATTTTGCAGGGCAGTGTCGAACTATCGACTTTGTCGGATTATAGAGTACTGACTAAGATCCCTATAGACCAGAATTTTGTTTGTACAAAAGAGTACCTTGTAATCCGACAAATTACAGATCTAATGATAAAATTTTGAAGTACAAATCATACTTCATAATGTATGTCAAATTTAGTAAATTAAACAACACAATTTTACGTTACGTCTTATTATAAAATTAACATCATTAATGTTATAGAACTTACAAAAATATTCAATAACATTAGGAAATATTTGTGTACAAACAAATGTACATACTAAAATAATTAAAAATGACGAACCCATCAATTTAAGAAGCATTAATCACGTTATCAAGAAGCAATAGCGCTTTTTGAGGAAAATTATGACCTTTCAACCATTTTCAGAATCAAATTTTTCAATCAGAATCAAAACAATTACGCACACTAGTGGTGGTGCGTTCAAGTTATAACTTGCTCAATCATGCATTTGCTAAGATTGTCAAAAAAATACTCAGTAATGAATAATAGACCATGTCGGATTACAGGATGTGCCGGATTAGACGGGACTGGGGTACACTATACTACAAGCACGCGGGCGCAGACAATGTGTGGTGTCCGTGACCACTGGCCGCTTGTCGCGTATACGGCGAGACTATAGTTCGGCCAACTACTAGAGATACGAAAGGTCATTTACCTTAAAAACGACTGTGGAGTTGACAATCTATTATCTTTCTCTTTCCATCTTGAGTATTTGTCGCGTAGACAGAGAAACCTATAGACTAATGATCGGCGTGGCCTTGAGTGAGAAAGGACGATAACGAATTTTTAGGTTATACAATAATCTTTATGACTTTTAAACACATTTAGATAAAAAATTTAATTGTTCTAAGAACTGAACTGAACAAGATTCACCAATCTTAGGCTCACAAAACACTTTTTTCTCACTTAAACCAACTTGTAAACTCCTTAAATCGCTACGCTTTCAAAGTTGTTTAGCAAACTGTAGAGTTTGCTAAACAAAAAAACCGGCACGGTGAAAGGGACAAACAATCACACCGCTCTATCTCATTTCTATGCAAGACGTATGCATAAATCTATCTTTTTTCGTGTGCGAATGCGAAAGAAGGCGTCAATTGGTCTATAGGTTTCTCTGTCTACGATTTGTCGTAATGTCTCGTTTTCCGACAAGAACATGTCAGGGTCAAGATGGGTTCACCACCATTCGGGAGGCCATTTTAGTAATTATTGTTTATTTAATTGTTGTTATTTTGTTTTGTTGATATTTGTTTTTTTGGCGGAGTGGTTAATGATGGAGCTACAACCAAATACATTTTACTTCTCCGAAAAAGAAACAGGAAACTACAACATTACGGTGTCAAAAATATTACACTTAGACTTTTTATTTCATATTTTAATAACAAAACTCAAAAAGTCGTTATCAATGGTAAAGGTTCCTCCAGATCAGTAATTCTGATCTGTATTAATGGGCGTTCCTCAGGGCTCGATTCCCATTCCAGTCCTTAGTCTATATTAATGACTTACCTTATCTTGTAGGGCACAATCACGATATAGTATTGTTTGGTGATTATACCTATTTAATTTTCAAACTCCATCGACATTCAATTAATTTTGACAATGTAAATAATGCTCTATCGAAACTAGTACATTGGTTTAACGCTAATAATTTGCTCATAAATGACAAGACAAAATGTCAATATTATAATATGCTACTAAACATTGGTAGGTATGTGGTGGGTTGGTATGTAGTGGGTATGCGTGTTAAGTTTACATATTGCAAGTAAGATTTAAACCACTTCTCGATGTCAGGCTGAGTTGATATTTTGTATACCGTAATTTCAGTGACAATGCAATATTATGATAGATATAACCTGGTGTTGCAGCCAAGAATTGTCTCCTCATTAGGGAACTCTTCAATGGGTAGTAGCAGGGTCAGGAAATTTTGTATGTTAGTTTAATTTTGATAGTTTAACACGATGTTTATCATCAACTGCTCCTGCAGCCAGCATTATCTCCTTACGAGGGAACTCTTTAACGGTTAATAGCATGGACTCTAAACTTTGTATTTAAATTACGTTACCATAAATTGCTGCTGCAGACAGGATAGTCTCCTCACGAAGGAACTCCTCGACAGCTATAGTAAACTTTATGTAAGATTTAGAATTTACTTTAATTCTAATTTACACCATTAAAATGAACAATAAATTATTAAAAAAACAAAAATTATAAAGAGTAAGTAATTTGTAAAGTATTCATCATGCGGGATTATAAAACTATTTAACAAATGTTTTGTTTAATTTGTCTTCACATATTGTGACAACACTACCAAAATAGGTAACAATTTTGCCCCTTCTTATGGCGGCTTCTCACTGCGTGTGATATCACGTGACGCACCGTCCGTGTTGATTTGTTTGCGCAAGCACGCGCCACCCGCGAGCCCCCTAGCACCCGTTTTAACTGGCGCCTCGTGGCGCGTGATTGCCCAAACTCCGAGCCACTGAGTCAGTCTGTTCAGCACAGCGCACCTGATGTCGTGTGAGTCGAATTGCCACCTCCAGCTATGAAGCAATGCCACTGAAGAAGAAGGCATCGCTGTTACTTCAGCCGCTTTTGTCTTATTTTGTGGATATCATTTACTTAATAAAATTAACAAAAAAGAAGAAACGGTGCTGGTGGATGAAATCGTTAAAATTAAAAATTCAGCAATCGTCTCATTAGACCACTCCATATCTATATAAACATGAGAATACCTACCTCATCGTCGGACGAGTTAAGATGAAAATGAAATGAACGAGTTCAATCTTGTAAACACACGCCTCGCCGTGCGCGCCCTTGAAATGACGCGCGAGCCCGCGCCGCGCCACGCCGCGCCCTTGAAGTTACCGTTTTTAAACGGATAGTACGTGCCGCGCCAAACCCTTCACACCAGGGGGGATAAAACTTCCATACAAATTCACTAGAATAAAATATGCATAGAAAGTTCTGCCCTTCAGTGAGCGGTGTACAAAAACTTGTAGGATAGTTTTCTCAAGCGCAGTAAAGATGGCGTTCGTTAGATAAAACTGGGGTTCTTACCTAATGATCCAGAATCCACAACAACAAAAAGTTTGAATTGACAATTCATCATAGCAATTTTTAATAAAATTCGTTCACAGTTCTTTCAAATTTAATTAAAAGTTATGTTGCTGAGTATTTAGTTCACAAGTGTATAAAATATATAAGAAATGACATGTGTAAGATACTACAGTATATACTATATAACTACTCAATTATATTTTAGAAAGAGAAGAGACTATTAAAAAGGTCCAGTGAATATCTATCGGTGTTGTGTTCATTCATGGATGAAGATTGTTTAATAATTCGAACTCAATTGATTGAAGAACCACAAATAAAGAATATTAAAAATACAATGACTCAGAAAACGAAAATATTTTGCGACTTTACATTCCTATCCTGTGAAAATCATAATAAGATGTCTTATGATTATTTATAAATTTTTTCGTCGTTTTCTTCGCCTTTTATATATATTTAAAAAAAATCTTATGTGAAATAGGCCAAGTTTTATTAGTGTTAATGTTATCTACAAAATTTCCTTTTGGAGATTTGGGATTATTATTCGAGATATCCAATAATTAGACATTTTTGTCGAAGTGAAAAGATCGGAGGTAACTCAATTGGATAGTTCTCACTGTAAATTCCACAGCACGCGATTGGAAATCTGGTGATTTACCACGTGCTCGGTGGTGCGGTGCTTTTTTGTAACCTTACTTTTATATCCAATAATTATCTAGTAAATAACATAAACATTGATAATAAAATTGTACATTTCGTAAATAATCAGCATAGTTATTGCATAAAATACGCCATCTAGCGATACCTACCGCAAGACGCGTTTTACTAAAGGGGAAATAATAATGGTTCCGAAAAACAAATTAATCTCCAGCGATCTGTGGCCGACTATTATTCTAGTTAACCAGCATTATAATAAATTACCGTCAAAGAAACCTAATACATACCGAAAAAAAATTACAAATTTAACAAACAAAGGATAGAACGGTCAAATTACATTTCTCCTAAAAAAAAAAAGATCTTCGAATAACAAAAATAAACTTCCGAATAAAATACTGAACCTCCGACAAGATTACTAAGTTAGGTACCGACAACAAAGGTTTTGACAAAATAATCATATTTTTACGACTTGCATGAACTCTTATAATTTCTATTGTTGGTTATCAAATTAATTTTTACCTCTCAATAATGATGAAAATACCTCAACTGTTTGTCCCGCACGATCGGGTTCGGGTCGCGTTTAGGCCAAAAACGTTTCTATCGTTGTAACAAGGTAAAATCCAAAGGACCACAGTGTGATTGTGCGTTGTACATATTTCTTGTTTGTGAACGACTGTAATGATATTCTTATTTTTAAGACCACTTCAGAGCACAACCATGACCAGATTGGTACGCGAGTGAGTACGGAATTCCGGAAAACGTTAAAAGAGAAATAAATAAGCTGTTTGATTTACGCCTAAAGCCAAAAGCTATATTAGAGGCTCTAAACAACATGTCAGGGATAGAGGCGCCTTCGAAACGGCAACTTAACAACTACTTATATGACAGAAGGCGCGAGAAGTTCGGAAGAGCTGCAATTTACTTAGGTGAACTTGAAAAATGGATTTTCGATCTAACAACTATTCCCGATGATGAAAATGAAGTTTTCGTGTTCAGCTATCACGTGATAGAAGCGGAAGAACCAAGTTTTCGTCTGACATTGTCAACTAAAAAATTCTCAACATAGTTTGTTCCACGGACATACTGCACATAGACGCCACATACAAACTCATATGGCAAGGGTTCCCCGTTTTTGTTCTTGGTACCACTGATAAGAACCGCAAGTTCCATCCGCTTTGTCTTGGTGTGTTCAAGAATGAACGTCAAGAAGATTTTCAAATGATTTTTGATGGCCTTAAAGAAAAGGTTCTGTCTTTATTTGATCACGTGATGCAACCAAAAGTTTTAGTTTGTGACGCTACTCAGAGTATAAGAAATGCTTTCATCGCAGTTTTTGGTACCACACCAGTTATTCCTATGTGTTGGGCTCACGCGAAGAAAAATATGCACCCAAAAGTTCAGAAAACCATCAACAATAAAACGAAACAGAAAGAAATCATACAAGATATAGACGCACTACATAATGCTACATCATAATATGAAGTATTTAATACTACATCACAGGCTTTTGTTGAAAAATGGCAGACTCAAACCGAGTTCATTCACTACTTTAAAGAAGAATGGTTAAAGAAACATCCAAATTGGTTTTTAGGCGCAGCGCCGTGTTCACCCGCCACAAATAATGCATTAGAAGCATTCAATCGGAACATAAAAGACCAAAACACCTTACGTGAACGTCTTCCACTTTCACATTTCTTGACCATTGCCACTGAGATGGTTGCTCAGTGGTCTTTACAAAGCTGCAAAGAACCTTTACCTGAAACACCTACTATAGAGCTGAAGGACTGGACCGATGGGTATTGCTGGGCAAGGAAAGATTTAAGAATAAAGATTTTATCATCCAACACGGCATACACTGAATACTTGATCCCAAGTAGTAGTAGCAGTCAAGTAGGAGAGGTGTAGTACGGTGAGCAGTAGTTAAACTTTGAACATTACAAGATGAAACATTTTGCTTTCTGGAAAGTCACAGTGCCTAAAAACGAAACACAAAATGTAGAATGGAGAAAAGGATCCTGCACTTGCCCACAGTTTCATAAAAAATACGTTTGTAAACAACTTCTAGGGCTCGCTATTAGATTGAAGCTCAAGGACAAAAAAGGAAACGGGGTCGTCCTATTAAATCCAGACCTGCTCTTATAATACAATGAAGATAATTAAGATACTGACAACTAACTACCTCCCTCCCTATTTAGTTCATAAGTACAGTTATGTATGACATTTTGTACTACCTATCAAACAATATTTTTATAATGAACTGAATTTTGTTTTATTTTTATCTCTTTTCTCACTAACATTATAAAAACAAGGGAATTTGTCGATTAAAAAAAAAAAACAGGATAATAGTAAAATATTGTAGGAAACCAAAATCCTGAGTACTGAGTTTTTAACGCCTGCCCTAGTAACATGGCCACTAAAACACGATATAATAAAGCGATTTATCCCTTTGAACCTTCAAAATTCCATTGTATTTTGACAGTTCATAGCGATAAATCGCTTTATCATATCGTGTTTCGATGGTCATGTTATGGGGGCTGAAGTAAGTACTGATATCGAAGCATACCTGTGGTAAGTATAATTCATGATAAGTAAAAGGTAATATTATTACAAGTACATTTTTATATTTTTTATAAGTTTCTATATAACCACTCAGAATAGTATTTTCAGTATAACGTTGTAGTTAAAATAGCACCACAGTCTATGAAATATGGAAGGTAATTTATATATTAATAGTAGGTAAGTACAGATAAAAATTACAAAACATAGTTTTCAGTAAAACCTAATTCAAGCTGGTAGAAAAGTATTATAGCACTAAAGGTTAATATTTAATTTTCGAAGATTTCAGTATTTCATTCGGTCGTTTCGTCATTTTTACTCGGACAAAACTAGTCGGAACGTTAGTATTTAAGGCAGTAGATTTCATATTTTGAGTAAGGGCAATTCTTATTTTTTTTTGTCGGAGCTTTTATTACTACCCTTACTAAAGTCTGCAGCGTCATCTAGCGTGCAGGGTACACTATTTCAAGAACTAAAATGTGAGTGGCACATTTATCTCTGGTATATAGGTATTATCTATGCTTCACAGCTTCACACTGCGCGTGGCAGTGATACCAACTTAGGGTAATTTACCCTATATTTCGAGTAAAAGTAATCCAGCAGGGTAATTTCTAGGGTATGAATTTTCCTAGGGTATTTTTTGGGGTAACAGTCAATAACAGTAAAATAATTACTTTGAATGATATTGTTTTTGAACGCGCCCATTACAGATTCCGTGTCGTGAACGCACCGATTGCTTTTGTGTCTCTCTCTAGTCTCTTAGTTATTGTGTTGCTTGCTCTTTTTTTCTTTTGTTGTGAAAATTGGCGTCGTCTAGTGCTGGCGTTAGGTGTGAAAAAGTATGCACAAAAATACTGTAAAGAATGGGAGTATGATCCAAATTTAAAAGGTAAGTCCAGTTTTCTTAAAGCTATAATATGTATTAATCTAATTGAGCAATGAGACTGAGGTTACACAAGTATTATTGTAACTGTTTTTCTTTGATTGTATTGTACTTTGTTTGGCAGTTTGGCTGTTAATATTATTTGAATGTCTTTGGTAATGTATAAGAGTTGCCTGTTGCAAAATTTACCCACATCTGTAGGTATATTTTACGGGTGGTGGTGGTGATGGATAAAGATAAATGCATATTGTGGTGATGATGAAGATGAATGGTGGTGGCGGTGCGGTGGTGTTAACGCTTTGCTTTTTTTATTTTTAGATTGGATTTGTCCTGACCCCACTGGTGAAAACTATGCAAGGTGCAAATATTGTAAAGTCACATTAGTACCCCACAAGAAAGAACTTAACTATCACGCAAAGAGTAAAAAACACATAAAAGCTGTGTCATTAGATAAAGCGGCGAAGTCCTGTCAGCAATTGCCTTTTATAAAAACAGTTTCGAAGAATAACAAAACTGCGGAATTAAAAACAGCTGCTTATATAGTTGAACATAGTGCTATTCAAAATGTAGATCATTTAGGTGAAATCCTGCCATGTCTTGATCTGAAATCAGAAGTTCTGGGGACGTTAAAAATACACAGAACTAAATGCAGCATGCTAATAAAAAAACGTTCTTGGTCCAGTAATGATGCAAGAAATGATATCAGATGTTGGTGATGCTGCATATTCACTTATTGTGGATGAAACTACGGACATATCAACAGATAACATTCTGTGCATAATTATACGGTATTTTTCAAAAATTAAGCAGGATATCATTACAACATTTTACAGATATATAAAAATATCTAAATGCGATGCAACAACCATCTATGAAACTATAAAAAATACTTTACTAGAGGACTCCTTACGTCTTGAAATGCTGGTAGGAATTGGGCTACACGGTACTATTGTAATGATTGGTGAGCACCACTCTGTCGCAGCACTGTTGAAAAGAGACTTACCGGATATTATCATCGTTAATTGTACCTGTCATTCGTTGCATTTATGTGCAGAGAAAGCTTCGGAAAGTATGCCCCGTCAACTGGAATTTTTGATTCGAGAATGCCACAATTGGTTCTTGTATAGTTCAAAACGCCTTGAAGCCTACAGGGACTTATACGAAATTATGAACGAAAGTCGAGCTCCTAAAAAAAATACCAGGATTTTGCGGAACACGCTGGTAAGCACGTTCTCATGCTATACGTACGTTACTCGAGCAATGGGAGGAATTAAAGCTTCTTTTCATGATGGCTAAGACTGAAGACAAATGTTTCATGGCGGAAAAATTGTATGACATCATGAAATGCAGAGCTTACCATGCATATTTCACGTTCTTAGATGTTCATCTACGACAAGTTACTAAAGTAAATTGCCTTTTTCAAAGTGATAATGTCGATCCAGCGAAACTGTTAGAAGACTTGTTTTTGCTATTCAAAAATATCCTGCAAATTATTGTCATACCTCGGAAGCTTGAAACTGTTACGGATGGAGAATATGCACCATTTGGTTTTCAGGAGCATTTGATGCATGTATCAGCAATGCATTTTGGCTACACCGTTGAAGAGGCGCTATCGAAACTAGACAGACGTGACAAAGAAGACGTACGTGAGAGACGCAAAACCTTTCTTGTTATTTTTTGTTTCGAATTACAGAAAAGGTTGCCAAAACAGGTCACATTCCTTAAAGCATGGTGAAGTTGTCTTCAGAAATAGCCACTTCTCAAGTGAAACCTACATTAGTTGACATATTACAAAATGTTCAAAGGGCTGAAGTATATGGTTGTAAACAAGAGGTAGAAATGGAATGGAATAATTTGCAAAACAAATCTTGGAAAAATACGACGCGTTGTACTGATTTTTGGGCTTAGGTTCAGGGGAACACAGACGCTGGGGGTAATAAAAGATTCCCTAATGTCTCTAAATTAGCATTGTCTCTTTTGTCGGCGCCTATATCTAATGCAGCCGTAGAAAGGGCCTTTTCTCTATACTCAGTCGTCAAAACAAAGCTTAGGAATAGGCTATCCCTGCCTATGATAGAGAGTATAATGACTGTAAGATACAATTTAAACATATTTCACAAATCTTGTGTTAACTTCACTCCTTCAAAAACAATGTTGGACAAATTTAATAATAGCATGTATGACAAAAAAGATGTGATGCAGAGGATACCTTTATTGTTATGTGCCAATAATATAATAATATGAATAAATAATGTAGTTGTTTTATTTGTAAAGACGGAAAAGACAAGGATATTTTTAGGGTATTTTTTAAATAATACAGATTCTAGGGTAAATTGAGACCAAGCCTAGGGTAAAGTAAAACCTTGACCTGGCAACACTGGCGCGTGGCACGTGTGTAGACATGTGTAAATCATTCATTTCTAGCGACCGAATCATTCTAGTACATTTCGTCACGCGTACTGGTACATTTGGATCGATCATTCGAATGGATCATTTAAGGCTCCAGTAGGTACTCTGTGAGATCCATTGGGAACCGAAAATTTTAACATTTATTTGCTACAAAAATATTATATTATCTTATACTTATATACGGTGGTTGAAAATTATCATTAAATAAATCATTTATCATGAAATCTTTTGAAGTGTTATTTTTAGTAAACTCTACGAAATTATATTTTTAAATCATAGATTTAACAAATAAATATAATAAAATGTAAAATAGTTTTTAATTTAGGCAACAATATTATAATTCAAAAACACTTAAATAATGAATACTCCTGATACTCTGCAGTCT
This sequence comes from Parnassius apollo, assembly GCA_907164705.1. Classification (NCBI taxonomy): domain Eukaryota; kingdom Metazoa; phylum Arthropoda; class Insecta; order Lepidoptera; family Papilionidae; genus Parnassius; species Parnassius apollo. Next base: position 5,173,150 of record CAJQZP010001459.1, on the reverse strand, counting down.
ACATTGTTAATACGATTCGCCTGTTTATTCAGATCATTCGGGATTCGGTCGGTTTGCGGCTCATTCACAATTCAAACAAATCGCGGGTTACAAAGGTACAGTAAATTGTTTGTGATTGGTTGTACTGGTTCATTCAAAAACAAATGAATGAACCATAAATACTTTTAAGTGTACCAGCTCAAACGAACGAATCATGCATGATTGACACATCTCTACACGTGTGGGCGCGGCGCGGCGCGTGATAACACACGCAGTGAGAAGCCGCCATTAAGCTTTGCTTCTGTTCCGTTCGTCTACTCATGTGACACTATTCGTTTTCACGAACCTATGAAATAAGGATTTGTCTTTCATCGGTTCGTGAAAACAATTAGGTGAAAAGGAATTATTTTTTCTCCACACAAAGAACGCCATATTATACATATTTACTAGTTTTAAGAGTTCGTTGATCTTTACCATAAAAGATTAAAAGCTTAACTTAAACGGGCAAATATCCGCCATAACGGGCAATCTATGGGGAGGCCTATGTTTAACAGTGGACTTTAATAGACTGTAACGGAAATAACTTTCGCAGGTAGTTATACCACCATCTATCGGAAACGAGATGGTTATACCGCCATCTATCGGAAGATGAAAGATATTTATGACATATCCCTAAGCCGAGCCGACTCTTACTACACACATATTGGTTATTTATGTGCAATCCTTGGTTTCATTCTTGGTCACATTCTTATAATTTTTAAGCCGCGTTGAGATGATCAGAGTATGCTCAGACCGAGTGAACTTGTAGAAGGAATAGCTTCATACGAGTGGACTAGAATTGCCCTTGATATTAACATAGTTCACTCGGATCATTTTCTTTACTACCACAATTATTTTTCACATTCAACATCGAAAAATGTCGGATTTTGTGCGAAATATTATTGTCTAAGACTTGTTAATAGAAGAGCTAAGACGAGAAAAGATAAGGTATCTCCAAAAGGTGAAAAATTTGGACATTTTGAAGAATTTTTTGCACGAGACGCTTGGTTATTGTCATCAGCTGCCTTTTTTTTTTCACAATTGCGCGGGAGAGTAGGACGCGATCCGAGTTTACACAGGTCGGACACCGTCATCCGAGTGTGCTCGGATTATGAGTTGCCACAATACGAGTTGCGTCAGTATTCGCGTCCACTTGTGCTGAGCAGACTCAGATCGTGTCAACGCGGCTTTAGTCTTGTTGAAATCACTTTTTTATAGATTAAGGGTGACAAGAAAGTGCATAGTCCATCTGATGGTAAATGGTTGCTGTAGCCCATAGACATCTACATCTATTCCCAATTAAGAGTACCAAACGTAGATGCTTTGTCAAGCCTGTGGACTAAGTTGAAATGCTTCGTTTCCAGTAAAAAAGATCCACAGTTCTCTACACTGAGTATACGAAACACTGTTGACGAACTACTGTTTCACATTGGTATTATATAAGATCGTGGTCATATCTCGGTCTGCACAACCCAGCTTATACGAGTATAACGGCAGCGTGGCTCTACCAGGTCAAAAAACTTATCAAAGTCAGTGCTAAAGATGGTTTTTTTTTTAAATGTGCAAGCAGATGCATTTCTTGAAAGTGTTGCCTAACGTGCTAGTGAACGCAGAGTGAACGCTCGCTTTAGCAAAACTATTTTATTAAATTTGGGCGTGTTTGTATACAGCTGTAAAAAACTCTTAAAAACGTCAAAATCTACACCGGTTCACAAAAACAATACCTTCTCAAAGAAAACCAGCAAGAAACTCTAGAATCTTTTTAATGCCATGTTAATATTATTTCACAACTTATAATAAAATCAATAATATAGATATTATATTAATTCTGCTTCTTATTACAGATAAGTTTTGAATTCAGCTAGATGACTTTTCTGCCATCAATTGGCCATCAAATGATTACTCGTTAGTCTTAAGAGAAAGATATGCAACGTACACGTGAGGTTGTATTTTTAAACGAAGTTAATATTATATTCTCCCCTTACTCACGAAAGTACCTATCTACGAATACGAAAAACCGACAACCGATGGAGTAGAAAGGTTCTCGAGTGGCAGCCTCGTCCTGATAACACAAGCGTGGACGGCCCCATATTAGATAGAGTAATAACCTGTTAAGGCACTCAGGAAGTCCATGGATGCAAGTAGCTCTGAACCTTTGAGACATGGATAAATACTTTTTTGTTTTAATCATCGCTCAGGACTGTGTTTTGTGACTGTGTTCAGCAGCGGACTTGTGAAAGGCTGTAATGATGATAATGATGACACACTAGCTACATTACGGCTTACATTATAGTTTATGATAATAATAATAATCAGGCTAAAAAATAGTTAAACCAGGCATGGACTGTCTTAGAGGCGAGTACCTACAATCGTTCTTGGGATAGTCCATGGAAGGGCGGCCGTCTATCCCAAGTGGATTTCGGATTTATCATGGGCAAGTATTACGTTAACATTTATCACCGTTGGAAGATGAATAAAATATTTTTTATGAGTTTAATTTTAATTTTCTAAAATCGGATTATAAAATTAAAATCAAAAACCAAAGCTATGGCACTCACTAAGACTTATAGGACGTTGAACACCTCAGCCCCGTGTCCATGAGTACTGAAAAGCGCTCGAAACTTCGGAGTAGCGAATGCGTACCTACTCTTGACCCGTCATGCGGGTAAAATTACGCAAAACCTTGGGGATAAAATTACACGTGCGCGGTGAACGTACTCACTCAAAAAGATGCGATAGGATACCAAAATAAAATAATTTTTGGGGATAATCAATATTTATTAAACTTTGAAATCAACATAATCAGTAACTTTAGTATCTTTAACTTAAATTAGCCTCTACCTCAAAGCAACTGATACCAACATATTCTGCAGCGTCTCTCAGCTTTATCTTCCTTGATTAGATTGTGGTGCTCATAGTGATGCCTGATTTGCATAGTTCTTTGGCATTTTGCTGTATTCTTAAAGAATAATTTTAGATATTTTTCTTGCATTGGGTTATAAGTACGAGTCATGGTTTATGTATATACCCCTGATTCTTACCCCAATCAGTAAAAATACTGAATGATTAGCCACAACACAATTATATAAATGTAGTATATAAACACTACAATAACCGAACTATATAAGTTCGTTTTGCATAAATCGGACCAAAAATTAATATTCAAAAACAGAAGGTAGCCGGGCTAACAATGACATTGGGACGTCAAACATCTCAGTCCCCCCCCGTGACCATGGTTGCTGTAAAGCACCCGAAACGTCGGGAATTAAAAATAAGTAAAATCAGTTAAATAAACGCGATAGAATCCGTAAATTTAGTTTTATTCAATGTGTAGTGTTCGCGTAAATTTAAGAAATTATTATATAAATGTAACAAACTTACGTACAGTTCTCCCCGACAAAAATACTAGAAAATATTTGCAGTTTACATGTTCGGCGACCTATAGCGAAAAGTACTTATATTGCGCCGGCGCTCAACGTGGCTCCGAATCGGCGACATGAGCACCACTAAATTCCGCGCACATAAACTTCAACTCCATCGATTCTATCGGAGATCGAGTTACTGCGAACTTTTACCCACCGCGTGCTCTCACCCGAAATGACTCTACTTGCATAAAAATACAAGAAATCGTTAGCGACAGATGATGGTAGGGTGGATCTGTGCCCGTCTTGAAAAAAAATTGTCTTCACACAGGAATATTCCTCAGAATCTTTAATCAGTTAAATCAATAAGCTATACTGCTAAACTTCGATGATGACCGAATTATTGCCAGTTATATGATGACATCCCATGGAACATGGAACCATGGAACACGCGGGTGACTGGTTGGAACAGCCTACTTATGACCGACTGTAACGATTGTTATATAATATAATGATAACATAATTTTATAATGATTGATTGTGTATATCGTACTATAGGATGTATAATGGACAGGATTGACGACCGCATAGCTAAGTGTGTCACGGGGTCTGATTCCCAGCTACTTATTATGCTATTTGCTCCCAGCTGAAGTCAACATTGTATATCACGTATTAATCCCACATATAAATACCCATAATATACCGATAACAAAAAGTATTATCGAAGGTGCGCGGTAATTACGTTATTTTTTCCATATGGGAGAGACCCTTGCCCAGCAGAGGTTGTTAACATGCCTAACCGCGCTCGCCGCCGGTCACGTCCGCCGGTCGTCGGCTTTCGCCCGGAAGGAAGAAGTACAGCGCGTCGCTTCGCAGTGGGTGTACGCGCCGAGGGGCGAACTCGGCTTGCATCGAGCTTCAAGGACGCCCCTGACCCCTCCCGGGACGACACATACTCTACACTGCGTGTCATCTAATGTACTGGGAAGCGAGCTCCGGAGGCCCGGCGTGCTGCTATCAGGAGAGCGCGCGCCGGTTAGTGACATCGGCTCCGTGTCGATGATCCGTCTCCGCGGGACCTGGAAGTCGCTGACCCTTTGGCAGATCCCTTCCCAGAGGCGCGAGATACGCCAAGTATGCCTAGGAACCAGCCAGGCCATCACCTAGAGCTAGGGAGGAGCACCGGAGGCCCGGAGTACTGCTATCAGGAGCGCACACCTGTTGGCAGGATTTGCCCTGCGTCGAGACCCGTCCTCGGCGGCACTCCGTGTGGCTTCGAGACTGCTGACCCTTCGGAAGCACCTACCTAGTGGAACGCAATACGCCAAAGAAGAGAACCAATAATGCCGTTCCTGTACGGCTGCCAGGACCGGCCCATAGAAATGGGCTGTGATGATTGCCCGGGTAATGGGGTATGCCCCGAGGCCCGAAACCTGCAGGGATGAAAATAGTAGTCCTTCGCAGACGACAAAAAAAAACATGCATAGATTAGATTGTAATATATGATCTAAGATGTTTATAAATCGTTGGTTTAAGGCATAGATGGATTGTGGCTTGCTGTAGTTTTAATCAAATACAAATCGAAATAACAATTAGTCACAAAATGAGACGTTGATACTCATAACTTGAGGTTAAAATGAAATACAATTATAGATAATGAAAATGAAGAGAGACCAAATTAAATCCACAACATTGACTTAAAAATTAAATGATTTTTTTTACTAAATATTGAAAGTACATTTTAATTTGCATGAAGGCCAATTAAAAACTTCTGTGAATGAATGTGTTCAACATACATAATCGAATACTAAAATATGTGGTCTATGATTGCATGTATATATACCATATAGTGGTGTAAAAATATCCACTACCCCTTATAGTCCTGTAGGTGTCGTTGCAAACCCGCCGGCCAAATGTGACATTTATGGCAAAATCCTTCCTATTGGGGAGGTCTATGTACAGCAATGGACTTTATAGGCTACAATGGATGGATGGATGGACGATACATATGTGGTGAATAATGTAAGTGATCTACAAAATTGATGTTACTTAGTAAATTGTGTTTGTATTTATGTAGAAAAATAAATAAAAACAAATATATAGAAATGTTATATATTATATATACTTCAGACTCGCATTTCATTTCCTAAAAATTAAATTACAACATTAGATTCAAATCCTTCAATAATAAATGCTATATCCTCATTATTACAAAAATTCTTTTTTCGTCTTGATCTTTTTCTATGACTCCATTTTACAGTTGTAAGATTCATAACATTCATAAGTTTATTCAAAATATGGCTCATGCTTTTATAAAACATCAATACACTTGTAGCACCTTTCAAATATTGTTCCATAAAATTAATAGGTTCAGTTTGATTCTCTAATTTTAGTGCTAAATTGTAAATAAAAGTCCCATTATAACATTTTGAGTATTTTGTACTTTCAAATGGACTGCGACATAAATTATTTAAACTATTAAACTGCTGTAAGCAACATTGAAATTGGGCAAATGAATGTATCTTTCTCACATCATAACTTTTAGGTCTTTTTCTTATACTATCATCAATTTCAAAATGCTTCAAAAGTACACTTGCAGCTATGAGGCAATCTTCATATTGAACCTTATGCTTATTAAAAAGGAGATTGTCTTCTATTGAAGTGCTAAGAGAAGGTCTCTTTTTTAATTCTTCAAGTTTCTTTGAGTGTTTATTATTGAAGAAATTGTGCCCTCGGAATGTTCCAGTTTTCTCATCAACAACTTCCAAAACTATATAGCTCATCATTAAACTGTGGATATGAGCTAAAGGCACATTACAGTTTGCTACCCACCATAAAAGAGAAATCATAAATAATTGAGAATTTGTTGGCAATAATTCTATCATACCGAGATCTAATAAGGGAAGCTTTTGGTTGAGAAAATGATAAAAATATTGTTTTAACTGTTCAGTGGATAATTCATGATATGATATTTCTAAAGGTCTTGAAATAGAATACTCTCTATTTACAAATAGTCGCTGATAATTGCAATCACTTTCCCTACTAACATAAACAAAACTTTCTTGGGAAAAATCGGTGAGAATATCAAAAGCATATCTTATTATAGGTAAAGCACACAGAAATGAATCCTTGTCAGAATAGTCTTCAGCTTGTGGAGAACAAAAATGTAAATGATGTGTGTAAAGATTTATATATGGCTTGGGAATATGATTCAATCGTATACCATCTGCAAACCATTCTGGTATACAATTAAGGTCATCATCATCACCATCATCAAGTTCGTTTTGCTCATCTGATGAGTCACTTTTATCACTTTCTTCGTTATCTAATATTTCAGAATCATTTTCATCCATGCAATCTTTATTTTCACTGTCTTCCCTGTCCCCCTCATAGTCATCATAATTATTGTTATCATTGTAAAGTGTATCTTCTGGCAATTTCATATCTAATTGATCGATTGATTCTTCATCAGAGATATTAAAATATTTCAATGACCGACAATGTTTTCTATGGTAACCATTTATACTTTTAGAAATAATGGTGAAAACTTTATCCTTTTGTTTTTTTTTCATTCTGCCTAATATTTTAGCTATTGCAGAATCAAGAGATTCATTCTGCAACCATTTAAACAAAGCATGAATGCTTTTTTGCTGCTCATTTTTTTTCTTTTTACTTTTTTGTAATTTCAGTTGAGAAAAGAACTTTTTAAATTGTTTCTTCTTAACAAAGTCATTGCCAAGTAAAGTTGCCAGCAATGGAAGCAGTTCTTCCTTTAGCCCTCCAAAGTTATGGACCAAGTACTCCACTTTATAAATCTTACATTCCATGGCATGGACTTTATCACTGTTTTCTAAAATTTGTTTAGGTTTCATTTCAAGTGTATTAAATGGTATATACTTTACATTATAAATAAAAAAATCCGAATCATAACTAAGAACCGGACAATTAAGATGTCTAGCCATAGTGGCTATTTCATCATCAGCTTCAAATTCACAAACTGTATAAGGCACCTTCATCTCTATGAGTACTTCCTCAAAAACATCACGCAATAAATATGGGAATATCTGCAAGCTGGTTTGTGTAACAGGGTCCAAACGAGAAGCGCCATTTATTTTGGATCTTAGCCGACTGTATGCTGTTTTAAGTTTCCTTATTTCGTAGCTTCCATCAAAAAGAACATAGCACGTTATATTACATTTTCGCAAATGTTTGAAAAATGTTTTTGTATATGAGGCAAATCTGTCATAGTCCCCGCCAAAGGCCGAGAAACAATTTAATGATCGATATAACTGTGCACAGAGGCTGTGACCATCAATCACAAGATTAGTGTCATGGAGATAACAGCGACGTAAAAAAACATCTTGATTACAATTTATATACGTAGTTAACCCTCGAACACCCATATTAATGGTAACTCATGTAAATGCATCTATATTATTTACTTTATGTATATTATAACAACAGCGTATAATAACAACACATTATTTTCGAAACTTTATACATTAATCCCATTTCCTTATGCTCATTTTTATAATGGACACATTGCGCACACTTCCTGGGGAACAATCAGCATTAAATTGACCTCTCCGTAGAGCCTTAGAGTGGTTGAATCTCTCGTTACAGTATAATATTACTCGAGTATAAATTCTTGAAAAAATTTCGGTTGAATCATGAATGTTATGACCCCAATAATCACTTCCACCTTATATTTTGCTCTTTGATTGTAAATGTTGGTCATTCAAGTACGATAACAGGAGCAAAAACGCAACCTATTTATTACATATCCATTTAGAACAAAGTAGTAATCTGTGATCCAAGAGATTATTTCACTTTTGAGTGATTAAAATCACTTTTATGATTCTTATTAATTTATGAAAATTCCTTGGTTTATTATAGCCAACCAAATCTAAGAAATACCTTTTGATCACTTTTGATTTTGACGTTTCACATAATTTTTTATTAACTGGCTTTACGGCTCTGGGTTCTAGCCCTTCTGAGCCTGAAGTTACAATATATAATTTAATTAAAATCTTTAAAAATTAGATTTGGATGTCATGCACGAAACATTCATCAAAAATTCACTATTACAAATTTACACTGATTCACAAATCACAAAGTGCTTATTCCATTGACTTATATAGTACTAGCGTATATTCACGTTAAATAATATCACGTTTTCATTTTTATATATCTTGAACGCCAGAAATAAAGGAATATAACGGTCGGAAGAATTTTTCATCAGCTAACAGACTTTGAAGAGTATCAGGAACTTTATCATTGTTAATATCTTGAATGGAATTGATGAGGAGTAATCTATTTGACGACATTGAAAAACCAGATGTTTTAGGTCTCCGTTCATGTCACCACAATATTAAGCTTTTGGAGCAGACGTATCGTCAGTGTCCACGTTTCGGCACCATAAGTGAGTACGGGCAGAACGCACTGGTTGAAGACTTTTGTCTTCAGACTTTGCGGTATATATGACGAAAAAACCCGACGGAGCTTTTTAAATCCTGGCCAGCCTAACTGAATCCTCCGATCGGCTTGCTTCTCGAAATTATTCTTACCTAGTTGCAATATCTACCCGAGGTAGGTATATTCCTGGACAACTTCGAGAATTTCACCATCAACAGTAATTGGAACTGGCACGACGTAATCGTTGAACATAACTTTTGTCTTGTTCAGATTCATGTACGGACCAACACGTTGGGAGGATTCATTTAGTCTGTTCAGCATATCCTGAAGTTCCTGCAGCGATTCTGTCTTAACGACGATAACATCAGTAAAACATAAGTGTGAGATGTACTCACCGTTTACGTTAATACCGCGTCATTTTCAGTCTAACGTCTTAAAAACATCTTCCAGAGCATTTGTAAACAGTTTAGGGGATATAACATCCCCCTGTCTCACTCCGCGATGCAACTGGATTGGTTTTGTTTGACTGTCCTGTACTTGGACGGACATCGTACTGGTGTTCTAAAGGCATCTCAGCACTTCGATGTACCGCCAGTCAATTTGGCACCGCTGCAAAGAATCTAGAACAGCCCAAGTTTCTAAGTTCCCAAGTTTCAGCAAAGGTTTTCTCATAGTCCACAAATGCAAGACACAGGGGGGTCGGGAAGGCTAGTACTTCTAAGTGCTTGTTTTTCCTGGCCCCATGGCCTTCTTTCATTGGACGCGGGGGCGTCCGTTGCGCAGATGTGATTAGAGGCCGAGAAGGAAGGCGCGCCATGTGTTCTGGTGCGCCTTACCTGTGAAGGAGAACGGGGAGGAGTATTCCGCTCCCGAGGAGGTGCTGCCATAGGGCGGCAGGCGCTGGTGGGGCTGCGGATGTGTGCGAAAACGTTCCCGTGGCCCTGCCAATAAGCGACAAAGGTGGAACACAATGGGGTTTTAGTCGGTGCGAGTCCGACATAACCCGTCCTTGCCCCCCGCGAGGCGGGTATGCGTAGGCATTTCCCCATGTAAAATTAAAAAAAAGGGGGCTGATTATACTCGGTTGTCTTCTGTATTATTTGCCGCACTGTGTGTGTTCTATAGTGCGAAATTCTCCTCGAAACCCAGCTTGTTCCGTAGGCTGTCGTCGTCGTTCGTCGTCGTGCCTATAAAATAATAATACTTAGCGTGGAGAACGAACGAACAAGTGAGCAGAGATGTATGTATAGACGTTATCATGAGAAACGGATATTAATACGATATATTTTGTGACCCTGAAAAGGGCCTTTGTAAATAGATTTTAATCATCTTACTTGATGATAAAATACACCAGCTCACTTGGAACTGGTGTATTTGGTGACTGCCTTCGTGCCCTCACTGACGGCGTGCTTGGCGAGTTCACTGGGCAACAGCAATCTCACAGAGGTCTGCACTTCCCGTGAAGTAATGGTCGAACGCTTGTTGTAATGAGCCAGGCGCGAGGCCTCTGCGGCTATGCGTTCGAAGATGTCGTTAACGAACCAGTTCATTATGGACATCGCTTTACTGGATATACCAGTATCGGGATGCACCTGCTTGAGCACTTTGTAGATGTAGATGGCGTAACTCTCCTTCCTTTTGTGCTTCTTCTTCTTCTTATCGGACTTGGAAATGTTTTTCTGAGCCTTGCCAGACTTCTTAGCGGCCTTACAACTGGTTTTCGGCGGCATCTTGGATAATATTCAATATTATACGTGTACACTGTGAACTGTCAGCGCAGAATGTAATGTGTGAAAATGAAAAAACCGCTTATATTCACTCTTTGGTAACTCCACTAGGTGGGGGTCTAAGGAGCGTGCAGAACGTAGATCAACCAATCAGCAATTGGTTCGCTTCGCCTCTAAGTGGAAGGGGCAGGGGAAGGGGGGCGGACGGACGGACGGACGTAGCGGGGCTTAGAAAGAACATTGTTTTTTTTTTTTTTTTACAATACCTAAATAGCTTTATAATACTTTTATATGAAACAAACAATAAAATTCATAAAAATCTCATTATTATTTTAATGCATGATTATTAATTATCCCTGATGTTTTATAAGTAAATATTTATTATTACATCTATATAGTCGTCGAGGCTTCGCACGAGTCGATTTATGATGACCCTCGAAAACAACTTATAGACGTGGCTCAGAAGCGAGATGGGTCGATAATTTTTTAGCATAGTCTTGTCACCTTTCTTGTGAAACAAGACTGTAATGATTTCGCTCCACGCCTTTGGAGTTCTCCCGTCTCGTAAGATGCAGTTAAAAACTCGACAGAGCTCTTTTAGCAAGGGTTGCCTCCAAGCTTTTAAGAGCTCTGTTGTAACTCCATCTTCTCCAGGGGCTTTTCCGTTTTTAATTTGACCGAGGGCCAGCTCAATCTCCCCAAGACAAATATCTGGCAGCTCGTCGGTATAGTGGTGGGTCAGCGTGGCTCTGGGATCATCGCATTTAGGGTCGGGTTTTGGTTTATGTGAGGCATATAGTTTGCCATAATAGTGTTCGATCTCAGAGAGAACCTCAGGCTTTGACGTGAGGACTTTGCCATCATGCATCTGGAGTTTTGCGATGTTACTTCATCCAAGATCCCGAACAAAGATTTTGGATCCCTTGTTTCGCTATATTGCCGCTTGTATAGCAATTGCAATAGAGCGACGCAGGTCCCGCCTTAACCTTAACGCCTTAACTCAACCCGCCACAGCTTTCCTCACAAGCTTGGTTAGTGTCACCTGTTCCGATGGTGATGCTGTTGTTAACTCACACCTTCTTTTCATAAGCTGAAGTGTCTCATCTGAGAACTGCGACTTTCGACTCGTATGTTGCTTGCCACAAAACCTGTTGCCCTCATCCCGTAAGATCTTAATTACGCTGTTAAGGTCCTCGTCGATATCCAAAGTGGGTCTCAGGACATCGAATCGATTTTTAAGTTCTAGATGGAAGCGTCGGGAGCCAGTTACGGTTTGAAATAGATTTGGTTGAATCGTAGACTTCACCAAAAGTAAAATCGATATTCAGAGTGCCTCCAACAAGTCGGTGATCGCTTCCGGTATTGAATTTGTTGATCACTGAGACGTCTCTGAATATGTGCCTTTTGTCCGTCATGATGAAGTCAATCTCATTTTTTGTAGTATTATCGGGACTGCGCCAGGTCCGCTTCCTTTGTGGCTTCTTCAAAATCAGAATCTTTCTCTTTCTCGAGGAAGTTGACCAGCATTTGCCCCATGTGATTCCTGCTTCCAAAACCGTAGTGTCTCAAAATCGATTCGACGCCCATGTGTTTACCCCAATTTGCCATTTAAATCCCCTTATATACATAACAACATTGTAGTGGGCCTTTGTGGTGTTACGTAAGGCCCTAGAAATGTCTTCATAGACAGTTTCAACTTCGTTATCCGAATGTGCTGAGGTTGGGGCATAAACTTGTATGATCTTCAGAGAGTATCTGATAACTTAAGTACAAGGTACGCTACCCGTGTCGACACACTTGAGTTACTATGCTGTTAGTGAGGATCCTATGAATGAGGAAACCTACTCCGCCTTGGGATAGGCCGTCTCCCTCCCGGAAGTAGAGCAGATGACCAGATTGCAGGGTAATTGGGTCCTCTCCCTCTCTTCGGACTTCACTTAACCCTACAATATGACATCTTATATTTTCAAGCTCAGCTTCCAGTTCATAAATGTGTCCGTCTTGCCGCAGAGTCCGTCCTTTATACGTCGCCAAGTCCAGTTTTTGGTGGTAACCTGTCCTTTCCCGGGGATTCTTCGCACTCCCTGCCCCACCGTTGCCATGACCGCCACCACGGCCAGGAATAATGGGGCGACTGGGAACTGGGGGCCGTGTTTTTGTGGTGCTACTCATAGGAGGATTTGCCCTTAATCGCCACGCTGGGCAAGCGGGTTGGCGATCGCAGTGCCAGACACATCGCACCTGTGACGCTGCTGCCCATCACAGGTCTGGGCATTTTTGGTCTGACGAAGACTGGGATGGTTATCCTCTCAACTGCGGATATCCAAGACTTGGACACGAAAATATCTCCGTTGACTGCGGGTGTCCAAGTGTTAGACATTTTTTACCCGCTCTTTTAATGAAGAAACAAAGCATTATGCGCTATTTCTAACTCATTCTACCATATGTCAATGTGTACAGGATAAAAAAGGCTAGCATAAAAACCCCACAGCTTATACACTTTAGTAGTATATTTTATTTAAATCATTCTTAAATGTCGTCCGTTCCTTGAGTCAGCCATTAGTGTGATTGACGCGCGCTAACAACGAAGTTGTTTGTAATTATTTTATATTAATTTATATTTATTGTGTGGTGAATTGTGTTAAAACAATGCCTGGGTAAGTAACCTTCTTATTTGTAATCTCATTTTGTGTTTTATCTTATTAAGTACGTGTAAAATCGTTTTTTAATATGTATGAAGCAAACTGCTATCTTAGAACTAACATGCTGGTAGAGGAAAGTTGACTTGAATCGTACGTAAAATTTTAGTTTTGACTGTCAGTTTTGTGTTAAAATATGTGTAATTGTTCATTTTTCACAGTTTTAGTATATTAAAATTAGGATAAAGTGCAATATTTTCAAAATTTGAATGTGAATACGCAATAGGTGCAATAGTGTCCATTTTTGTGACGTCCGCAGTAGTGAATTCTAGTTCTCGGTTTTGCGGGTGGCGAAAAAAGGAACTAAAGTTTGCCATACTACATCAAGTTCAAATTCGGTTGAATGGTTAGAATGGTAAAGAATCTAGCGCCCTCGAGTAGAGAAATGGAGCTTGGTTGACGCCACGATTATTCGATGATTTATGAAAAATTGAATGTGGCATTTGGATATGTCATGTATGTTAACACAAGACTTCGGAATTTTTTAAACAATTTATTAAATCAGAAAATTAGAAAGTATTTACATAATATGCTTTTTAATATTTTTATTTTAATATTATTTAATATTTGAAATTTTTATTTTTTTAATTTAATATGTTGAGTGATTTTTAAGGTCACCTCAGACACATATTTCTTATTTTGTTTTTTTTAGTGTACATTTTATCTGTATGTACTTTGCAAATCGTGTAACGTTGCGTTATGTATCAACCTAGAGCAAGATTGCTGCTACCTACAGTACCATTCGTAAATGAATTGTACTGTAGATACAGTAAATCCAACAAGTACCAGGAGCCTTTTAAAGAAATGAGTACCTATGTTACATATTTATTCAATTTTATACTTATGTCCATCCATCCATTTAGTTTTTATTGTTGCCTAGCTATAATTTGTTCAGCTAATTATTTCAGACTATCATCGTCGAAATTGTTAAGTTAGTTAAGTTACACAGCCTATTTCCGTCCCACTGCTGGGCCTTCCCTCACTTCTGAAAAGGTTTTAGGGCAAAGAAGTGTCCGCCGCGCTGCCCATATGAGTGTTGGTGAACTGTACATGCCTTGGAATTTTTTTTTTATTTCTCAGACAGTCGGACTTCCTCATGATGTTTTCCTTCACCGCCGAGCAAGAGGTAAATCAGCTCTTAAAATTGCAATTAATAATTTCATTGATGCCGGCGGGGATCGAACCCGGTGTGCTAGCGTACTGTGAAATTTAATGCGAGAGCTAACAATCTAAGCTACCAGGGCTCTCTCATCGTCGAAATGAATACTTAAGTTAGTTAAGTTACAGTCTTTTTACGCCCCACAGCTGGGCAAAGACATCCCCTTATTTCTCAGAGGGTTTTAGGGCAAAGAAGTTTCCGCCGCGCTGCCCCAATGCGTGTTGGTGAACTTCACATGTCTTCGAAATATTTTTTTCTTATTTCACAGACGTGCAGGTTTCCTCACAATGCCTTTCTTCACCGCCGAGCACGTGGTAGATCAGCACTTAAAATTGCAATTAACAATTTCATTATTGCTAGCGGGGATCAAACCCGGCTTGCTAGCGTACTGTGAAATTTACAGCGAGAGCTAACCATCTGATCATCTACCACGGCTCTTCTGAGCCACCACGGCTCTCATCTTTGAAATGAATACACCTATAGGATAGGGTGACAAAAGAGTACGCAGTCCACCTGTGTTGGTTGCTGCGGCCCATAGATATCTACATCTATCCTCGATTACAAATCAAAATGCAGATGCATGTCACCCGTGATGACTAAGATGGAATGCCTCGTTTCCAGTAAAAAGGCTCTCCGGTTCTCTACACTCACCATACGAAACACAGAAGGATTAAGCTATTATTTCACGCTGGTATTCGGTGAGAGCGTGGTCCTTCCCCGGTCGAGCCGGCCAATTCGTGCTACAACTATACTACTAATATAACTGCAGCATGGCTCTACCACGTATAAAAATGTTTTAATGGACTACTACATGATGCACAAAAAAGTGCAGAATCGGACTTTAATTGTGGCATATTTTTGTATAATGCATAAGAAGTGAGGTCTTTAAAAATATACATAATTAGTATTTTTTTTATTTCAGGAAGAGATATATTTATTTTAAATTTTATTATTTCGTAGCTATTATTTGTGTTAAAGAAAATATTTTACCTTTTGGAGAAATAATGTTGTTTGTTATTTGAAATGTAACATAACGGCTGAGCACCTCGCGGCGCCTCTGTCACTCGACACATATTATGGTGCATTGGGTATTGATTACAAAAAACGTTATTTATAATTCTACATCAGCGGGAGTGACCCTTGAGTGGTTTTATGGTTTTTAAAGGAATGAATGAATCTTTATTTCTGTACAAGTGCTGTTAAAGTTTGTTTGCTCAAATAAAGTAATTAATTTTTTAATAAATATGGCACTTACGACTAAAATTTTGATATCGGCATTGAGAGTACTTTTCTAAAACTTAGCAAGACCTATTGAAAGATGACTGAATCATGTAAAGAAAAAGAGAGGTTCAAGACTGAATCATTATAATGAAATAAAAATAACTATTTTTATTGACTAAAGCATTACGCCGCATTATGCCGCATCTGGTCCGAACTACATTCTACATCGGTGTAAGTTGATTGTGGGTTCTTGTAAGCTTATTATTAATGCATTTTATGATAAAAAATTGTATTGTAGCCTATGATTTTGCACATAAAATATTGTAAACAATAGATGTAAGATTAAAATAAAATAAAATTGAACTATTAAAAAACTTTGTGTCATTGAGAAATATGATAGTTTTGACTTTATCCAATATTTAGTTATACTAATTACTTTAAAACTTTATTAAATATATATACTCGTTTATAGGAAATTTCATAGAGAATTCAGAAATGTATACATATTAAAGTATTCGAAATACCAAAATCAAGATATTTGCGTTTAAACTGATTGGGCCCAATCAGACGTCCATTTTATTAAACAGCTCCGCAGTCAACGGAGTATTACGGTTAGAGTCTCCGCAGCTGAAAGGTTATGCCGCCATCCATCGGAAGTACGACATCCACGGGACGAAAAGGATTGACAGAATTCTAGGCCACTGCCACACAGCCACGTTTGTATATACGAACACACAAGGCGCCGCGCGGACGCACCAGCACGAGCATGTCGAGCACGTTGATGTTCAGCCGGTGCAGCGCACGCGCGTACATTTGTATATACGAACTCGCAAAACGCCGCGCGGATGCGCCAGCACGAGCATGTCGAGCGCGCTGATGTTCAGCCGGTGCAGCGCGCGCGCATACATTTGTATATACGTACTCGCAAATCGCCGTGCGGACGCGCCAGCACGAGCAGATCGAGCGCGCTGATGTTCAGCCACGCCAGAGCACGCGCGTACGGGCCAGCGGGTGGCACGCACGCTGACAGCTCAGTGAAACATATGAATACATATGGAATAAAACTAATTTTACTGATTTTATTGCATTTAATTTGAACTTTTTTTATTACCAACGTTTCAGGCATGCATAGATTTTTAGATCGGATCAAAAATTTGTTACAACCATGCCGAAAAGTGCCGGAACATTGGGATTTAAAAATTAAAATTGTATGAAAAAAATCCGTTAAATTAATTTTATTCCATCATTTCCATATTATTTTTATAAAACATACTATAATTCATAATCTTTATCATTATTATAGCATCACAAGGACCATTGTTAGTTACTAGCTTTTAACAGGCTGTAATGAATAGATGAATGGATGAAAAAGTCTACTGCT
Source organism: Parnassius apollo (assembly GCA_907164705.1). Lineage (NCBI taxonomy): Eukaryota > Metazoa > Arthropoda > Insecta > Lepidoptera > Papilionidae > Parnassius > Parnassius apollo. Next base: position 5,156,168 of record CAJQZP010001459.1, on the reverse strand, counting down.
GAGTATAGATCCCACGGATTGCCTTAAAGGTGAATATTTTTTGCCATAGTTGTCATGGTAGGGTTGGGAAGATGCTGTTGCCTATCTCCTATTTCAGCTTTCTCTGTCGTTTCAATCTCAATTGCTTACAACACTTAGGAGGTTGTATGGCTGAATGGTGATGGATTTTCCTACATAATTAATTTCTTACTAATATAGTTGATGTTGTATAATTATCCCTATAGATTAAAGATGTTTAAATAAATCAATTGACTGCTTGTGCTAGTATACAGTGTACGCAGTTAATACACTGCTGGACTATTAACTTTAAAAGAAGGCACTACCTGGCAAGGAAAACTTGAAAGCTTAAGCCATACTAGTAATGCTAGAAAATAATTTGTGTGGAAATTTTCTAAATATATTCTCTACTATGTAAAATTATTTATATACTATGCAAGATAATGAGATTTTTGTGATATTTTCGATATTTTCTCAAAGGCAACAAGCCCAAGACATGGGTGATATTTCAATTTAATTATTGTAACCATAATCATTGTAGCCAAATAAAAGTCCACAGCTGAATATAAGCTTGCCCCATAGTTTGCCCCCCCCCTTCCCATTTTCCCCATAGAGAGGATAGGTGCCAGTGTTACCAAACTTAGCAGGCCACTGCAGTTTTTATTTTAGTTGTTAATAGGGAGAAGCTGCTGCTCATCTCCCGATTTGTTTCCCTCTGTCGCTTCTTATACCTATGAGATAATATAGGGCATTCAATTTAATTACTAGCAAATAATCAATCAAAAAATGAGAGGAGGCCTGTGCATAGCAGTGGGCCGTATATAGGCTGTAGCTTTTTAATTTCAATCAATCATCATCAAGCCAGTGATGACTTACGGATCTGAGACATAGTCCTATAACTGCTGGCCGTATGAGGACGATCATGGTCGCTCAGCGAGCTATGGAGAGGGCTTTGCTCGGGGTTTCTCTGCGTGATAAACTTAGAAATGAGAATATCCGCAGTAGTAGTAGTAGTAGTAGTAAGTAGAATATCCGCTGGCCGTATGAGGAAGCTCGAAATCGCTCAAAGAGCTATGAAGATGGCTATGCTCAAGGGTTCAAACTTAGGAATGAGGATATCTGCAGCAGAACCAGAGTGACCGACATAGCCCAACGTATTAGTAAGCTGAAGTGGCAATGGGCCGGCCATATGGCCCGAAGAACCGATAACTGATGGGAAAAAAAGGTTCTCGAGTGGCAGTCTCGTACCTGTAGGCGTAGTGTAGGCCCACTAGACGGAATGATGACCTGGTAAAACATGCAGGAAGTCGATGGATTCAGGTGGCTCAGGATCGTGCTTTGTGGCAAACCGTGGGGGAGGCCTATGCAGCAGCAGTGGACTTATGAAGGTATGTAAATGATGATAATGATAAACTATGGAGTGGGTATCATTTAACGGAAGACGCCCAGACCCGGCGCCGTTTCATGGTGGGGCCATATGCACAAACGGGCCTTTGCACCTTCAATTTTTGCCGAGGCACGGTGCTCACACCTCTTGGCAAGGTGCTGATTGACTGCGCTGACATAGCAATTTTATCACATAACCGTCACGTCAGGGGGCAATGGGGTCATCACTTCCCTACGCCTTTTATTATTATTACTATTATGGAGTATTAGTAGTGTATTCTCATCTGGTTGGGCTGAATAAATATATAAAAGGAAATGATAAATATACATAAACATATATTTCATATACTAATATAAATAAATAAATGAAAGCCCAAGCAGATGGAGGCCCTCGGCAGGGGAGACAATACGGCCGAGGGCTAGGGGGAAAGGGACAGAAACCGGCGAACGATGCGAGCGGTATCGAGGAGCACCGCCTTCTGCACTTGAGCCTGAAGCGGTCCGTCACGAAGTCCGTGGCTGATGGGATTAGCCCGTTTGCAGAAACGACTACAGGAATAATTTTGGTCGGCAGACCACCCTACATGTTGGTCACCTCGTGAGCCAGGTCCGGATATTTTGTTTGCTTATCTGTTTCGGCTTTCACGAGGTTCTCTTCATACGGAATGGTAATGTCGACCAAAAATATCCTTGACTGTGCCCGGTCCATCAGCACAATATCAGGCTTATTCGCAAGAATAGTCCTGTCTGTGATGATGGCCCTGTCCCAGTAGAGCCTGGTGCGATCATTTTTGGGCACGGCTTCCGGCAAGTACTTGTAATACAGCAGTTTCCGGTCCACGAGATCATATTTCAGAGCGAGGTCCTAGTGAAGAATTCTGGCTACTAGGTTATGCCTGTGCAAGTACTCAGAGTTAGAAAGCGCCGAACAACCGGAGATGACATGCCTAAGTTATTCGCCGGGATGGCAACAAGCTCGACAGATGTCGACGGTGCCATCCTTTAGGATGTATCTCCGATAGTTGTTGGTCTTAATAACCTGATCCTGTATTGCACAGACAGAACCCTCGGTTTCCCCCGAAGAGGTCACCAAAGCGTAGCCAGTAGAGGGAGGCTACTACGTCTACGAAAGGCTCATGTAGAGCCTTGTAGAACTTCCCGTGGAGCTCCTTCTCCTTCCATACGGTCTCCCGGTCGGAAATGCTCTGCACTTCTGGATCTTGCCATTGCTCGTTGGCTAAGGATAGAGGGGTAAGTCCTTTATCACAAAAAATGACGTCCATATGGAATGGATCACCCGATCTCGCCAGGAAGTTATTACGGAGGCTGCACACTTCGCAATTATGCATGGTGAATGCGCTCAAAAAGCCACGCCCACCATGCTTTCGCGGTAAGTACAGCCTCATTACGGAAGATCTCTGATGATGCATCCTAAGGGACGTTATGGTAGTGTGTACTTTTCTATCTAGGGCGTTAAGTTCAGTCTGAGTCCACCAATGTATGCCAAAGGTATACACGAGGACAGGCATGACCCAGCCGTTCTATACGTGTGCCTTATTCACACCGGACAAAAGGCTGTTAAGCATTTTGGTCAAGCGTGCATAAAACACGTCGCAAACTGACTGTTTCATACCAGCCTCATCGATACCAATGTTCTGTGACACACCCAGGTATCGGTATGTTTCAACCTTGGTAATGGTTCTTAAGTTGACGGGCATAGATAAGTCTATGCCCTCTGAGTTAGCAACCCTTCCCCTTTCAACATGGAGGACCGCACACTGATTCGTCCCCAGCTCCATTCCAATGGCATTGCTAAATTCACAAGTGATGTTTAGCAATTCCATAAGATGAGAGCGACTGGAGGCGAATAACTTGAGGTCATCCATATAGAAAAGGTGGGTCACTTTCGTCCCTCCTTTCCGTAGCTGAAATCCCCTCCCGAAGCCCTCCAGTAAGGTACTGAGAGGGTTCAAAGAGAGGCAGAACCAGATTGGACTCAGACAATCGCCCTAGAAGACACCCCTTCTTATCCTTATGTGGTTCTGCACAGCCATCATCCGCTCGCCCAGATGACAAAGGATCGTACTCCACTGCCCCATACACTGCTCGAGGAATTCTCTAACTGTACAGTCTATCTTGTACAGCTCGAGGACTCATGTATGGGGCACCGAGTCGAATGCCTTTCTGTAGTCCATCCAGGCGGCGGAAAAGTTCCGACGGTTACGTTTTACCACTTTGCCAATGACCGCATCAATGAGGAGTGGTTCCTTGGTTCTACGATCACTGCCCTGACATCCATTTTGAGCGCGCGACATCACCTGATTTGAGTCCAGGTGACGAGTGATTCTCGCGCTCAAAATGGATGTTAGTGTCTTGTATATGGTGGGTAGACACGTGATGGGGCGGTATTTGCTCGGGTCTGTGGTACCCTGATCTTTAGGACCCAAATGGGTGATCCCAGTAGTGAAGAGGCTCGGGAGGGACTTCAGATTAAGAGCCTCTTGAAACTGTTAGGCGAGCACAGCGTGTCACACCACGAACCCCTTCAGCCAGTAGTGCAGCCCGTCGAGTCCCGGACTTTTCCAGTTCGGGGCCCTACGGACCGCCTCAGCTACGTCATCCGGTGTTATAATGACGGGGTCCATGGGCGTTATACTCGCACACTGACTCGCCACAACTTTCATCCAAGGGCCCTCGCTGTGGTTTACGGGCTCTGACCACAGGCCGCGCCAGAATGCTACAGTGTCGGCCTGATTCGGTGCTGGGCCCGTTCCACTTACCATTGGTCGCTCCAATGATTCATAGAGCCTCTTCTGATCACTCTGAAAGAGTCGATTCTGGTTGAACCGTGTCGACCTCTCGGTATATCGCAGAATCCGCTTTCCCCAAGCAGCGATTCTCTGCTTCAGAACATCTATGCGCTCCGTCAGTTTTTGCGTTATATCATTACTATTATTATATTGTAACGCGCTCAAATCGACAATACACTAGCGCCATCTAGTGTCAGGAACGAGAGCGAGGGGAGCATTGAGAAAATGACATCACAAATTACTCAACCGACAGCGCCTAGTCGAAACTCGAACGCTCGGTACCTTGCGCGTGTTTACTTGAACATTCTGGATATTTCTTTGCTAATTTAAATATATAGGCGCTGCAAGATGCGATCGGGGCAGTGTTGATTTGGCGAAACAAGCGAAGCTTCGGAGCGGAATAAAAGTGAATAAGTGTGTTTAATTATTAGTGTTTTTAACTTTAATTTGTGTAAAGTAAATTAAAGTGTTAATTTAGGTAATTTTATCGGCAATTTTTATTGTCACGAACCGCAAGCTCGTAACATATGGTGTCAGAAGTGGGATCAAATCATGCCGATTTTACCTAAGGAAGAAACGGAGGGTGTCCGTACCCGCAGTCAACGCCAGCATGAGACGGACCAGCGGAGATTTGGTGGTGCAACGGCGCAGATGTCGGAGGGCCAACTGCCAGCCACGGAGGCTGCGGGCCCGTCATTAGCTCCTACATCTGCAGCACCTGACTTAGGTGCTCTGATGGCGATGCTACAGGAGCAGCTGCAGCGCGGACGAGAGGAACAGGCCCGTTTGTTGAAAGAGCAGCAGGAGGAACAGGCTCGCCGACAGGGGGAACAGGCCCGCCGACAGGAGGAACAGGCCCGCCGACAGGAGGAACAGGTCCGTCAGTTGAAAGAGCAGCTGCAGAGCGGACGAGAGGAACAGGCCCGTCAGCAGGCGGAACAGGCTCGTCGGTCGGAAGAGCAGATGCTCCTCATGAAGGACCTTCACGCTACCTTTGGGAAAGAGATAAGGGACGTGAAGGATAGAGTTGCTCAACACGACAACCGCCTGTCGGAAGCTGAAACCCGAATCGAAGAACATGAAACCCGAATCAACCATGTGAACAATCGGGTTGACAACGTGATGGCTGACGTGAAGAAAACGCTAAACGACCTCAAACTTGCGGATGGAACTACAGCTCCCGTAGTAGCTGCAGCACCTTCGCTACGTGGATTCAAAGTGCCGCCGTTCGACGGGACCTCTTCCTGGTCGGCCTACAAAATCCAGTTCGAGGCCGTCATGGAAGCGAACGGCTGGAATAAAAGCCAAGCCATGACTGCACTCACCCTAGGCCTGCGCGACCAAGCCTTAACTGTGTTGGAAGCTCTCGGTAAGAAAGTGACCTATGAGCAGCTTCTTGAGGCCTTGGAAGCGAGATATGGCGACGCTCATCTGGAACACGTCTTTCGCGCGCAGCTTAAAGATCGCGTGCAGCGCAGCAACGAGAACCTGCAGCAGTGGGCCCTTGAGGTGGAGAAGATGGTTCGAAAAGCATACCAGTCTGTACCTGCGCTCATTGAAGGGAACCTGGTTCAGACATTCATCGACGGCATCCGGGACCTTGAAGTCAGAGCTGCTGTGAGACTCGGGCACCACGACACGCTTAAGAATGCCTTGGCCCATGCACTGGAGGTGGAAGCCGTGCGGCAGGATCATCGTTCCCATCGCATCAGGGAGGTTGCAGCAGCTACAGTTCACGACCGCAACAAAGGATACAGCACTAGGTGCTATGGCTGTGGGGAAAAGGGCCATCTTCGATCCAGCTGCCCTAAACTAACCATGGAAAGGAGAGTTGGTCGATCTCGAGAGGGTAGTACAGCTAACGGCACTGCCTGGCGGCGACGGGATCATCGTTCACCTCACGCTAGGGAGGTTACAGCAGTTACGGTTCGCGACCACAATAAAAGATACAGCCCTAGGTGCTATGGCTGTGGGGAAAGGGGCCATCTTCGGTCCAGCTGCCCTAAGCACACCCTAGGAAGGGAAAGTGAACGGTCTCAGAAAGGAAGTGCGCCTAACAGCACCGCCCAGCAGCAGCAGGAATACGACTTTACTATCAGACACTGCAGCGGAAAATCTCACGGCAACGCAGATGCATTGACAAGAAGACCTTGTCCTGAAGATTGCAACCATTGTAGTAGGCAAGAGAGTAAGGAAGTGGTATCCGTGAGGATGCTCAGGACAGACCACCTCAGCAACGGGTGGAAGGACAGCCTACGACATGCACAGCAGCAAGATCCGGACATCAAGCCGATTCTGGGATGGATGAAGGCCCGTGCTACCAAGCCTAAGTGGAGGGACGTCTCAGCGATGAGTTCAACCACGAAAAGCTATTGGGCCCAATGGGACAGCTTGCTGATTCAGGATGGAGTCCTGTGCCGTAAATGGGACAATGGTCGAAGAGACAGCTGTCGTTTGCAAATGGTTGTCCCTAAAGCTAAAGTGCCGAATGTTCTACAGTTGTGCCATAATGGTCGTTCAAGAGTCCATCTGGGAGTTAAACGAACTCTACTGAAGGTCCGAGAACAGTTTTACTGGGTCCATTATCGTGACGATGTCGAGGACTGGTGTCGTACATGTACAAGTTGTGCGGCCGTGCGGGGACCTCAGACACGTAGTAGAGGAGCACCGAAATTGTACAATGTTGGTGCACCACGGGATAGAACAGCCCTTGACATTGCGGAGCCGTTACAGAAAGGCGCAAGAGGGACTCCTAAGATCGTCCATGTGAATCGCTTGGCGCGTTATTATGGGGCCGATAATGCTCGGGACGAGCATGTCTTAGGAGGGGGCAGTGTAACGCGCTCAAATCGACAATACACTAGCGCCATCTAGTGTCAGGAACGAGAGCGAGGGGAGCATTGAGAAAATGACATCACAAATTACTCAACCGACAGCGCCTAGTCGAAACTCGAACGCTCGGTACCTTGCGCGTGTTTACTTGAACATTCTGGATATTTCTTTGCTAATTTAAATATATAGGCGCTGCAAGATGCGATCGGGGCAGTGTTGATTTGGCGAAACAAGCGAAGCTTCGGAGCGGAATAAAAGTGAATAAGTGTGTTTAATTATTAGTGTTTTTAAATTTAATTTGTGTAAAGTAAATTAAAGTGTTAATTTAGGTAATTTTATCGGCAATTTTTATTGTCACGAACCGCAAGCTCGTAACAATATTATTACTATTATTATTACTTAACAGGCTAGCAGTTGAAACAACTGATGTAAGCCCGTATCCTATTTTCAAATGTGTAATTATTCCTATTATGCGTAATTATTTTAATTTATTCTGTGTTCAGTTGAAAACCAGTTAATTAATAAACATTTGATAATTATCTGTTGTTGGCGACTTTATTTGCTAACAGATATGGGTAGGAAAGAATATCGATAATTATTATAGACAAGGAACTCTACATTCCTATTGAATTTTATTATTTATCAAAACTCAGTAATATACAGCCAAACATGTTAGTATATATAACATTAAGATTAGTAACAAAATTTTAAGTACAGTAGTTATTATATATTTTAAGTATCAAATAGTTTTAATTTGTTTAATATTAGCTGCAAATTCACTTACTTGTGAAATTATAGCACTTCCCTTTTGGTAACGAGTTTAACAGAATACGCACACTCTCATTATTATTAAAAATAATTCTTATTATGTAACTATTATTATACACATTCAAACAACATAAAATACTTTCGTTTTTTTACTTTGTAAGTTCAAAATGCAGATTTTTTGAATAAGAGAATTTAATTAAGACACTAGACTTTGGCATATTATGTCAATTTTAGTTTCCAAGACGACCATTAGTAGCGCTTCAAATTAGCACAGACATTTTGTATGGTATAGCCAGGCCAGCGTACTTGTATATATTGTGGTCAGTGCTTTGAAATCAATTGGCTTCGAAATAGGGATGTCGATTCTTTCCGAAAAAGATCGATTTTTAAATAGATATGAATCGAAATCAGATGAATCGATTCACCAAAGTCGAAGTCTAAAAGATCGATTTCTCAATAATCGATCTTTTTTCGATTTGCGTCAAAAGTTTATATTTACAATATCAAAAGATACAACAAAGTACAGATTACAAATGTAACTTTTTTTATTCTATTACGAAGAGGCTAAAGAAACTGAGCGCACAGCAGTTTTGCAAGTTTTTTAATAGAAAAACTGTCATTCTTTACGAGTTTGGGTACAATCAACTAATTGTAAATAATTTTATAGTTCTAAGAAAAAACAGAAAAGGATTCGATCTCGATTCTCTAGGGTGAAATATTGATTCACCTGGATCGATTCAGTACTATATATCAATTTAAGAAATCGATCTTTTTGGAGATCGATTCTTCGATTAATCGATATCCATGATGCATGCCTACTTCGAAATTGAATAATTGAATTGTACACCGGCGTCCGGCGTAAACGTAGACAGAGAAACCTATGACAAATTGACGCCTTCTTTCGCATTCGCACACGAAAAAGATAGATTTATGCATACGTTTTGCATAGAAATGAGATAGAGCGGTGTGATTGTTTGTCCCTTTCTCCGTGCCGGTTTTTTGTTTAGCAAACTCTACAGTTTGTTAAACAACTTTAACAGCGTTGCGATTTAAGTAGTTTACAAGTTGGTTTAAGTGAGAAAAAAGTGTTTTGTGAGCTTAAGATTGGTGAATCTTGTTCAGTTCAGTTCTTAGAACAATTAAAATTTTTATCCAAATGTGTTTAAAAGTCATAAAGATTATTGTATAACCTAAAAATTCGTTATCGTTCTTTCCCACTCGAGGCCACGCCGATCATTAGTCTATAGGTTTCTCTGTCTACGGGCGTAAACGTCTTTCTCTATTCTAGGAGTAATTGTAGACAGAGAATATTCTCTGTCTACGGGAGTAATAGTGTTCTGTGCGTAGACAATAGTATATACTGATCTGTGGTTCTGCTTCTGACTTCTGTGCTCTATCTGATCTGTGGTCCGGCGCGACGCGTGCTTAATGTCATAGTCCTCTTAGTAGTCTGTGTAGGGATATAAAACACGTGTTTTTATTAAAATAGTATATTTGTGTATGTACTGTTTATAAGATAAAAATATTATCACACGTGTGATTTTTAAAACGATTGGACTTAAATCAATTAAGTAAGTTTTAAATTGATGAAAATACCTCGCCACGTTGTGGTCTCATTTCTTCACCCATGCGAACATTCGTATAATTTTTTTTTGTACCGCAGGCTTTGCAACAATGACTGAAGAAAAAGAGGTTGTGACCGATACCAATAGTCAAGAGAATGGTAAAGAGAACAATTCAGATGAAGAAACTGATTTAGATAGTTCTATAATAAGACAAGTGGAGTACTACTTTGGTACGATAATTATTTATTTACTATGCATTGGTTTTTATTTAGCGCATCTTTCCAAAACTCGTTTTTGGTCTAAAATAAACTTGATTTTCGCGTACTTTTTAGATCGAATAATTAAAATTATTACTCAGGTAAATTAAGTGAAATTTAAAATTTCTGGATTTGGATTACTTGAAACATAAATTAGTTTAATTATCCCCTTGTGTGGCAACCGGCCAGATTCTGGCCGATGGTTAATTACGCGCGTCTGGCAAGCGACCAGATTCTGGCCGATCCGTGACTGCGTATTTGGGGGGTAAAATAACCAGCGACAATGATTTCTATCACATTTTTACTTATAGAAAATTATAAACCAAAGAAAGAGGATGCGATACAAAGCTACTAAAGTACTGCCATGTTTAAAAATTTCGAATAAACAGCCTGTGTGGCAGTCGCATGCGAACGTCGCTTTTATGTGGTCACCCGTCACGGTTTTTGTCCTTATTTTTATTCGTAAATCGAACAAATAGTGAAATTTGGTGCTATTTAGACATGGAAGGGTTAATAACCAACAGTTTTTAATTCATAATTTAGGGATATGTATCCTTTTTATATAAAAAAAATCGAACATAAACCGTCGTTATACTTACTTACCTTACATTTATCTCTATTGTTGATTAAAAATACATTACATACTTTTTAGAAATGAAACTTTATCTAAATTAAGAACTTGAGCCATACTTAATGTTAAAATTATCGCACGCCACTTGACTTGCTCATTTCTCAAAATAAAACTAACAATATATGCTATTTTTTTGTGCGACGCTTGGGTTGCCGTTAATGTATTAAGATTGTAAAACACTTTTGGGGTAAAAATATATAGGAATGTGTGGTTTTTTTTTGCTTTTTTATAATAAATTAGTGTATATTGATTAAAACAAATTACATTTATTTTATAAAAGAATGATTTTTTTGTTTAATTTTCACAAATTATGCACAAAATACTATTAAAAATTTGGTTTTCCAACTTTGAAATTGGCTTAATAAAATCTATTAAGTTATATTCAAGTAAGATATCTACAGAGTAATAGCAAATAATATAACAATTCATATGACATAAGTTTTATAACAATATCAAAACAATGTAAATATTTATATTGTGTATGGTAATTCATTTATAATGAGTTCATTGACTATTATGTATTACACGGTCGCAATATCTGCACCTCGCTGGAATGTGATGCTCCTCTCATGTCCCCCTCACCATGCCGCACTCGCCCCCATTGTGCCAGTATGGTTGTCATATGTTGTTTATAGTGATAATGATTAGTATATTACTAGTAATTATCGCAATATACTTGTACTTGTAATTAATAATTGCACTTTTATTATCATCATCATCATCACTGTCACTTATGTTGCTGAATTATCAATAATTTAGTAATAATGTAGGAAAATGATTTTAATAAAAATGAAATTTTTTTAGATATTAGATACTGTTTTATTAAGTTTTCATCACTAAAATCAAAACCATACATAGAATCTAATCTTGTATTATTTATTATTATTCATTTATTAATTAATAAATACTGGGTGGCGATTAGGTTATCACATTTTGTAAGCATAGCAGTTAATGCAAGTTGATACACGTCTGTTGAAATAATCAAATAAACAATAATACAAAAAATAAAAAATGCATTTTTCAAACAAAATTAATAGCATAAAATATTACATGAAATAAATCATCCTGTACAATATGCGTTTATTGACCTGAAGCAGTGATACCTACACTTGCCCATAGGCAATTAGGGATGCGTAGGGCGATGCTAATGTGATGTTATCAACAAATCATAAACTTTATGGTATTGTTTTTATCCAAAAAATCACACTAATCTTGTAACCACTAAAGTTTAAGAGCCGCATTTTGGTGGCATTCTCCGTAAATCAAAATCATGTCGGTGTATTGTATTCCGATGACATGAAATTGATACGAGGTATTTTAAAACTTAAAAAAAGTTAAAACATTAAAAAAGTAAAAGCCACTCCACTTCACTAAGCTATTAAATAAGATTTTTATTTAGCATATTTTTAATGTGTTCTATCACAAACACAAATTACTAAATGTAAGCATCCAATTTCGCACAAAATATCTACACCTTATCACAACTATTATTATCCTATTAAAATGTGTTAGAGCTGTGGTAGCTGAGATGGTTAAGACTCGCTGTAAATGTAACAGAACGCGAGTAACCCGGGTTCGATCCCTGCCTGCACCAATGAAATTTTTTATTGCAATTTTAAGTGTAGGTTTACCACATGCTCAGAGGTGAAAGAAAACATCGTGAGGAAACCTGCATGTCTGAGGAATAAGAGAAAAAAATATTTCCAAGACATGTGAAGTTCGCCAACACGCATTGGGGCAGCGCGGCTGACACTTCCTTGCCCTAAACCCTCTCAGAAATGAGGGAAGGTCTGTGCCCAGCAGTGAGACGTATATAGGCTGTAACTTTACTTTACTTTACAACATGTCCTATCACAACAAATCAAGAAACTTATAAAAATGTCCACAAAATCAAAAAAAAAATTTAAACTCAAAATAATATATACTTAAGTTATCTTGTGATACACTATTATTATAATCAACAAAATGTTAAAATAGGTATATTAGGTATTATGTATTAAGTCAATTTTTACTTTTTTCCAACAGTCTACATATTAAGCACTTATTTGTGTTGAGCATTTAGGACCACTAATAAACTAATAATTGACTTGGAAGGTTTAGAAATACATCCACCCTATCTGGCCATCTATCTAGAGATACCTATCTAGAGGTAGAGCTACCAGTGGAGTTAGCCAGGTTTACCTAAATTGTTAATGCTTATATATAAGTATCAAAATTAACATGTTAACTGTCCCCATACAGAACTTTTGGATAACTCCAGATTTCCAAATCAGTTTGTGTATGTTACCTCAGAACTTCTTTCTAGGTAAACTAGTTTTGATGATTCTTTTTTTATTTGAAAGCTTTTGCTTCTCATGTGGTCCCATATAAATTTGATCAAGCTCTGACCAGTAGTATTTGAATTATCCTTAATAATGCATATTTAATTGACTTTGAATACATTGATGATCTCATTTTATTTATATTAAAGTTGGTGGTACAAAATTTTTAATTTTACTACTTGTTATTGTTTTCTATTAACTATCATGGGAAGTCAACGTAGCTGTTTTTAATAGCTGATTGATACCTTTTTAAAGTGATACATCTTTGGGCATGAAAGTAAAATTTCAAGGCCGCATCACGAGTAATCAACATGAAAAACCGTCATGCCCATGATTTGTGTCACTCATACATCAGATTAGAAAGAGATAACATATTATTCTCTCCTTTTGTGATGTTCTTAGTTCAATATGTGTGTGCATGGTATATTAGAAAGTGAGGATACATATGGTATGCCATCAGTTGTAAGTGTAAAAGATGCTAAACATTGTATCATATTTTTGTCTTTATCTAATATGAAAAGTTTTATTGATGAATTAAGGTTTGATGTAAATATTTAATGAAAAATTTATAATTAGTTAAATATATAGAAAATACCATGATGAGTTTGGAAGATCTAACCTTGTTATAATTTTGAAATATAAATAACCAATGAAGTTAATCCTATGTTCAGCAGTGGACTTGTGAATGGCTGTAATGATGATGATGATGATGAGGTTGTATGAGGTTTCACTTCTAACTAGGGTTGCCAGATGGTCAGAATTTGTCTGGATTCTCCCTACATTTCAAATGATCTTCAGAATCCCGATAAAACTCAAAATCTTCAGTCACACAGCTTCTCAGAAACTTAGTTAGTAATTAGACTGAATTTTGAAGTGAATCATTTGAATACATATACATACATAAACACTCACGCCTGTCACCCAGAGGGGTAGGCAGAGACTACGGACTTCCATTTGGCACGATCCTGACATACCTCTTTCGCCTCCTTTACATCCATATATCTACGCATACATGCTCGTCGGTTAAGGGTACTTCTAACGTGGCCCATTTTCAAAATATCGCCAATTTGGTCGATAAACTTTTTCCTAGGGCGTCCCTTCCCGACTCGGCCATTCACATCTGCCATATAAATTTGCTTTGTCACTCTTTCCTCATTCATTCTTTCTACGTGACCAAACCACCGAAGCATTCCTTTCTTAATCCTGGTCACAACATCATCTTGCATACCACATTTATCTCTTATCATGCAATTTCTCACCCTGTCATTCAGATTACACCCTAGCATATTCCTTAAAGACCGCATTTCTACAGCATTTATTTTACTTTCGTGCTTCTTCTGCCACACCCAGCTTTCACTACCATACATTAAAGTAGAGACTAACACAGCATTATGAATTACCATACGTGCCTGTTTTGACAAATTCTGGTTCTTCATAATAGAGTGTAGTGCCCCATTCACTCTATTCCCTGCATTTACTCGTCATTCTATATCCCTATCATATCTACCATCCCTGCTAAATACACATCCCAAATACACAAACTGAATCATTTGAATTTTAACTTTTTTCCGAATACTACTAAAGGAACCAAATTTGTGGAATCTAGTAAGGTCCAATGCCAAATACATGTAACAACCTAAAAATTAAGTATACTTAAATTAGTTTTGTTTAATATACTTTTTGTGGCCTCCCTCTCAAAATTATAAATATTTTTGAGAGCGAGGCCAACTTTTTATTGTTAATATTTATTTCTCCCGACAACAATCCCGAAATTCCGACATTTTCAAAACTTCTCCAGATATTTTGGTCTTCCAATCTTGCAAACCTACTTCTAATGCCGGCTGTACACGCTCGTCGAGACACCACGAGACATGCCTAGAGGTGAGCATTATTTAACATAATCGGTTTCAGAAACTGCTTACGAGCTTGATAATCGTATACCCAGTTTCGTGGACAAAATGTAATGATTATTTTACGTACGCAGTTGACACACATCACGACCGGCGCTCGCGTAAGCGTTTCGTTTTGAACAGATTATTATTAAGATGAATATAGGTAGGTACGTAACACGATATACGACTCGCACAACGAGAGTAAAGAGTCCCTTCGGGATAGTTAATGGCTTACACGCAAGATGTGGATCATAAAAATTATGTGATGTGATGGACAATAATACTTAGGCACTTACATATTTTGTGACCATAAAATTGTACAAAAGTACTAATATTGACGATGTCACGCGCATATTATAATTATAACACCTATAAAATGTTATATATTCGTAATCATAATCATAACATAACACAGTTAAACTAATGTTATAATACCTATAACCTGTTAATATTTTTGTAATCATAACCTAACACAAACACAGAACTAACCTACGCTATACTGTATTGTATACAGATGTATGTAGCGTTGCCAGGCGTCCGGATAAAGGCGGACACAGTCAGGCTTTTTGTTTGCGTGTCCGGCCAAATTAGACGGTGTCCAGGCCTGTCCGGTATTTGACCATTTTTTACATTTTTCATGTACTTAAATACATACTACCTATTGCAATTATTGAAACTAATATTGTAATGAATATTGAATGATTAATAATAAAGAACACTGATTCTTTTAATTTAAAATTTTGTAGTAAATGATATAAGGTTAGCATTGTTTTACTTTAAAAATTATATTATCGTGTTATACTAAGACTGAATAATTAAGGGTGTCCGGCCTTTTTTACCAAAATGTCTGGCAAAGCTGGATGGTCTGTTCGGCTTCTCGGTTTAAAGACCTGGCAACCCTAGATGTATGTAGCTCATGGCGGCTGAACACGCTCATCTCGTCACCTCGTGTGCCTCTCATCACGTAAAGGCTCGACGGAGAACACACCATGTACACACTCGTTGTATCATTTGAAGTTTGAACTCCATATGCCCGCTTGCTGCGTTTTGCCTTGGAACTATTATATTTTTTACACATTTACTAAAAATAAAATTAATAACCCATTGCTAAGAAGGAGATGGTGGATAGTTTCTATTAATTTACCGTAACAGTACCATTTTTGTACGGTGAATAGAATAGTGTATAACTTGCGGCTTGCGCCACGAAAGATGAACAGTGCGGTGCGGTATGACATACGGAGAAGCGAAACCATAGCAACGGGCGACGCGCTAGCTCCAAGTAGTGTCTCCCTGCGTCCAGTCACCCGCGCACATACTTGTGTCGTCTTGCGTACTATCGATATCGAAAGTGTTACCTGTTATACAATATTTAAATATATATATATATATATATATATATATATGTATATATATATATAAATAAAGTAAATAATTATTCAATAAACCTGGCACTTAAGACTTAAATATTGATATCGGTATTAAGAGTATGAAATATTTTATGAGATTTGTAAAACTTAGCAGGATCTATTGAAAGATGACTGTAATTATGTAAAGGAAAAGAGAGGTTCAAGTAGCCCCGGAAAAAACACATGTTTCTTCATAAATTTAAGTACATATATATTTTAAATGAAATTAAAAAAAATCAATAATATCATTAAACACTGTATTTAATAAACTTTCTTACAGTGTATTACACTTCTTTATACATTATCATCAAAAAAAAAAAAGTTATTAACAATAAAATCACGTATGTCGTCTTGAGACAAAACAGAAATTACAAATACAAAATATTTTACCTCTTTTAACTAAGTGTACACAAAATACAGAATATTCTTTAGCAGCAATTAAAACCTAACGATTATATATAAGTACGTTTTCGTAGAGACTTTGATGTGTAGTTATAATGTCGACCTTTGACTTTTTACATATTAAAATGTCATAATACAGTTTGCATTTTTCTGCTTGATTATACATGTTATACACGTTAAGTAATATCATCATTCGCTCTCGATTTTCATCGCGATACCTACGAGACCCTTTGACTCGAGCGCAAAAAACCGACACGCTTCCGAGAGCGCACGAGGGACACGAGACGCGACGAGACACGACGAGAGCACCCTGTACACACTCGTACTCGCCCTGTCTAGACATGGGTCGTAACGTCTTGGACGTAATCGGTTGTACGTAGTTTCGTGGATATGAGTAACTAGTTTCAAAACTGCTTATTTTTTTAATTAGTTACATATGTATACAGTATAGCGTAGGTTAGTTTTGCGTTTGTGTTATGTTATAATTACGAAAATATTAACATATTATAGGTAGGTATTATAATATTAGTTTAACTGTGTTATGTTATATTTACGAATACGTAACGGGTTATAGGTATTATAACATGTGCACGACATTGTCAATATTAGTACCTTTGTACAATTTTATACAGTCACAAAATATGTAAGTATTTAAGTATTATTGTCCATCATATCACATATTTATTATGATCCACATAATACACAAAAATTAACTTAATACAAAAAATATTTATTATTTATTTACACCAATTATATGTCTGTTTATGTACACTAAATATTTATATACACTTTAAATGTTTATTCACAAAGAAAACTATACATGTTATAATATTTATAAAGAAAAACGCGAAGTTTTTAAGAACAATGTTAAATAACGCTCGCCTCTAGGCCTGTCTCGTGGTGTCTCGACGAGCGTGTACAGCCGGCATAACATGTGTACTCTGTACACACCTACTTTCTTATTTACTTAGATATTAATAAAATGTTTATTTATCATTGCAAATTTAATATAGGTGATCTCAATCTTCCACGGGACAAATTTTTACGTGAACAAGTTACACTAGACGATGGCTGGGTGCCACTTGACATCCTTATCAAGTTCAACAGGCTTGCTAAACTCTCAACAGATACTGAAGTTATTGCTAATGCCCTTGCCAAATCAACTTCTGGACTTCTTGAGGTCAGTAACAACACTCATCAATTTTTTAACAAATCAGCCTATATGCTTTTCACAGTAAACATAGTATTTCTCACAAAGTAAGAGGGGATGACAAGTTATAATAATAATGAGTAACCAATACCTAACTTGCCAATTTGACGCAAATGGACTAATATTGTTTTGATGCTAACGTTGAAAGCTGCTGCTAATTCAGCCATACAATCTCCATTCCAAAAAACGGCGGATTATAGTACTTGTTAGATAATCGAGCGGCGGATTAGCGAGAGAGTACTGTATGGAGTTATGGATCGTTGTACCCACCTGCTACATCCAGAAATATCTCTTACTTCTCAAGCTTGATTTCAACTATTCACTCCAAGTTGTGGTCACTATTACACTTATTTAACACAGTTGAAGGCTGTGATTTTAAGTATATGATGATTTAAAATGATAGTGCGATTCGATTAATGTGACGAGACAATGTATGGTATGGACAGCATGTACGCAAACTGATTGTCTATCTGCTACTGACTGACGTGCAGGCAGAGCTCGAAATAAGTGCTTGCATGTGAAAGGACTTAACGAAATTCTGATTTTTCAATAACATCTAATATATATAAATTACGTGTCACGTTGTTTGTCCGTGATGGACTCCTAAACTACTTAACCGATTTTAATCAAATTTGCACACCGTATGCAGTTTGGTCCAACTTAGAGATAGGATAGTTTTTTTCTCATGAATGACCCACAATATTTTTTTTGCGAATTTACAGATTTTTAATAGGACATTCAATTTTTCAACTAACAAAATATAAATGTAAGAAAAAATTAACAGATTGGCTTATGAAACTAGATTACAAAGAAACAGAGAATTTACTGTAAAAGCGGAATAGTGAGAAACACACACACACACACACACACACACACACACACACACACTCACTCACACACTCACTCACACACACACACACCACACACACACACACACACGCACGCACACGTATATTTGTATGTTTGTATATGTATATATATGTATGTATTTATATATGTGTATATATATTTATATAAAATTTTGATTATATACTTTTATTATTATCATTTAAAACATATTGCATATTATATTTATTCTATATGACTTTAATTGTAAATTACACTTTGGAAATCTCATATCCGTTGCTGGAATCGTCCACATGCAACGCTCAATTCATGTCTAAGAACAGTATAATCGAAAAGTATGTAATAAAGCCAAGAGGGGGATCCAGGAGACCCATAGCACAGGGTAACCTAGTTTGGGCTCCTGTCTCCCACTACTACTCAAAAACTCTTTAACTATTTATGAAACTATTGTAACTATTTAAAAAGTGGGAGAAATAAATGTTTATTATTATTATTAATAGGACATGACAAAGGGTCGTCGAAAAGGGCAGAACAACGTCTGCCTGGCAAGCTAGTTGACTTTAAAAATGCGTAATATTTCAATTTGAGAAGTGGCGGTAAGGTAAGGACAACTAAATAGAAACAAGTCTCTTCTTTGCTAACAATACATTATACTTTCATTTCATCCAAATTCAAAGTTGTTATTGATAGGGATGTTTATTTGGTATTTCAGTAACTAAGTTCTTCTTCTTTAGATTTCAGATGATAAAAAGAAAGTAAGAAGAAGTCCAGAACTACCTGTTCCAGAAATGAATGAGGAGCGACGTAAAGAACTAATGACCAGGACAATTTATGCAAAGGGTTTTCCAAAAGATTCTTCATTAGATAACGTTTTGAAGTTCTTTAAACAATTTGAAGAAGTGGAAAATGTTATAATGAGAAGGTATCTAGAAAGCCAGACAAAGAAGAGGCTTTTTAAGGGATCAGTTTTTGCCACATTTAAAACTAAAGAACAGGTAATTGCTAATATGTTATCAGAACTACTTAGAATTTTATGTTGTTCCTGTTGCAACTTGTAACACACACATTACTAACTTCAAATCATAGTTCCTCCATTTCACTTAAGTAAAAGAATATTGCTGACAAGAACACCAGTGTTGCGGAAAGTTTTAATTCTTAATGCAGTTCTGCTCAATGTTCATTATCAGTCTTCTTTTCAACTCCAGCCAGTACCATTTTATGTAATCGAAATTACATTTGGATCTACATCCATAACTATTGAAATGATACAGGTCACATAAGGAATTGCCAAAAATTTTATCACCATTGTATTAAAGCACCTAGAATTTAATCACTATACGATAATTATGCTGCTATCTATGTGTGTATGTAATAACCTATTATTTGACTTTTTGATTAGTTTTCTATAACATGTAGGATTCTCTTATGCTCATACTAACTGTACATAAGAATATATCTAGATATATAATTGAAATACATTCATTGATTACCTATATTTTTCACCTAGATTAGATTAAACAATGAAAAAGACATATTTAGATATATTTTTAAAACATTGATTTTGTAAAACCAAGGGCTTGAAACTCTGTAGTAGGCAATTTTTTCAATTTAAATACAACCTTGGTACAAAATTCAGGGATTTTATTATCACTTGTTATAATAGGCAAATATTTAAGGTGAAGTGGGCGCCAAAAGCAGATTTTTCACGCTTTATAGGTGTGCAGAAAATTATTTTTTGTCATTAATAACTACGAATTCACATTTTTTTCATTCATTACGAAAGTTATAGATTTTTCTTAGTGAATTATGGTGACCAAAACACGATTGACACATTTTGGCTCGATAGAAATAGATCGCAAAAGTTTCCTCAAAATCTACAATTTTAGGTACGTCGACTAAGTGAAAAAGCAGTTTCATTCGAATGTAATGAAATCAATTTCAATTAATTTCAGTCTATGTGTTTGCCAGTAAATACGTGAGGGAATTATGGGTTTATTTTTCAATAAAAGAGTATATTATATCATTTTAAAAAGAAATATCAAATAACTATTGTGTGATTAAATAGCGCTCGAGCCAACTAAACAGGCCCGCCAGTCGTCCGCAGCGCGTCGTAGAGAGCACCCGTACTCAACTTTATTACGCCCGCTGTTGTCATATAAACATAACAATATGTATAAAAAATATTGATAACCGTGGTATGCCATTAAGAGGTAGTGAAAAATTAGGCATCCAAACCGGTTTGAATGCCTTCCTTAGTCCTAGTATCCACTCAAACAGTGAGCTAGTAGCAAGTAATAAACATGTAAATATACTAAGTATGTTTATAAAACAAACTGATATGTAAAAATTTGTAATAGGTATGATATGAGGGAACTCTTATATTACAGATATACTTTGATAAAGTGACGGCTCCGTGGCACACTGGCTTGACAATGAGTGGCTGCGCTGTAGGCCGCGGGTTCGAATCCCGCACGGAACAAGTATTTGTATGGCCTACAAGTAATTGTTTCGGATCTGGATTTTAGTCCTCGTGCAATTTATGTTTGTAAACTGCCTCAACGATACAGGAGAAAATCCTAGGGTGGGGGGGGGTAACATTATAAAAAATACTGGTAAAAATACAATTGAGTGTGTTTAGGCTGCTTAGTTTAATTTTATGTTTGAAAGTACTTCATTATTATTTTATTTGGACATTACCGTTCAAGACGCTTGGAATAAAAATTTATAAAAAATAATAAAAAAGAAATAATGATGGAGTATTTTTCAACGTGAAAATAAACTACAATCCTTGCGCAGAAACTTTGCCTATGACGTCATAACGTTACGTGTCGATTGTTAGTACAGTAGATAAATTCAAATTCATAATATTTATTATAAGTTAAGTGTAATTAAACGTTGGAGTTGTTACATAGATTATTAATATCTATTATAATAAAATAACAAAACAAAATAATAGAATCGCTATAGTTTTTCACTTGCCCATCCCTACTCGTCGCTATTGTCACATGAGTAGATAAACGGAATATTGAAAATAAGAACCAGAAAGAAACCAAGCGGGACTTTTTTAAATATCATTTAACAACATAATATTATGTTGTACAATTTAATATGACGACATTTAAAAACAGCATAGTGAAGTGATCACCTTATTCCCAGGGGCTATTATAAACCACATACTCTTTAATACCGGGTGTCTGGCGGCAGATTTATATTTTAAAATATTAATAAAAAATAACTATTTGACATATCGTTTAATTAAAACTAAAAGTAGATAGTGTAAAAGTGCGGATACCTAGGCTGCACTAAAAGTATCGGGAATGGAATATTTCCACTGTTCCTGTCATATTAAAATCTTAATTGAAAACTCCTTGGTTTTAAAAATCGAATACCATTTATTTATTTAAAAAAAGATTCTCGGTCTTGTCACAAGGGTTTGTCAAACTTGTTTAGTCGTTGAGAAAATGGAATTGACTCGGAGAAAATTCAAGAGCGATGATTTATTATGACTTTCAAAGTGGTTTAACACAAAAACAGTGTGTTGACTGGATGATTTCTGCATTTGGTGATGAAGCCCCATCCAAAACCACAATTTACCGCTGGTTTGCTGAATTTCAATGTGGACGTGTCAGGGTCGTCCAAAACCTGCAGTCACCCAAGAAAACGTTGATGCTGTGTGTAAGCTGATTGAGGAAAATCGAAATGTGACATACCGAGAAATTCAGGCAACTTTAGACATTGGCATGAGTCAAATACAAATAATCTTGCATGAACAATTAGGTGTAAAAAAGTTGTTTTCCCGATGGATACCGCATTCGCTCTGTGAAGAGCAAAAAGTGGCTCGCGTTACTTGGTGCGTCAGAACTCTCGAAAGATTCCAGGCAGGATCCTCAAATGCTGTATACAACATCGTATCGGGTGACGAATCCTGGATATACGCGTACGAACCCGAAACAAAAAACCAGTCACGAGTTTAGGTGTTTGAAAATGAGTTAAAGACAACAAAAATTGTTCGTTCACGGAGTGTTGCAAAAAAAAATGGTGGCCACGTTTGTCTGCAAAACCGGCATTGTTACGACTATTCCTCTTGAGGGACAAAGAACGGTTAATGCAGAATGGTATGCTAGCATTTGTTTGCCACAGGTCGTTTCTGAACTCCGTAAAGAGAACTGCAACCGCCGCATCATCCTCCATCACGACATTGCGAGTTCTGACACCGCACACAGAACAAAAGAGTTTTTAGAGCAAGAAAACATAGAATTATTAGACCATCCGCCGTACAGCCCCGACCTAAGCGCTAATGATTTCTTATACTTTCTCTAAAATAAAAAATAAATTGCGTTGACAGAGATTTTCATCACCTGAAGAAG
This sequence comes from Parnassius apollo, assembly GCA_907164705.1. Lineage (NCBI taxonomy): Eukaryota > Metazoa > Arthropoda > Insecta > Lepidoptera > Papilionidae > Parnassius > Parnassius apollo. Next base: position 5,133,478 of record CAJQZP010001459.1, on the reverse strand, counting down.
CTGTGGACGCCTACAAAACGGACATTTTGGAGACTCCAACTTCCGAATGGAATGGTTGCTTCAATGATTGGTTCCATCGTATGAAAAAATGTGTCAAATTTGGCGGAGAATACTTCGAAAAGCAATAAATACATTTTTAAATAGTAATGTTGTGTCACTTCCATGATTCCCGAAAATTTCAGTGCCGCCCTCGTATCATTTTTTAAAGATTACATCATCCAAAGGTTTTCCATCGAGTTGCACGCAATGTTCAAAACGCAGCCTCGTGTTCCGCGCCACACGCTGCAGTAAGCTTGGTTCAATTGCGCCGATTACTTGACGAATATTTTCTTTTAAATCAGCAACATTGCGGGGATTGTTAGTGTGTACTCTCTCTTTGAGGTAGCTCCATAAAAAGAAATCCATGGGAGTCAAGTTGGGTGATCCCGGTGGCCACGGGATGTCTCCAAAGCGACTAATCAATTTGTGAGGGAAAGCTTCTCGAAGCAAATTCATCGAAGCTCTGGCCGTGTGTGCGGTTGCACCATCCTGTTGGAACCGCGTGTGTGATGAGAACAATGGATGAGCTCATAGGTTCGGCAAAAAGAAATCCATAATCATGTGCCCATAAATCTCGCTATTGACATTTGTCACCTGGCCCCAGGGATTTCCAAAAAAAGGCCCAATTATCCCATTCGTGGATAAAGCGCACCAAACAGTTACCCTGGGGCAGTTTAAGGCAGGGTTTTTGGTGTTTCAGTCGAGGGTTACAGGTTCTTGGAGACCAGTAACGGTAATTTTGCTTGTTAACGTGCCCGTTTAAATGAAAATGAGCCTCGTCGCTCCAAACAATGGAATTTACCGTACGAAAACGCGCCAACATCGTTTCACAAAAATTTTGCGACAAAGAAAGTCACTTTCTTTCAATTCTTGAACAGTTTGAATTTTAAAAGGTTCGAACTTCAGATCCTTTTTCAAAATTTCGTGAATGATGGCTCTTGGAAGTCTCAATGAGGCTGCCCTTTTCCCTATTGAAAGTCGTGGATTTTCATGTAAACTCCGTTCCACCAGTTCAATGTTATCGGGAGTCCTTGAAGACCGACTAGGCCCTGGCCGTGGTCTGTTCAATGCCGAAGCAGTTGCGCGGAAGCTGCACCCAGGAGCGAATTAAATTCACACTCGGTCCGTCATTTATCCGCCGAATACCATAAGCGTGAACAAAATTGTCGATGAGCAATCACGTAAGAATCGTTACTCTTGAATAATGCCTCGATTGCGAACGCGCGATGCTCACCCGACCGCTGCGGCATCGTGACTGAGAAATCCGCACGATCTGTGATTCTAATGACGCCACACTCCCCCCGCACCGTTTATTACTTTTTGCAATAATCGTATTTAAAAACATAAATCTGCCGCCAGACACCCTTTAGTATCAAAACTTATTTTAACAATTTTAGATTAGTAAAAATTTTAAACTTTTCGATAGGTTTGCCCTGCATATTCTGTGATTTTGTCTTGATTTGATAGATATAGCCAAGAAAATGCCTCTTGACTCTTGCATTGAATGGTGGCATATTTTAGTGTTCAGAAAAGAAAAGTAAGGATGTAATCTACCATATGTCGAGTAATTTGACAGCAAAATGAAGATGGCGGATCTAGAGAGTGTAACTCGAGAGTTAGAATATCATAAATCTTGTTTTCATGTAATATTACATCTGGTCATTAGCAGCTCTTTAATTTCAGGCTGAAAAATTTATCGATAACAAGGGCTTAAAATACAATGACACGGAACTAATTATCCTTTGGCAAGAAAACTACTTCCAGCAAAAACAAGAAGAATATGCAGCAAAAAAAGAACAGAAGAATAAGAAAAATAAACAAAAAGAAGTAAGTGTTTCCAGTTTTAATTGTATAAGAAATTTCATGTTAAAACATGTCATAGTCTACATATATATAAGTATGTGTATAATTATATATATGTAGACATATATTTTTGTGTGAGTGTATGCGTTTGAATTTGTGTGTTTATGTGCATATATATATATATATATATATATATATATAATATTTTGTATTTGATTATTGCAATGTCTTATATACAATATATAGCTTATACTATTAATTTGTACTTGTTTATCTACTATTTATGCACGTTTCTATATGTTAAAATGAAAATTATCTCCTTCACCAAGGTTTGCCTGAAAGAGATCGCTGTTTAGCGAATAAGGCCACCTACAATTAGGTACATAAATTTATGTTTGTCGTTCTGTGTAAAATTTTGTGTGCAATAAAGTATAAAAAGAAGAAGAAAATGTTTTCCAATTTATTTAAATCACTTGATTTTATCACTGATTTGAAAATACTTAGTTTTATGTCACATATATCACATAAATCAAGTTGATTTCAGGTTAAGGAAGAAGAAAAGGAAGAGTTCAAATTACCAACAGGCACTGTGCTCCACTTTAGCCAAAGTAATGAAAAGATGACTAGGGAAAACATCAGGGACGCATTAATGGCGATAGGTATAAAAATCGTTTCTTTAGTTTCATTGTATAAAATATTTTAAACTCTATGAGAAAATTATTTTATAACTATTGTCATTGACACAATTCTTACAAAAATTTGTTGCTCTTAGGTGCTGAAATAGCATTTATAAGCTACAAAGTAGGTGAAACAGAAGGCTGGGTACGTCTTACAAAGGAAAATGCAGCCAAGGAGATAGCTGAGAAGATACCCGAAGGAAAAATGAAGATTGAAGATACTGACGTTGTATTTAAAGTTTTGGAAGGCGATGAAGAGAAGACATATCTAGATAAAACAATAGAAGAAATGTCCAAACGCCGTAAGAATATGAAAAATTTCAAACAAAATAAATATAATAATAAGGGCAAAAATGCTAAAGGTAAACAAAATAGAAAACGAAAACAAGACCAGCATGATGAAGCACCACCTACTAAAGTCAAGGCTGACAGTTAATTAAGTTGTAAATTCTAAGTTTTGCAATATGTTAATTATACTGATACCACTCTAGTGGTGAAGTTGAAGCTTCGTTTTTATTATACATATGAATTTATGTTATACACTGTGTAGTGTGTATACAAGAATAGTGAATAATCAAAATTAAGGTTTCTGTTGCAAATAATGTCTTCAAACTTTTTAATATGGTAATGGCTAAAAGATTTCGAAGAGATCAGAGGATATTAATATAGAAACTGACTTAAGTTAATAGATTGTTGTATATCTTTGAACAATATTTAAAAAAAAAAACAGAAGTATAATGTTAGCTTTGTTGATATCAGATTTAGGAACCAAGTTCCTTTCCAAAAGTCCATAATATAGTCTTATATATTTTGTTATATGACAACTATTTCGAGAAACTTTTTAAATAGAGATTACATCTGAGTTATATTTGAAAGTTACTAAATACCACATAACATTTCTTTTAAATTGATTACAAGTTCCCGCAATAAACTCTGCAAGCCTATGTTTTTAATTTTTTCGAACCTCTGTTAATATATAGAAATGTAGGTAATGCGCAAAATCGAAATATAATAAATAAAAATGAATGGGTGCGTTCGGCAGAAAAAAGCGCTAGCAAGCGCTTGTAAGCAAAATGGCGATCGTAAGCGGTAAGCGCTGTCAAATCGTAAGTAGCTATTTTCCTCTAGGACACGAAGTCAGTTTTAACCGTGGAACCTAACCTAATTTAAATATATATTTGTAAAGTATTCATATTAAAAACTTACCAATCATGAATTTTTAATGACATGTATATGTCTATTCATGTCATTATATTACTTAAAACTAATATTGCACAAAAAAAACTTATAAACTTTACTTCAAAACAAAAAATGAAATAAGCAAAATGGCGGATTGTGTCAGCGCTACTGAAGTAGCAATCGTGTCCTGGCCGAAAAGTATTTCAGCTCTTGTAAGCGCTTGCTAGCGCTTTTTTCTGCCAAACGCATCCAATTTGTCTGTTCGTGTTTTATGCGCTGCCATACCGTTCATCAGGTTGTGGTAAAACTTTGTCAACTTATTAGTACACAATGTAACTGTACACAAGGTAGTGTACAATTAATTTACAGTAGGTTGCGCGCGTACCATTTACCATTTCGTTAATCGTATTGAACATTCATTTTCAATTAAAGTATTATCATTGCTAAATTCTTTCAAATGTAAAACTATATTTTCGCAATTATTTCTTCTGTCGCAGCAAGGCGCCGGCTACCAGCTATAGTAATTTTATAAAAGTTGTACATTGAAATGCATGTCGATAAATAAAATCTAAATTATCCAAAAATCAATAAAACTATTGAACTTACGTAGATATCATATGAAATGTCCTTGAGAGTTTAAATTTTTGTTATTCTTTTTTAGCCAGTGGAAAATTTCTACACCGGAAAAAATTTAATTTTTATTGTACAGAATTAATATAGGTTATTAAGCAATGTTGATTATGAAATTTTTCCATCTCTACAAAATGGCTGTTTGTTAGTGCCCCGAGATGTAGAATTGTAGTTATTGATATCGTTCGATATATCGTTATTTTTGCCGATATCTTTTATTTCGATATATCAATCGAGTATCGAAAATGTATTAAATACGATATATTTCCAGTAGTAATAACACCGTTGTCTTCATTGTCTAAAACAGCTAGAATTCAGATAATCTATTAAGATTTTGTACTGACAGCCGTCATTTCACAAGAGTCCTTTCAGAAATAGCACTTAATATAATTACAATTTTTCACATTCGGCTTGTCATTGCTCAACAAACAAAACCACCATTATCAGGTATACAAAAAATACTCTGTGACCACCATAGTTCTTTTATAGATCCAGGGTATGTTCCGAAATACAACGCAGTGTACTGTTCAATGCAAATGACGTCATAAATCGACGCTATACTGGTGATTCGTTCCAAAACATTGGACAGTATATGACGTCATACTTTTGCGCCATTTGGAAAAGTGTTGGCGATTATTTTGTCATTTTGTGCTCCAAAAATCATTATATCCTCCTAATGGATTTACCATCAATTATTCTATAATTTTTTTGTATTTGAATAAATAGAAACAAATTCTGGCATGCTTCATTCGGCAAACACACAATTAAAAATTGTTTTATTATGGCCGGATATCCGACATAATATGGCGGCGGCACGCTAGTACAAAAGTGTCAAATGATACGTCATTTGCATTGGACAGTACACTGCGTTGTATTTCGGAACATACCCCCAATCTCTACTGATACAGATAAAAATACGGATAACAATCAAAGAAATACATTTTCTTTATATCTCCCCCCTCGGGGAAGAAGATTTACAACATTTTTCACCTAACTCATCCTCTGGGTCATCTTCGTCAAATGTACACACTGGAAACTGGAATAATTTTCGTAATATGGAAAAGATTTGATTCAGTTTTTTTGTGACCTGTTTCAATTCTGTATATTGAGTTTTAAATTTTCTCAACAATGTCGTAAAGTCCAATTCTCAGTTCATCTAATTTTTTTCCTGTTGAGCCTGTTTCTATTTTCCACATACACCATATCTCCTACGTTAAAGTATTTTGTTGTAGTTATGTGATTTTATAGTATTTTTAAGTGCAGATTTTCTATCGCTGATCTAATCTGAATTAAAACAAGAAAAATCAAATAATGACTGTTATTTGATTTTTCTTATTTTAATTCATCTGGTATAATTGTAACATCTGTACCATACAAAAGATAAATTGGTGTAAAACCAATGACTGTAGTGAATCGTATTATTATAGTTTTTTTAGGCATTCATGCGCTACTGTCCAGGCTCTTTTTTTTCCTTCACCATTTATTTTACATCTAATTTTGTTCACCAATGTTTGATTCAGGTCTCTCATTTAGGTCATTTGTGAATGGTGCATTTACTGCTGTGAAAACCAAAGGTGTTCGCTTTTCATTTAAAAACTTCTTAAATTCTTTTAAATTGACTCCCGGGTATTGGTCTTTGAGAAGCATACCAATGTCCTCTGTTTCTGTTATGTTTGTAACTAGTTTTACAAATCATTTGAACTCTGAGTTTTTGAGGTTTAAATAATAATGTAATAAAAAAAATTATATGATATATTAAAATTATTACGAAAAACGAAACGTAAAGCTGAGAACAAATTATCGGACGCGGCTTAGCGGTGTACACGGTAGTCGAGACGGCATCTTCGGACACCTCGCTTCGGTCATTCCATAAAGGTTTGTCAATCGAGAAACATGACAAGCAGCGACGGCGAGGATAAATCTATAAAGTTAGCGGCAGCTGATTTATGTTGTCCTCCTAAAAAAGTGAAAACGAGTGTCCATGATATAAATGTAAAACGACTCGAGTATGGTGAATTTCATACATTGTATCCAGACTTACAAAAAGATGATAAACGTTACAAAATGTACTTATGAATGAATTAATTTATAGTGGTTTTTTTGCGCCCGAAGCAATAAAGGCAACCCTCCGGAAAGCGGGGGCGGGAGGCGGTGAATGCTCATAGCATACCACGCAACTAGCTGCGTGGTTATGTGGAGACTTTTACCCACTAAACACCGCCTTTAGGGATTGGCTTACCGATCTGACGAGAAATCTTTAAGCCGTTAACGGACGCGACCCTGCTTGGCAGAAAGGAGGGCGCAAGCGGCGAAAAGCCGCTTAGAATTGTGGCTAACTAAGGCAAATTAAGTGTTAAGTAGACTCGGCCTGAGCTGCCAGGAGGCAGTTCAGGTCAGCCGAAAGCTTGTTGGGGGGGGGGGGGGTCCGAGAGAGAGTTTCTCGGTCTGCGCACACTATAGCGAATTCTGCTTTTTTCCCTTCAGCTTGGAAAGACGCATTTGTAGTTCCTCTTCCGAAAAAGTCAAATCCCTCTAGTTTTTCCGATTATAGACCTATCTCTATTTTGCCTTTCTTTTCCAAAGTTCTAGAACGTCTTGTGCACGATCAATTAAGCACCTATCTTTTAAAACACAATCTTTTAAATCCCTTGCAATCCGGTTTCCGTCCTGGCCATAGTACGACTACTGCACTTTTACAAATCACTGATGATATTCGGTATGGTATGGAGAAACAAAAGCTTACTATTCTCACGTTGCTTGATTTTAGTAACGCATTTAATACTGTAGATTTTGATATCTTGTTAAGCATCCTACGCTCTCTCAACATATCTCCAACTGTAGTTGACTGGTTTCGAAGTTACTTGTTTGGTCGCCGACAGCGAATTCAGATGCAAGAGGTTTTTTCCACCCGGATTACTACAGCTGCTGGTGTACCACAAGGTGGCGTGTTGTCTCCTTTCCTTTTTGCAATTTTCATTAACTCTATAAGTCATAATTTGTCCTCTTCCTACCACTTGTATGCTGATGATCTCCAAATCTATACTCAGTCCTCTCTTGAAGATCTATCTAAAGCAGTTGACACTATGAACGCTGATCTGACTTGTATTTCGAATTGGAGTAAATGTTATGGTTTAACGATTAATCCTAAGAAAACTCAGGTCATTGTCATCGGTAGTTCTAGATTAATTGGTAAAATTGACTGGTCTTCCCTACCCCTATTATACTAGACTGCACTCTAATCCCTTACAGTAACAAGGTTAAAAACCTGGGGTTGTATCTTGACTCCTGTATGTCTTGGACCTCACAGGTTAATGAGGTCAGTAGAAAAATGTTTGCTGCGTTAAGCTCTTTACGTAGATTACGTAATTTCCTTCCCACAGCAACTAAAGTTACGCTCGCCCAGTCTCTTCTTCTGCCTATCCTTGACTATGCTGATATTTGCTATCTTGACATTACCGAGGAGCAGCTTAATAAGCTTGAGCGCATTCAAAATGTATGCATTAGATTTATATTTGGGCTTCGCAAATATGATCATATCTCCGAATTTCGCAAACAGCTCAAATGGCTCCCGATCCGCCTTCGCAGGAATACTCACATTCTCTCCGCGTTGTATAGTGTGCTGTTTAATCCTTCTACTCCTCTTTATTTAAAAAACCGTTTCCAGTATCTTTCTCTTACCCATAATCGGTTCCTTCGATCCTCCATCAATCTTTCTCTCTCTACACCTTTGCACTCTTCTTCCTTTTTCAATAAATCCTTCACCGTAACCGCTGTGCGATTGTGGAACTCCTTACCTCTCCATATTCGTCGTGCTAAAATTCTTGTTAAATCGTATTATTTAGAACGCTATTAGATAAATTACTTTACCTTTCTCTTACTCTTTTCATTTAATCTATTATATGATATTTTATATATAACTTTCACTTACTTTTATTTGTATGTATTGTTGTATTTTTTTTTATTATTTTGTATGCCCCCCCTCTATTTGTAACTTTTGTTTGCATCATTACTCTACGCAAAGGTTGTCTGGAAGAAATCACTTTCAGTGATAAGACCGCCTATTGTACATACTTTAATTAGTTGTAACTATATTGATGTTTCTGTATTGTGGTGTACAAAAAAGGATAAATAAATAAATTATATAGCGAGTGTGAAGAGGGGCTGCATAGGCAGCTGTCTCACGAATGAGTCGATTTGAGTGGGATTCTGAGGCTTTGAAAAACCTCTCAGAGAGTGATTTGAGGAACTGCTGAATTGTTGGGAGCTCTAAGTCTCGGTGGAGGTCGGCGTTACGGACATAATAGGGCGAGTTCGTGGCCCTACGACAGAAGAGATTTTGAACTATTTGAAGTTCATTTATAAGGTTGGGTCATAACGAGTCGTACACGGACCTTATATAGGGTTTGCTTGTTGCGGAGTGACATATCTACCAGCCTACCCATGTAAAATCGCGCGGTGCGAGTTACTTTCTTGATATGGGGCTCGAAAGTGAGCCTTGCATCAAGGGTGAGGATATATTCCACTATACGGTGAACTTGCTGGGGGAGACTACTTTTAGCAACCGGGACAACATTTTCATTCTCTTTAAGAGAGGATGTTATAAGAGAGGTGAGATTTTCGACCGCGGTGTCTATTTTCCCCGTACTGTCGAGGACGTCGGAAGAAAGGGTTATGGGAGGGTCCGGAGAGTCTATAGCCGAGGCTAGAGACTTCTTGAAGCCCTTCCAGTTGTAGGTTTTGGAATTGGGAGTTGGAGGTGGCTGATGGCCAAGAAGGAGGGATATATGACGGTGGTCGGATCCTAGATCATCGAGTCTCGATTGCTCTAAGGTTAAGGGAGACTCCTTTAACTAAAGCAAAGTCAAACACGTCAGGAGCATGGTCAACATTGTCGGGACAGTGGGGTGACAGCGAGGGGGTGTAGACAGTCAGGTCGAGGGACCGAGTGATATTCAGCAGCACCTTGCCACTACTAGTAGTAGTGAGGCATGTCCATTCAGTATGCTTGGAGTTAATATTTCCAATATAATCGCTCTTAACTGGGAGGGTTCCGCTAGGGATATAGCAGGAGGCTATGACGATGGACTGATGTCCAGTCATGGCTATTCTAGTTATAGTGGCTTCCATACTGGTAAGCTTCGGAGTGGGGATGTGGGAGCAATGAAGCGACTTTTTGTAGTAAATGGCAGTACCGCCGCCTTTGCGGTCGGGTCTGTCATCTCGAAGAAGCGAGTAACTTTTGATAGAGAAGCCTTTGAGGACCTTAGAACTGAGGTGGGTCTCCTGGAGGAGGAAGAGGTCGGCTTCGCGATCTCGAAGAAAGAGCCTAAGCTCAGGGAGGTTATTTCGCAAAACGCGGATATTAAAGGAAAAAAGCGACAAACCCTTTGGTTTGATACGACCGTGGTATATTGCGGGAGCAGAAGGCTCTTGTATTGTGTTGTTACAACGACCTTAGTAGATTGATATGCTCAGTAAGAGCACTCAGTAAGAGACGGTCCTGAGGGGACTGAGCAGCGCACAGTTTGCGCGCTAGGATGGTAATTTCCCCTAAGTTGACGTTACGCATAGTGGTAAGTTGATGTCGTCCACTATAGGGTCTGCCTGTTGTGGGGCGGCGGAGGGCCGCAGGATGTTTGTTTTTTTGGGGCCCCAAGGGTTAATTGGGAGCGGAGGGGGCTGTGAAAGAGACAGGCCCATAAGGGGCCGAGGAGGGCCCTGAGGTGGCTGATAGAGGCCCTGAGGGGGCCGATAGAGGCCCTGAGGGGGCCGATAGAGGCCCTGAGGGGGCCGATAGAAGCCCTGAGTGGGCTGAGATAAGCCCTGAGGGGGCTGAGACAGAGGCAAGCCCTGACGAGGCAATGCGGCTTTGAAGAGCAGGGAAAGATTGGTCATTGACTTGTGGAGGAGATTTGTTGCTAAAAAGAGGGCGAGGCGCACGAGGGCAGCCTCTGAAGTTGGCCGGGTGGCCGGTCTGTCCGCACAGGACATATGCGGGTGGGGATTCAGCGTTTTAGGGCCGAGGGCACTCTTTTGAGTGATGGGGTTTAAGGCACTTCACGCACCTGAGTGGGGCTGAGCAGTTGACCGCCGCGTGCCCATAAAGTTGACAGCGGTGGCACTGCGCCGGGTAACCGCGCCTGTGTGGAGTTTCAACCTTTACACGCGACAGGCCGCACACAGTGCATACCTGGCGGAAAATGGCCTTTGCCTCCAGCACGTTGGTGAGTACGAGGAGGGTGAGGTTAAACCTCTCGCCCCTGCTGCTGTGCATCTTGTGCACAGCCTCGACAGGGAAACCCTGGGACTTGAGGTCATCTAATATGTCCTCGTTTGCGAGTTTATAGGAAACTCCGTGGAGGACTGCCTTAACTTTCTTTTCTTCGGCGAGAGCGTACGTGTGATAGGACACACGCTCGGCCGTGAAGTAACGGATGATGTTTCGAAAGTCTTCTATAGACGCCGGCGTGATTTTTATGGCCTCACCGACATTGGTGGCTTGGTCATATTTGTATCCCTTTTCGTAGAGGGTTTTGGACAATTTAGTAAACTTCGCCTTGTCTCTGAGAAAGACAGGGGGCAGGACTTGACTTGGAAAGAGAGTCTTGCGACTGAGAGGAGGCAGCGTTAGGGGCAGCGGCGCAGCGACGGGGGCTACGGAGGTGGAGGCAGCGACGGGTGCTGCAGAGGCGCGGGCGGCGGCAGGGGCTGCCGGACTTAACTATGGTGAAGGGGGCCGAATCGGTGACCGTTCCTTCGGAGTCGGACGACTCCGATGAGCCGGAGTCGGTAGGACTATGAGCGGTCCTCTTACGAGAGAATGAGGTAACGGACGTGGTGTCGGAGTCGGGAGACGCTGGCGAATCGGTCTGCGAGGCAGCCGCTTGGGCCGCTAGGAAAGCCGCGACGGAGCGGGACTATCAAGTGGAAAATAGTTTGTTTGATGAATTTTGGAAAACGATACGAAACATAGCGCTTAAGTAATTTAGTATGGCTAGTAGCTTGGCAACAGCCTCAATAATAGTATATTACACAAATTATATCTCAAATGCTATAGGTATTATTCATTCAAAATGGCAAATAGTTATTTAACACTGTACTACCAAAACTGCAGAGGACTTAACATTTGTGTAAAGAGTGTGTAGTTTTTTTACCTCCAGTACCTACGACATAATTATCTTTAACAGAAACTTGGTTGCGTAACGACATATCCGATAGTGAATACATTGATTCTAGGTATCAGGTGCTTAGGATGGATCGGGATCGATCGGCCAGTGGCCGGCGGGATGGAGGCGGAGTGTTTGTAGCCGTGTCGCGAGCGCTCGGTGCTACTGCGTCTGCGCTCGCACTGCCCGCCTCCGACGTCCCCTCCCACCTCTTGTTGACCAGTTGATGATCTAACTCAACATAGGAAAACGTAAACTGATTATTTGCGCTGTGTATATTCCACCTAAACAAAACTACGATACATACAGTGCTTATTTAGACGTTTTACACAGCTCGTTGCATGATTTAGATACCGACATTTATATAATAGGTGACTTTAATCTGCCTAGTCTACAGTGGGAAAATAAAGGTATTTTCACTCAACCAATTGTAAATTCTGACATAACTCCCGCGCACAAATACTTAATTAACTTTATGTCATCACTTGAATATTATCAATTTAATTCGTTAAAAAATAAAATATTTATTATATCCCGTTCCCGTTAATGCCATTCACATTAAAACATGCAACACTGTAAATTACAGGGCTGCCAATGAGATTACGCGTCAAGTCATAGATTTATAGACTACAGGCCCATGTCCAAAAAATCGTAGACAGAGAAACCAATAGACTAATGATTAGGTTTTACAATAATCCTTATGAGTTTCAAACATATTAAGATAAAATTTTTAATTTTTCTAGAAACTGAACTGAACAAGATTCACCAATCTTAAGCTCACAAAACACTATTTTCTCACTTAAACCAACTTGTTAACTCCTTAAATCGCTATGAACTGTCAAAGTTGTTTAGCAAAGTGTAGTTTGCTAAACAAAAAAACTGGCACGGAGAAAGGGACAAAAAATCACACCGCTCTCTCATTTCTATACAAGACGTATGTACAAATCTATCTTTTTCGTGTGTGAAAGCGAAAGAAGGCGTCAATTTGTCTATAGGTTTCTCTGTCTACGCAAAAAATGGATGGGTCATATGAACCACCAGGTGACGTATATAGGGCGCTATAAGAGCATAAAATAATAAGATTCAGCACTATGCCGTCACTTGTAAGCGGTCCAACTGAGTGCTGGTGAGAATCCCAAAGTGCATAGAGTGAGTACATTTAGGTCATATATTTTTGTACGGCATTTTTACCATCGATAGATCCATGAAAAATAATAAATAATGATTTCTTATGTTTACGCGAACACTACACATTGAAATAATACTAATACTGTGTAGATCGGAACAAAAGTTAAATTTTTATCTATGGTAACCTCTGTTAACTATGACATTTGGACGTTGAACATCTCAGTCCTCCCCAGCGGGGGTACACTTCCATACTTTAGGTTGGGGTCCAATAATTTGCAAAGACACTAGTGCCATCTTATACATTGTCCGCATAAACTTTCGAACATTAGTTTCTAAAAGGTGCGCTAGATGGAGACTCCGATTCTGGTTATTCTCGAACTGGCAAATAGCAACTTTATACGACATAATGGCTACCGGCTCGGCATCTGAGCAAGTTGTTGTTTTATTATAGTTTATAAGTGATTTTCGGTTATTGCCACAATAAGCTTTGTTGAGTTGGGATTAGCCCTCTGTTTCTTGTTGTCTGTTAAGATTTTCATGCTGGAACCACATTGTATGTTTGTGTAGCATTGTGCGAAATAGACGCTTTCATTTATCATTCCGTAACCCGGGGGACATATTTAATTTGGTTTGGTGTTGTATTTTGAGGAATAAACGCTTTTACATCGTGTATGTTTAATACATATATATATATATATATATATATATATATATATATATATATATATATATATATATATATAACAAAAATAAATGTTAATATTACTAAATATAACCGCCTTTAATATAGATAGCCGTATATACATAACTACATAGTATACTACTATCTATAGTCAACATGATATTGAGATTCGTTCAAGGGATATGATACCAGACGGCGACACTATTCATATTGGGTAACAAAAAATCGTAGGAGATGGCTCTCTATTTCTGTATATATTACTCTACTCTATGGTCCTCCCCGTGACCATGGGTGCTGTAAAGTGCTCGAAACGTCGGGTATTTATGTAGTATGTAATTTGTATCTAAATATAATTTCCAAAACACACGAATTAAAAAAAAACCGAGCAAAAAATACCGAGCAAAGCTCGGTCAACCGGGTACTAGTTATATATACGCGATAAAATCCGTAAAAACTAGTATTATTTCAAAATAATAAAGCGTGCTAACTAGTCGTGGGTCATAACGTATTTTATTCACATTCGATATATTTTATTCATATATCATATTCGATAGGATTTATACACCAAAATGCTGTAATGAAGCTTTCAAAAAGGCAACTATTAAATTGGAAGCAACTTCGTTTCCCCCTTGTTTCCGGGAGTTAAAACAACATATGAAGAGAAGTACCTACATAGCACAGATTTGGTGTAATGCCTACAAACAAATACCGTCGACCTTGTTATCAATAAGCTGTGGATGGATTTTCAATGACGTTCGGTACGACTTCGACTGGTTCCACGGCGAGGAATCAGTGACATAACGGAACCGGATGAGGAATCAGGCGAAGAAATTGATGAAGTCATAGGTAAAAATATAATAAATCTTTACATCTTTAATCTGTACGTAAAAGACTTTGATTTTGACAAAAACTTATTCATGTTTCAGAAAATGGTAGAGAAGATAATTCGGACGTCGATGAAGACGTTGATTCCGATAACAACTCAGCGGCTGATTCCGATACTGAATAATTTAAATAAAAACCTTATTTTGTATTATCATCTTTAAATATATCGAATTTTTTAAAAAAAAATGTTGTTTTATTTATTCACATCATTACAATGAAACAAATCAATTATATACATGTATCAATAATGTTTGAAGTATATATTAAACCAAAAAGTATACAAAACTGTTTATACTGGGATATACAGTTTCAATTCTTGGATATTATATACACACCCTTTCACTTCAGTTAGACGTCATAAAGATTTTATCATATTATCAATTCTTCTCTTCAAAAATATGTTAATACCGTGCAGTATCAGATGGCCATAAAGTACTACACCCTTAAAATGGTAGCGTCATTTTCATCAGCCTATAAGATATGGTCTGCATTAAAATGTACGGCATCGTTTTTTCCTAATTTATTTATCTTAATACGATTTAAAACAAGGGAAAAATGTAGAAAATTGCTATATTTTATTAAGCTATGAATATTTAAACTTTTGCAATAATTTAAAAAATTTCAGTATTTGTGTTTCTCTATAATTTTTTAGAACAGTTTCTTTTGAACGGCAATACTATATAACAATTGTATTTTACAATATCATGTTAAAAAAGTTGCCGTACGGAGTCAAATGATTTTATAGCTTTATGAATCAAGTATACCACGAAATTAAGATAATTGTTAATATACATTCAAATGAACAATAATTTTTGACGGCATTATTTTAATAGTACTTTTGAGTCTAGATAATGTTTTGGAACCCCCCCGACCACGGAAAGAGAGGGGGTTGCAACCCTAGATTTTTTCCCCTTGTCACATGATTTTTGTACGGCGTTGCGGAATAATGGATTAGAAGCTGTATTGAAACTGATGCCGTACATAATGAAATTACCAAATTTACCCTGGTAATTGTCAGAAAAAAAATCCCAACTTTGTGGCGCACCATTTTTTTACGGCACTGCGCACTTTCTTATTATTTTTCATAGATCTATCGATAGTAAAAATACCGTACACAAATATATGACCCAAATGTGCTCACTCTACCTGCATTTTTGAATTCTCACCAGCACTCAGTTGGACAGCTTACAAGTGACAGCATAGTGCTGAATCTTATTATTTTATGCTCTTATATCGTCCTACATACGTCACCTGATGGTTCATATGACACATCCATTTTTTGGACATGGGCCTGTAGTCTATTAGTATAAACTCCATAGATTAGGCTTAGGAGTAAAAGAGAGCTACCGCGCCATACAGTACTTTCGTGTGTTAGAAGAGAAAGCAAGTGACGCTGTCAGCGAGACTAAATACATATTACTACACGCATATAACGTGAATTATAGTGATAATTGGTAACTTTATCTAACTACTACTACTAACTTTATTGTATTTAATGAAATGGTTTGAGTTTATACTAAATCTATGCGTCAAGTTACGATGAACGGACCATGGAGGTTAGAGAACAGGAGAACGAACACTACTTGCTATAAGCATAGCTCGCCTGTCCCTGAAAATTTTTAGAATTTATAGACGCGTTGCCGTCGGTAAGTACCTAGTATCTGCGAAGTAATTGTTTAATTATTGACAAAAACGAACATCATAAAATAGTGAAATATTATCAAAAAAAAATAATAATAAATTATAATAATTTATATTTGTAATAGTTTATAATATTTATAATAATTAAAATTATAAATAACATAATTTATGATTTATTTATAAATAAATAATAATAATAATTTTGTTATTTTCTTTTTTTTCTTTGAATGATATTATAATCATCAAAAAGCATTTTTTGTCCATATTGCTGGGATACTATTTTATATAGCGATCGTTCTCCTGTACTCTAACCTCCATGGAACGGACAATAGATCCCTTTGAACATGGCGGTTAGAGAACAGGAGAACGATCTCTTCGTGCTAAATCATAACCCGCCTGTCCCTGAAAATTTATAAAATTTATAGTCACGCTGCCGTCGGTAAGTAGAGTTTGCTTAGTAATTTTTTAATTTTTGTCAAAATGAAACATTAAAAATGGTGAAATATTATAAAAATGATAGTAATAATAACAAATCAATATTAATTAATAATTTATATTTGTAATAATTTATAATATATATATTAATTAAAATTATTGAGACCATATAGCAACGCAGCGTCTCACTTATTTCGTCCATATTTTCGGGACGCTATTTTCTGCAGCGATCGTTCTCCTGTTCTCTAACCTCCATGCCTTTGAACATGGAGGTTGAGAACAGGAGAGCGATCGCCGTAGAAAATAGTATCCCAGAAATATGGACACCATAAGTGAGGCGCTGCGATCGCTAAGTTCGCGTTCGTTTTTAAAGTTATTTTCAGTCTATTTTTTCGATCAGGTGCTAAACCAATTGCACATCCACGCACAATAAAACATTTCTCCATTTTTAATGTTTCTTTTTGTCAAAAATTAAAAAATTACGGAGTATGAAAATTTTCGCACCAATGCCGCGAAGAAAACTTGTACATTATTCCACTAACTTCATATACTTGTACTGATAAACAGCTAACTTCGCAGCAACTGCTCGCCGCTATAAATTCTACAAATTTTCAAGGACGCTTTAGTACGTAGTGATCGTTCTCCTGTTCTCTAACCGTGCTATGAAGTGTAGAGGTAAGGAGTACAGACTGTGTATTAAAAACTGTCCGTAGAAAACTGTTAAATAAGGATGGAGCCACTATAGCTACAGGGTAAATTTTAAAGAATGAACCGAAAAATATTAGTGGATAGACGACATTTTCGAGGTTATATATACTAAATAAAATTATTTTAGATTTTAGAGCTACTGAGCAGTTTAGCAGCACACTTCACACCGTCAATAACTGCTAAGTTTATTTCACGTAGCTGTTTCCTGTAGCTACTCCAGCGCTGTAGTGGAGAGTTTTTGAACTGTAATTTACTGCTTACAGATGGACACTTTTTCAACTATTCTCCTATGAGAAATTGTTCTCCATACTCCATGCCTTTGAATGTGACTGACAGTTTAGCTGCCTGACTGACAGTGACAGCATGACAGCTGCGCTGACGGTCTGTATTCTGTAATACTGACATTGCAATTGACGTAACGTAAATATTAAATAGTATAATTTTAATTATCTAGAGTATTTTTGTTGTTTGTAACGATTATCTCTAGGTAATAGACTTATTTTGGGAAGAAAATAAAATAAAGGGACATGAAGTCAGACCTAGATTCAACAAACGATCCAAACCCGGCAGTAACTGGTGATGTCATAGGAAATACCGCGTACAGTGAACGTTTTGTACTAAAAATACTATTGAAACTAGCTAATTTAGATTCTCTTAAAGATGAAATAAATGAAAAATCATTTGAAGACGATATTTGCACGTTGTGGGATATGACTGTTGAAAGAGACGTTGTATTATTCCTTTTGAAACATAATGTGTTAAATCTCTTCAACTTTGCGTTGCCGGTTATCGAAACGCCCCGTTATGTTGAAATTTTCGTGGGTATAATAGGGAATATGTGCTGTCAAAAAGAGGCAGCGAAGAAACTATTGGATATGGACAAGTTTTTATTGCTACTGCTAGAGTATATTAAGACAGATGACAGTTTAATACTCATTCAATTGCTTCGTTTAGTAAGCTCCAGTTTATCTTCAATTGATAGTGATGATATACCTGTTTGGATGAACATGTTCAATAAAGCTGGATATCCCAATTACTTATATTTTATTCTTAAAAACTCTTCTCATAAGCAGCTTCTAGTAACTGCATTAGAAAATTTTAATACCATATGTTCATATTGTAATGCACAACGATTTAGAAGAAAATATTATGAACATTTTGTTACTAAAGATGCACTGACATCACTTACAACTGCATTTATGGAAATCACAGTTAGTCAAAAAGATAACTGTTCAAAAGATGAAGTTGAAAGGATTATTGTTATAAGTTTGCAGATGACTTTAGACCTGCTTAGTTTTGAAAATCCTGACGAAATATTTGATGACTGTAAAGAGAATGTAGCAACAACAATAGGTACTGTTCTAAAATATTATCAAGCAAAACTTGTACAAGAGAAAGAAATTGATTCTGACTTGGTAGACTTAATTGATTGTATAAATACTATTGTGAGAATTGTTCCAATAAGTGAAAGTTGTGAACCAGATAAATATTTTTATAGCTGCTATAGTATATGGACAGCTTTACAATCAATAACTAATGTAAACCAAAATGGTGACAATAACTTTGAAGAAGTAGATAAAGAAGAATTTCAAGATTTTGTTAAGAATATGAAGTCACCATTAAGTATTTTGATGTGTAGCTATATGGAGAAATGTTCACATGAACATTTATTAATAGTATTAGATAAAATTGGCGATGAATTTGAAGATATATTAATGCTTGCAGATGCTGATGTCAAAATGGCAGTTTCAAAGAGAACATTTGACTTTAGAACAAGAATAAAAGAAAATGTTGATTCATAGACTTTTCTTTTACATTTAAATAAATTTAAATTTAACATTTTTGCCTTAAATTTAAAATTTTCAATTAATTTAATCCAAGCAAATAAGCAAATGCAAATGTTGCCAAAAATATAACGCAATAAAATGAAAAAGGATCAGTATATTTATATTCCATATTAAAAAATAATAAAGCAGTATTTTATACTTCTAAATACTAAATCATTAAATAAAACTACTATTACGGATTTTATCGCGTTTATTTTACTTTTATTTATTTTTAATTCCCGACGTTTCAGGCGCTCTCCAGCACCCATGATCACGGGGACTGTGGTCCCGATGTCATTGTTAAACCCGGAGTACCTTCAGCTTTTTTAATTATTGTTTATGGTCCGATCTATGCAAAAAACTGACTATGTCCTGAGGTCTAGCAGTGGTATGCTTGGGTTTAGTTTTAATTTTATTGATTATAGGATCCCAAGCAGGTGGTAGTACCCAGCCTCCTCTATTGAAATTAGGATGTTTTTTAATTTCAATAGCCTCACGTATCATCCTTGGTAGGAATCGTAGTTCTTTCGCGAGGATTTGTGGTCTATCAAATCTGATGTAATGGTTGGGGACATCTAGGATATGATTGCAAACTGCAGACTTCCCGGAACACATCAGCTATATGTTCTTTTACGCGGGTTCTAATTGATCTTTTTGTTTGTCCTATATAAGAGAGACCACATTCACAATCAAGCTTGTACGCTCCTGCATTTTGTAGAGGAATATGACACTTGACGGATGGTAGGAACTGACTAATCTTCGGTGAACATTCTACAAGCCGCTCTATTAGAGTTTCAATAAAATTGAAACTAAACCCAGGCATACCACTGCAAGACCTCAGGACATAGTTCAGTTTGCATAGATCGGACCATAAACAATAATTGAAAAACTGAAGGTACTCCGGGTTTAACAATGACATCGGGACGTCAGTCATCTCAGTCCCCCGTGACCATGGGTGCTGGAAAGCGCCCGAAACGTCGGGAATTAAAAATAAAAGTAATTAAAAGTAAAATAAACGCGATAAAATCCGTTAAAGTAGTTTTAATCAATGTGTAATGTTCGCGTAAATATAATAGCTCCTTTACACGATGGGCCAACGCTGGCCCAGCGAGATGGCCATGCGATGGTTGAAACGCATCTACACAATGGCGACATTCAGTTGTGATCGAAATGTTTTTCGAGATGGACGTGGAAGAATTAGCCGCAGCGGCAATATATTTATACAACATGTCATTTTTTATTGTCTTTTTTTAATGTGCACAAGAATAGAGTTATCAAAAAGAAATGGCGTAGAAAATGGTGGATGTTATCTTCTATCCATCGCATTAGAACTAAATATGTCCTGAGTCAATTTAGTTTTCTTTAAATAAAAATAATTAAATAATTATAACTAATTGTTAATAATTTAATAAATAATTAGTAATTAATAATTAAAAATAAATAAATAAAAAATAAAATATAGTAGGTATATGTTCTGATTTTAGTAGCTCTATGATTAAAATTTTATAACTATTAAGTCGGCCACATATTCGTCATTTTTAATTCGTTAATTAGAAACATAACAGGAACGTCCACACGCAACTGTCGAGTGTGCACAACTGTGGAATGGGCCACGTGTAGATGCGTACCACTATCGCTGGCCCGCTACCTTTGATGTGCGGCGGAAAAACCGACACCGTCACCAACCCCAAGACCATCGCATGCGCCATAAGCCATCCGACACAACTACGTCCTCCACATGTTGGCCCATCATAGTGGGCCATCGCGTTGGCTCAATGTGTAGAGGGGCTATAAGAAATCATTACTAAATTATTATATTATCCATTACTATAAAAAAGTCAAGATGTATCTGATAAAAAGGTTCATTTTGGGATTAAACATCCCAGAAGTTCTCTTAGTTAGAATTTGTAAAAAACAGCAATTTTATTCTAAATATTAACGTTTATTTTCTAAATTAATTAAAACATTGGAATTCGGGACCAAAATCATTTGAACTAATTAAAATAGATTATTATTAATATTTTACACATTAAAAACTATATAAATTTATTAAAACGTTAGAAATTGGGACCAAAATAATTTGAATATCATATTAAAATAAATTAACAACATTTTAACATTTAGAAGCTTCGATCAGATATTATTGATCGAAGTTTAGAAGTATTAGTTGTTCTTAAATAATAAGTATGTTAATTTCAAACTTTGTTTCAATTATGATAGCTAAATAAATAATGCTAAATAAATAAATAATGTAACACATTAAGTTTTTTGATAGCTTATTGCTATTTTTTTCTTTTGGCTCCTTAAATATTTTAATTTAAAAACGACTGTGTGGATACATTATTAACATCAACTTATTTGAGGTGTAGTAGTTAAAATGTGCAAAAAATTTTAAGAGAAAACCACTTAGCCATTGTTTCGTATATTGATTTATTTCTCTGGAAATAGATAAACTTAACTAACTTTTCAATTAAATGACTTTATGTAACAAAGAAATTAGTTTTAGTCCCAACTAGCGACATCTAGTGAGTGGAATATTATTAGCACATGTTAGCAAGATGCTTCGTGAGCTCGTGAGTAATCGAGCTTGACACTTGTAAGAACTGTAACTTCACGTTTCATTAACAATTTTTAATATATAGTTGGTAAATTAGGACAAAAAATTTACATTCTTACATGTAGTATCCCGTTGGAGAACCAAGATTACTGGCATAACCTTTCAGGTTCGTAAGCTGAATGTGTGGTCTGCTTGCGTGACCCGATACCAATTACCAACTGCCTAGGACTTACACATTGCCTATGCCTATAAGGTAACGGAACCCGTAATGGACAGTGCACCCGTGATGGACATTTCGTTCTTTATCTATCAAAAATAGCCAAACTATGAATATTTCCTATAACTGGCAATATTATCCACGAGTGATAGACCCAACCAAAGCTATGTTTTTCATTTCACAGTACGTGAGACATTTTGTTCGTTCACAGGAAGAGTTCAAAAACGTGGTCGTGACGTTTAGTTGAATAAATCCTAAATTATTGTAAGCATCGTGATGCTGGTGAGTTCAACAATTACGTTTTTTCTGAAATAGTTATGCATATTTTATTAAATGTCCGTTTATTTCGTGTTTTAGGAGTAGATCAAGAATTGTAATATAACCTTGCGTATTTTAAAACGGCAAGAATAATAAATAATTAAAGGCTATGTTTAACACTGGATACTCTAACATGTTACTACCCAGTCATGTACATTTTGTTCATTACTGGATTTTTGAAGAAATTCACCAATTTTGTATTGTGTGAACTCTGACAATAATATATTACGTTTTATTCTTGAAATATTTAAGAAATTATAGCGTAATCCAGTAATGTACAACCATGTCCATTACTGCCTGTCCATAACTGGGACTAAGAGTAAAAATGCTAGAACAGTACATGCAAAGAGAGAGTACATAAGTAAAGACCATAAAAAGACTAAGCACATAAAATAATACACAAGGACTAAATGACATTGGGCAGATTATAAAAGTGAACACTGAAAAACAGAATGCAAGTGCAAAACACAAGCACCAAATTTTTATGTACAAAGAAAGAACATAGAAGAACAGATCACAACAGAACAGAATACGCAAACACCGAATGCACAAGGACAGGAAAAAAAATTGATCAACAAACTGGACAAGGAAACAATGAGCAATCTTTTTTAAAAAATATGTGCTACACCACATAAATCTGTTATGACGAATTCACCAGTGTCGTATCATTCAACCTCTACAACATTACTAAAAAACTGGGTAGTCCCATCACCTTTTAAACGTGTCTTATTTTGGCCCAAACCTGAAACTAAGAAGCTACCAACCAAGTAACGTATACCGTCAGCTATAAATAGTGAAACATGGAGATATTACATGAGAAAAAAACCTTTGAGTAAAATAGATTCTAACAAGAAAACTAAGTGTATGAAGAAAACTATAGGTGTTACCAATGACTCCTACGTTAGTGTAAAATATGAGGGAGAATATTTTCCGGGTAGAATAGAAAAAACAGAACGAAATTTATACGAAATAAGTATAACGGTATTATGTGTAACACACTCTTTCAGATGGCCAGATCAGCCAGATAAAATATAGTACAAGGCAGATGATGAATGCATAGAGAAATTTAATGACCCTTTGCTCTTAAATAAGCTATATTTCTTCTCTATATTTCTTATCTATATTGCTTCTATAAAATTAAAGAAATGGAAAAATATTTACCGGGTATTTTTCCTTTTAGAGTTTATTATTTTACTTGCTTTTATATTTCTAAATACAAAAACTAACAGTTTTGTGCTCAATAAAAAGTATGGAAGACTGATTAATATAAATTACTTGTTTTATTTTCTTCCTTGCATAAATGTTTAGTGTCCATCACTAGATGTTCATGACTGGAGGTTGTTCCAACATTGGATGTCCAAAATTGGAACTAACCCTGTCCATCACTGGTGTTTTTAAATGGTTTTGTTTTTTTAGGGTATTTCTAAAAGTTGTAAGAATAGTGTAGTTTTCAATAAATGAACTTATTACCAATAAGTTTTTTAATCGCTTGCAACCTCAATTGCGTTCACATGAACGTTTATCTGCAAAAGATAGTAGAAAACGTAAAAAATTGGTCTTAAACTGTCCATTATGGGTTCCGTTACCTTACTTACTTTTGATCATGAATAAACCTAAGTTTAATCAACTGCTAGGTTGCAACCGGCTACAACTAGTTGGAAAACCAAGTTTCATCATCATCATCATCATCACAGCCCTTCACAAGTCCACTGCTGAACATAGGCCTCCCCCAAGTAATGCCACAAAGCACGGTCCTGAGCCACCTGCATCCATCGACTTCCTGCATATCTTACCAGGTCGTCACTCCATCTAGTGGGGGGTCACCCTACACTACGCCTACCGGTACGAGGCTGCCACTCGAGAACCTTTCTTCCCCATCGGTTATCGGTTCTTCGAGCTATATGGCCGGCCCATTGCCACTTCAGCTTACTAATCCGTTGTGCTATCTCGGTCACTCTGGTTCTACTGCGGATATCCTCATTTCTGAGTCTATCACGCAGAGAAACTCCGAGCATAACCCTCTCCATAGCTCGCTGAGCGACCTTGAGCGTCCTCATACGGCCAGCAGTGAAGGACCACGTCTCTGATCGTTAAGTCATCACTGGCAACACGCACTGGTTGTACACTTTAGTTTTCAGAGATTGAGGTATACCTGACGAGAAGATGTGTCGTAATTTCCCGAACGCTGCCCAGCCGAGTTGAATCCGTCGATTGACCTCTCGGTCGAAGTTGGACTTACCTAGTCGGACTATTTGTCCCAGGTAAACGTACTCGTCAACAACTTCGAGCATAGTGCTCCCAACAACTACCGGCATAGGTGTGACATGGACATTAAACATGATCTTTGTATTGTCCATGTTCATCTTAAGACCTATCCGTTGGGAGGCACTATTGAGGTCATTGAGCATAGTGCTTAAGTCCTCCAGCGATTCTGCCATAAGGACTATATCGTCGGCAAATCGAAGGTGAGTGATGTACTCGCCATTGATGTTAATACCGTATCCTTTCCAGTCCAGTAGCTTGAAAACGTCTTCCAAAGCAGCGGTGAAGAGTTTCGGGGATATAACGTCACCCTGTCTTACACCTCTCTGCAGTTAGATAGATATAAACCAAGTTTAAATAGGTTTTTTTTTATATCATATTTATTGTTTAAAAAATTGACTTTGAGCTTCCTCATACGGCCAGCATCGAAAGACCTCGTCTCAGATCCATAATCATCACTGGCAACATGCACTGATTGTACAATCTAGTTTTGAGGTATTCCTGACGAGAAGTTGTGTTGTAATCTCCCGAACGCTGCCCAGCCGAGTTGAATCCGTCGATTGACCCGTCGGTCGAAGTTTAACTTACCTAGTCGGACTATTTGTCCCAAGTAAAAATACTCGTCAACAACTTCAGCTAAGTGCGCCCAAAAACCACCGGCATAGGTGTGACATGGGCTTTACACATTACTTTTGTTTTGTCCATGTTCATCTTAAGACCTATCCGTTGGGTCATTGAACATAGTGCGTAGGTCCTCCAGCGATTCTGCCATAAGGACTATATTGTCGGCAAATCGAAGGGAGAATGATTAATAGTATCTATCAGTAGTGTTTCGGGGATATTACGTCACTCTGTCTTACATATGTTTTTTTATTTTTTTTTATTTACCTATTGTTACGAGCTTGAGGTTCGTGACAATAAAAACTGCCGATTGAATTACCAAAATTTACACTTTTATTACCGAACACCAATTAAAACTTAAAAGACACTAATAATTAATCACACTGATTCACTTTATTTCGCTCCGAAGCTTCGCTTGTCTCGCCAAATTCAATACTGCCCCGATCGCGGGTTGCAGCGGCTTTAAATACACATTTTCTACCGAAACATCCAGAATATTCCTGTAAATACAGGCGCCGAACGACCAGGCGTAGAAAGCTCGAGTGTGGGGCTTCTAGAAAGCTTAATTCTTCTGTTCGATATTAGATGGCGCTGTTGGTTGAAAGATTAGTCATGGCATTTTCTGGAAAGCTCTCCTCGCTATGTTATATATATCTCTACAGTTGGATTAGTTTTGTATTCTGGTTCTGTACTCGGATACACATTCAACTAAAAAATTATAAAGATTAAACTAACTACTACTGATTAAAATAATTTATTGTCAACCGTTCATTTAGTTCTAGTATTATACAAAACAAATCAGCTGCTATAATAACGCCTATTCTAATCAACTACAGGTCTGTCCATAGACAGTAAAATATTTTCTACTATATAAAAATGTATATTTGTTTGTACTTTCTACGATGCTATACCGTTCATCAGATTGCGGTAATACTTAGTCAACTTATTGGTTGCACTTGTGCGAAGGTGCATGTGTGTAACATGGTACAATTAACGGACACCAGGGGGGCGTGCGTATTATACTGACTACTTATTTGAAAGTTATATATCATTCTATTTCAATGATTGTATTATCATTCCTAATTATACAATGTAGACGTGGGTCGTTACATCATTTTCAAGAAACGTAACGAAACCAGTGACTTGATCGGCGTCACCTGTTCAAAACTAGTGATTTTTGTAAGTGGCTATTTTTGTTCGGCTACTGTGATTGTTTGCATAAATATCACCACCAACTACTTATACAGTTACACACGAAACGAAAACAAATTTAATCACAATCTGTGTTTGTAGCTATACAGTAACTGTATACTGTTATATCAATAAATTAACTTCCCTTCATACTTCATTTAGGTTTAGGACTGACTGCATTAAATGTAATTATTTTTGATTTGCGTTTACTATGACACTAAGATTTTCATAAAGTTATTAATGCAGGCATATTTACAAGTCAATTTGATTGTACCTATATACAATGTTTATTAATATTTACAGTTTATTTACACTTTTTCAACGTTTTCACTATCATTTGTTTTTGCATTTCTATGTACACTGTACAATTAATTTGTTTGTTTGGCTATTTACACACAGTTTTTAAGTTTTTAATATTATAAACATTTAAATTTTTAAATTTTTTATACACATTTTTTTAGTTTTATTTTAATTTTATGAATAAACGAGTTCATGGATCCGTCAAAAATGTTTTAAAAATTATTTTAGTTAAATTCAATGAGACTCGCTTCCCGGAATCGCTAACCGTTGAAATTATTTACAAACAGAGATTACTCTATTATATTGTCTATGTCTATAGTCTTACGTATGAAAATTAAACGTACAATAATACTGTTACTTACGATGTTTTGTTTATTGTTGTATGCCACATGTGCGCTTTGCGCTCGGCCGACCGACAGTCGGTCGACTCCCGCAATAATCATGGTTAACAGTAATCATAATCACGCATTTACAAAAATCACTACTTGTAACTTGACTCGAAACTAGTGATTCGGTTACATGCCGCGTAACCAGTTACTGTATCTAGTGACGTGAACTAACGCCCACGTCTAATACAACGTAACTCTTCCACATTTTTAACGATATTTCCACAATTATTTCTTCTGCGGCAGCAATGCGCCGGGTATCAGCTAGCAAGATAATATAAAAAAATAAACTTTGAATTACATAGTTATCAGTTATTTACAACGTCATTTTCGACATTAAAATACAACACTAAAACACTAACTTACAATATTAAAAAAATTACTGAAATTATCATACAGTCCTACTTTCCGTGGTATCGTCCCAAGAATGCTGGCTACGTGTCCTCTCTGAATGGTTATACTTAGCCTTCAAGCTAGGAAATAACAAACTAAACAACTTCTTATTACCAGCAACGAAAATCAGTCGCAGGTACAGTTTCTTTTTCAGCCCACTAAAATACATGCAACATAAAAAATATATTAAAAAATTACTGAAATTATCATACAGTCCTACTTTCCGTGGTATCGTCCCAAGAATGCTGGCTATGTGACCTCTCTGAATGACTATACTTAGCCTTCAAGCTAGGAAATAACAAACTAAACAACTTCTTATTACCAGCAACGAAGATCAGTCGCAGGTACAGTTTCTTTTTCAGCCCACTAAAACACATGCAACGTGGCTCGACATCATCAAGCGACCTTTCGACACTTGGCTATGGCCCTTGAGTTTGGTGGAAAATGAGGAAAGAAGAAATAAAAAAATACATTCGCAATAATAATCTAATGCTTTTATACTTACTGGTACTGTTACTACCAGAAAATATTGTCGGTATACTGCTCTTTTTCAAAGTGGTGCAGTTCTCATGTCTAATAAAACAGTCGTCTGTGAAATGTTTGGAATAAATATGATAATTTTGTTTCGGACGCCAATTCACAATATTTATGCTTTTAAGCCATAATCTTAGTCTAGCTTCAGTTGGAAACCTGTTAATTAATAAACATTTGATAATCGTCTGTTGTTGGCGACTTTGTTTGTTAACAGATATGGGTAGGAAAGAACATCGATAAGTATTATAGACAAGGAACTCGACAACCCTATATATATAAGTGAGATAGATATATGTTTATTTAAAATTGTTATGAGTTTCAAAGCTACGTCGTCGCGTTTGGATAGTGGTTACACTTTTTTCGACGCGCGGTAATGTGGTATGCTCCTCTAGTGCTGTAAGTATAACTCAATGTTATCAAAACTCAGTAATATACAGCCAAAGATGTTGGCATATATGATATTAAGATTAGTAACAAATTTTTAACTACTTATATTATCAAATAGTTTTAATTTGTTTAATATTTGCTGTAAATTCACTTACCTACTTGTGAAATGTTATACCACTTCCCTTTTGGTAACGAGTTTTACAGATTACGCACACTCTCATTATTAATAAAAATAATACTTATTGTGTACCTAATATTATACACAATTAAACAACATAAAATACTTTCGTTTTTTAGTTTAAAAGTTCAAAATACAGATTTATTAAATAAGACAATTTAAATATCACAACAAACTTTGGCATATTATGTCAATTTTATTTTTCAAGACATCCTTTAGCGGCGCTTCATATTGGCACAGTCATTTTCTATGGTATAGCCAGTTTTTTTTTTTTGCGCCCGAAGCAATTAAAGGGCTACCCTATACGTAGGGAGGCGGAAAATGCATTACGCATACCACGATAGCCGATCTATCGTGGTTATGGGGGACTCACTGTCCTACCGGGGACCCTAAGTGATACCCCCTAAAAACCGCCTTTGGGAACAGGCAGCCGGCTGATTAAGCTCTATTGTGCCTTATCATGAGCGACCCTCTTTTGGGAAAAGAGGGCGCAGGCGGCTAAGTGCCGCTGAGGGAGTGCCTACGAAGGCAAATTAATGTTAGTTATTACAATAATTTTATTTAATTAGAGTTGGCCTGAGCTGCCAGGAGACAGTTCAGGTCGTTTGAAAGTTTATTAGGCGGGTCCGAGAGAGAGTTTCTCGGCCTGCGGACACGATAGCGAGAAGGGGGTGGGGCTGCATAAGAAGCTACCTCACGAATTAAATGGTTTGGGTGCGACTCTGAGGCTTTGAAGAAGTTCTCAGAGAGTTTTTTTTAAAAAATTGTTGAATTGTTGGGAGCTCTAAGTCCCGATGAAGGTCGGCATTACGGACGTACCAAGGTGCGTTCGCAGCTCGACGATAGAAGAGGTTCTGAACTATTTGGAGTTCATTTAAAATATTTGGGTTTGCGTGGGCAAAAACTGGGCCCGCGTAGGATCAGTATAGCCAGTCCAGGGTACTTGTATATATAGAGGTCAGTGTTGTAATGCCTCAGAATCACCTCTCCTAATTGAACTTCGTTGCTCTGTACTTTCGCCTATATATGTAGTTGTAACCATATCTTTAAGATTTGTCAATGATTTATCTTGCGGTGTTAACGTCTTATCCGCATAGCTATTGGTTACATCATTTCCTACCTCAACAGAAATTAATATAATGTTCATTCGAAACAAAAGGTGATTCAATATTAGAAGTATTAT
This sequence comes from Parnassius apollo, assembly GCA_907164705.1. Classification (NCBI taxonomy): domain Eukaryota; kingdom Metazoa; phylum Arthropoda; class Insecta; order Lepidoptera; family Papilionidae; genus Parnassius; species Parnassius apollo. The sequence continues at coordinate 5,104,152 of CAJQZP010001459.1, read as the reverse complement.
TTAATTTCGTCAATGTTTCTATCAATCGAGACAAAGGCAGTGTCGTATAATGGGCAATCAAATTGAGTTGGTGTTCCTGACTTGGTTTTAACGGCTCTAACTATACCTTCTGGAGAAGCAATAAAATCAACATTATCTAAAATATATGAAAGGTTCCATACTGAAGATGGCGTTCCCGTTCCTGTTCCCGTTCATGAACAATATCCAAATAATCTCCCTTTGAACATGATGCCAAGTCATGTTCAATAAAATTTTCAAAACTTACTTTCATTTTGAACTTCTCGTATACCTAAAGCAAGGTCTTGGTGATTGTTGTCTTGTTGAGTATATGATACGCATCTAAAAATTTTTAATATATCGTGAAAAAAAATCATAGCATATAACCATGAAATCAAACATCATGAAATATTAAAGTTAAATAGTCATAACATACTATTTAAAGCATTCATTTGTGTGTTACTAGTTGAAAAGTTATCAGACAAATACTTGTCTATTAAAAATAGAGCGAAATGGTTTTAACCGAATAAGCATCTTAAGACGTCAAATGATGTTTGTAATTTGTGGATATGTGAAATATTATGTAAGCTTATATCAATAATGAAATAATAATATACACTTACCTTAAAAACCTGTCGAGCTTGGAAGGGTAAAACGCGTTACCAAAAGAAATACCCAATTTATTTACGGGAATAAAATGGTATAACGTCTAACTAATGTACAGAGGCGAATAGTCGTACAATAATATATGACAACGATATTATTAGGGGGAAGTGGGCAGATTGATGCGAAAAATTTCAAAGTTACTTTTAAGTAACATTAAAGTGTATATTTTTTATATTTTCCGCATTGATTAATCTGTATATATTATAAAAGTATTCAAAAGAAACTGTCAAATTAATATTTATATAAAATATAAAACTTTAAGTAAAACAAGGGATTTGTATCATTGTGCCCCACCTACGGGGCACTTAGATACACTACTTGGGGCACTTTGATACTAACTAAAATTTGTATGAAATTAGCACTAATTTAGAAGACTGTAGACTAATTTAGAAGACTGTAAGTATGTAACAATACTTTTATTGTTTACAGATTACAATCAGCCTTACAGTTATATAAATATATCACATTTTTTAATCTAACTCGTCATTTTAACTATACATATTCTTCATATAAACTTTCCACAATTGAACAGAAAAACACATAGTTTTCTTTTGATATAAATCAATCTAAATAAATCACACGTTATAAAAACTAGGAAAGACATAGACAGGGGGGAAGGGCAATATCTGTTGCAGTTACTATCCAGTGTAACTATCTCTACCCTTTCGGCGGACACCATTTGTCCTATTTGCCTCTATGTCTTTTCAGTTAAAATTTGGGTGTAGATAAAACAGTAGTGACTCCAGTTTCGTCAAGGTTGATGATACGGTCAGAAGCAAATGTATAACGTAGCATTACACGCTCACAATTGTCAAATAAATCATTCAATGCTGTTTTATTAAATGAGAAACTTCCTGCTGCGCTAGTGTTTTCTGGTTTTCTGAGGCTAAGCTCCTGGTTTCTCATTCTAAGTCCTCTTGACCAGTCTTTCCTAGCACGTTTATTTTTCTTTCATGATTCTGGATATTTGACACCTGAGTATTTGGCAAATTCATAGGCCAAAACCAAAAGTTGCTGTAAGCACAACCCGTGGTGCATTTTGCTACAGTTCAACAAATATTTTGTAAGAATCTTCCCTTCTTGTTTTGAAAATATTTAAGCAACAGTGTATTTAGAACTGTATGACTAAGACGATGATCTTTGGTTATGTTTAAAAGATTTTCAAAATTTCTTGATAGGATGTTGCAATGTTGCAGCTTTGGTGTTGCACATATCACCTACTACACGTATAGATAATTTCTTCGATATAACGTTGGATATGGCCTTCATATTTTCTTTGTTATATTGAATCGTTATGTCTTTGGTTTATAGGTCCACACCATTCTCTGAAAAAAAAGATGTCGCTGAATTAATTATTAATTACAAAATTTTACATCGGGGCAGAATGATAAGCATCAAAGTGCCCCAGAGTTTACCTTATCATTGTGCCCCAACAGTAATTTTTGTAAAACGTTAACATCATATTTATCTATGTTGATTTATTGAGAAAAAATCATTAAACTAATATTTATGGATGGAACAGCTCACCTTTAATATGTATAAATATTTCGAAGAAGTTGTAGAAAATGAGTAAAACTTTTTTTCATTCCACGTGATTTTTTAGTAGGACGCACACAAAACACAAAATGATCTCGTCTAACTCCATCAGCTAAATGGATGGCTGCGCGGTCGCAAGTGCCGGGCTAAGGCAGGCATAGACAATTTATAATGTTATCACGACTTGATTACATCTAATCCATTAGGATATATGTTAGGTGAATCAATCTGCCCCTTGCATCAAACTGCCCCGCCTCCCCCTATGGGTTATAAATTATAATTGTTACATGATTTCCGAAGAATAAAAATAAAAATTGTTATATCTTTGTTAATTTATATTGACTCATAGATGTAAAAAAATTGTCATAATAGCATATCACGATTTTGTTCATATGGGCCTTCGTTATTATTTATAGGTAGATCTAGATAATTATGTACCTATTTACTGATTTATTACTTGATTAGCGACCCGACCACAGCTTCGCAGTTTTTGATTTTTTCGCGTATAATGGCAATGAACTTAAAATTGTTCAGTATACTATATAATTAGACCTCCCAGTACTACTGACTGCCTACCAATTCAAGATCAGCATATACTGGTTAATAGTTTAACTTTTGGTCGATTAAAGAAAGAGACTGAAAATAACAGCACCTCTCATTGCCAGTCTTTCATTAATAATGCTGTCGCATGTCGCATGTTTGTAAATAGCAAAAAATCTGAAACAGACTATTTTTTTAAATAGAATAAGGGTGACAAACGAGCACACAGTGCACCTGATGGTAAGTGGATACAGTGGTCCATAGACATTCACATGTCACTTCGATTATAGTCCGGCCGCTGAGTTATTACCGATTTGACACATGACGAATTGACAATACTAGTGAAGTGACTGAACCAGTAACCCTAATATCGTTTGGGAACAGTTTGTTTTTAAATATTCTAGTATAGTGTGTAATTAAATAAAATCAAAACAATAATAGTTAAAGACACAGGTTCTTTATTAGGTGGAGTATCCTTGATGGGCGTAGATAATTGGTCGAGGACATATCAAAATAAAACAAATTTGTAAACACTGTTACACATTTTAATGAATGGAGTAGGTACAAGATGTTTTAATAAATGACTACCTATCATTTATTAAAACAATTATTCAGACTCTGAACCAGATTCGCCAGAGCTGTCATCGCTATCAGTCACTTGTATGACAATTTCATTCTCTATAATGGTGTCCACTCTTATATCGCGTTCATAATCTTCTGTTATTAGTTTTCGAGTCTTTTCGACGACCTTGACTCAATCTTCTTTCGTTATTTTGCTGCAAGCATCTTTTAATAGACCCATCATTTTATTAGTACTGAATGGCGGAGTCGTATTATTACGAGCTGCGTAACCTGTAATGTAAACATTAAATAACGTTAATTTATTACGATAAACGAAATGTTACACAATTACCTACATGTAAGGACATGAGATATTTATTTCTTAGTTATGTATCTTTTTACTTATATGCTGAATATTGGATGTTATAATAGTACAAAATATTCATATTCATAACTTATGCGATAAAAAACAATAGCTTTGATTTGTGCCCATATTAGCTCAATGGCATTGTACTGGCAGTGAAAAGGCGGAATTGGAAGTACCCGATGTCCATGTGCTAGAACTATCTCATCTACTTCATAACGGACTCTTGATGTTTCATTTTCGCGTACCAACTTTACTAAGTCAGACTTTAGCATTTCGGCAGTAGTTTCAATTCCATTTTGGTGTAGCCATGCTACGAGATCAGCTTTCTTGTCGGCCTGAGTAGGCGCTTTATTCACTTGTTTCGAGTGATATGAAGCGTTGTCCATTATTATGATAGAAGGCTCTGGCAGGCTGGGTAATAATTGATTTTCGAACCAATTCGTAAAAGTGTCTGTATCCATCTCCTCGTGGTAATCGGAAGTACTTTTTGACGCGAAAGCCAGCAGTCCATTTTCAAAGAAACCACTTCCAGCAGAACCGGCGTGACAAATTATCAGTCGCGATCCTTTTCCAATTGGAACCTTTGAGGTTGATGCTTTTGTTTCGTCAGTCCAAGAGCGTGACACAGTGTGGTTTGCATTTAACCATGTTTCGTCAACAAAAACGACGTTGTCCCAAGACTCGATTTTTCTGGCTTCTCTTAAAAACTCGCTCCTTTTAATTATTAAATCAAATCTTTCCATTAATATTTTCCTTTTATTCGTTTTTTTATATTCAAACCCAATTTCGTGCAATAGTTTTGACAACGCCGTTTTACCGCCTTTAAACAAGCCAGCTTCTTTTAAAGAGACCAAAAGCAAACGTCTAGTTGGAAACTCGTTCCTAGTATAATAACCATATATCTGGTTTCTTATTGCATCTGCATCAAAAACATCAACACCTGTCACGGGCTTTTGTCTTCGTTTTTTCTTAGGAGTGCGTAAAACATTATCTTCACTTCCAGAAGCACCAAATTTTTCTTTATTTATATTATATAGTGTTTTTGCACCAATTCCAAGAGCTTGTGAAACCCGATCTTTCACTTGAGTGACAGGAATCAAAGGGCCGCCATTTTGTGACTCACGCTCAAAGTAATCCTGTAGCTTTAGTACAAGCTCACGATATTGACTATTCAATGTTTTTCCTCGTTTCGGCATTTTCAACAAAATTACCAAACACAAACAAAATTAGTCCAATAAAGCGCAACGATAAACAGGAGAAAGCCGAGTCAAAAAACAACGGTTACACAAGAGAACGTAGTCTGTGCGCACGAGAGTACGGAAGACGACTAAACATATTAAAATAGCGGTGGTAAGGGTGTTGCTAGAATAGTATCGCCAATTACTTAAAAAAAATACACCTATAACATTACTTAATTGAGGGAGACAATTATATTTATTAAATGTTGTTTTATATATTATGAATGTTAAAAATTATACATAATCATTTTAATTGTATTTATTTTTAAATCATAGAAAACAGTATTTCTGTCTTTGGATCACACATAAATCTTAAAAATCATAGAGATACTGGCAACACAGTGCAATTAGGAGACGCAAAAAAAGGTACGACTTTCCATTGACGTCCATCGAATTGAGGGGGGAGGGGGAGGGGGATGGAGGGGGGGAGGTTTAATACCCCCCCCTTAAAAGGAAAAGTTGCGGAGCCCCCCCCTTTTCGAGTTTTTTCATTTTTAATTCTGAGAAAATTTTCCTCATTTTATGGATTAATATTAAGTGTAAAAAACCAGGACTCCTCCTTGGGGGAGGGGGGTTCCCCCCTACGGAAGGGGGAACCCCTTTCATCAGAAAAAAAAATAGGGGGACTGATTGAGAGGGATTTCTGTGTCTATTTTGAGACTGCAATGTCTACGGCGCTGCGGGAAGAGCAGCCTCTTCGCCTTTGCGTAACAAATCGTAGGCATCGGACGAGCCGGAGCGGCTGAGGCTGGTCGCCCAAGGCGACCAACAAGCCGAAGCTGCGAAGGCAGGCGGAGGCTGCTCTCCCTACGCGCCTCCGGCTCTATAATAACACTCTAGGGGTAGGACAGACTTGTACCAAGTGGAGTCGGGGTCAACCAATTCGGTTCTTCGACATAAGTTAAACCTAACCTATTTTATTTACTTACTTTTAAAATAAATCAAATAAAATTCATAATTTATTAATCAATTTTATATACATATTGTATTGCTTTAATTAATTCTATGAAAACATCTTTATGTGCTATTTTTATTTTTCTTCGCCAAGAATATTCAATTAGCCAGTCTGTAAAGTTTGTTTTATAACCTTCTCTACCGAACATCACTTTTAAATTTCGCCAGTGGCTTTCTATTCGTTGTGTGTGTGTCCCATCTGGTGCCACAAATTTATTTATAGGGTCGCTGTGATTAACTTTTTTATGTATATATCCATATTGAGGTAGGCAATCATAGGCTCTCCAAAAATCGGTATGGATTTCAGTGCATACCTCCACATGCTTTTGTATTAGTGGCACCAACATTTCCGCAGATCTATCATTATCGGGACACACTTCTAATCTCAAATCATCTTTCCCATTTTCTATCATTCCCAGCACCCAATGGCCTTCAATGTGTCTCCCTCTGTTGTACTTGCGTTTTCCAAATTTTGATTCGTCTATTTGCACGATTTTGCCTGGACCACCAATCTTGCCATTAACTTCTTGGTGCTCCAATTCATAAACTACTACTGTCTGTGTACTGTGTTGTAAGAAAGGATCTTTGCGATATTTAGCAGTGAACCAACCTTATTTCCTCGGCATAGTAGTGGACTCTTCGGCCAGACGAACCAGGAGCTTGAGGTTCCGCATCAGCCACGCTGCTCTCAGACGACGTTGGAGACGCAGGCGGCAGTACCGACACGGTACTGGGAACAGTAGCGCGGGAACTACCAGCTATTGATTTCGATAGCACAGTCATGGGCACAAGTGGCTCACTAGAGTCCAACACTTGCACACAGGGGGTGCCTGCAGAAGAGCTCGCGACAAGTGGCTCATCAGAGTCCAACACTTTCACTACACTCAATTCTACAGACGGCACAGCAGAACACGAAACTTGGGGCTTCGGAGAGGCCATGATGGTAGTCAAACGTTGTTTTCACGACAGGACTACGTAAACGATCTCAACTGCTAGGAACACAAACGATGACAGTGACTGAGGAAGACACTGACAACACCAAATAGCGTCAGTTTTACGTTTCGTTCCACAAGCCGGGAAAAGACCGTAAACACTGCACATTTTAATTTTAATAGCTCGTAATGAAAGTAATTGTTATTTAGTTAAATATAAACTGCTAAATATATATGCATGCATGAAAACTATTAAAATGGATACAAAATATAATTATTTACGTAAATTTTTATAAAATGAAATGTCACCCAACATTTGACAAGTTAACCGTACTTAAAACGGAACATTCAATGTCGTGATATATCTGTAATACGATATAATCTATGGTAGGATTTGACATAAATATTGCAAAAATTATTGATTTTCGATAATTTTTTTTCTCAAAAACTACGCGTTTCCGCATGTTAAAACTTTGCGTGTGTGCTTATATTAATGTCATCCTTCTGTAAAAAAAACTATCAACCCCCAACTCGACGGACGTCAATGGAAAGCTTAGCCCAAAAAAATGGTAGCATTATAGTCTAGTTGCTCGAAGGAATAAGTAAAATAAAAATATCCAAATAAAATAAATATCATATCTATTCCAATGATTTCGGACCGAATACTATCAAGCACATCACTATGAAAACTAGACGCACGATGTAACTTTGTACAAGCTCGCCAAAGAACAAAAAATAAATGTTTTCATATTATTTACAAACTATTTTTAGTTTTGAAACAGAGTTTATTGGAAAATTACTTGATTCTGACATTTTGACATAAAGTTTTATATTAAAGAGGTATTCTAAATCATTCGGCAAATGTGTCGCTCGTGCAAGGTTATATCGATTAATTTAAGAATAATCTGTCAAATCGGTAATAACTCAGCGGCCGTACTATAAGAATCAAAATGCAGATGCGTTGTCAACCATGAGAACTAAGACGGAATGCCCCGATTCCTGTAAAACGGGTCTCCGGGTCTACACTACCATAAGAAACACAGCAGTATTAAGCTGCTATTTCACGCTATAATTGCAGCGTGGCTCTACTACTAGTGGTGAAATAAAAAAAAATGTAGGGGAAAGTGGTATGAAGGAGCCAGGTTTTTAAAGAGCCACTTACAATATTTTGGTAGTTTATGACAGATTTGATTGGTAAATTTATTAATATATAGCAATACAGATTCCCCGTCACCCACAAACATTTGACAGTCCGCTGAAACCAACGGACACCGGTACATCGAGTCAAAATTTTTGGTACTAAAAAGTAAGTATTTTGCTTCATTTAACTTGTTTTTTGGTATTTTATTGTAAAGAAATGTAGGAAAATGGATTGTAGATTGAGTTTGTGGATATACTTAGCCTTGCAGCTGCGTAAAACTAACTTGTGCGTTTGAACTTACGCTATTGTTTACATTTAGTGTGAAATTAGAAACAATTTAAACAAGAAGAAACTGTTCAATCCGTCATCAGTATTACATGCATCGTACACACACGCGCATATCCCTCCCTGTTACACTTAAAAGTTGAGTTTCAAAGTTTTATGGCGGCGGAACCACCAAGACGCGGAGATCATGCAAGATAATCATTTTCCAACGAGGAATACGCAGATATCTTTTATCTCTATGGATATTGTGACGGTGACGAAGTAACGCTACTAAAAGTACAACTTTTTCCAAACAGAAGATAAGTAATTAAAAATAAAAATGATTTTGTGAAAAATAATTGTATGTGATCAATTGTGCAAATCATGTTAAAAACATCCCTATTTATCTAGCTCTAGAATGAGGTCAGGTAGTCGAGTTCTAAGCAGACAAAGGAATTTGTGTTTTATTTTTAACCAATATTAATCTCCTTCTTCCATCACATGCACTGGTGTGTAGTGGTACGTATAAAGCCCCGCACTATGCACAGTAGACCAGACCTTCCACTGCGATACACTTAAGCGACGAGCAACTATGTTCGTGGAAGTGGTTGGATCTTCTTGAAATTTACTCAAAATTTCTTCATATTCTGTGACATGGGGTGGTCGGCGATTAGGGTAGCGCTGTAGGTAGCAGCTGCAGCGTCACCGTCACAATATCCATAGAGATAAAAGATATCTGCGTATTCCTCGTTGGAAAATGATTATCTTGCATGATCTCCGCGTCTTGGTGGTTCCGCCGCCATAAAACTTTGAAACTCAACTTCTTTAAGTGTAACAGGGAGGGTTATGCGCGCGTGTGTACGATGCCTGTAATACTGATGACTGATTGAAAAGTTTCTTCTTGTTTAACTTGTTTCTAATTTCACACTAAATGTAAACAGTAGCGTAAGTTCAAACGCACAATCTTTTACGAGCATTCCCGCAGCTGTTGATAAGGTTCCGAGAAGCGATTGTTTGGGATAACCCAAAACATTGCTACTCGGAACTTGTCTACCTGGCCCCTTTTTTCAAGTTTTTTCTGTACTATTTAAGTTACAAGCTAAATTGATACGTCGTTGGGTAGCTAGATAAGTAGGGATGTTTTTAACATGTTTTGCACAATTGGTCACATACAATTATTTTTCACAAAATCATTTTTATTTTTAATTACTTCTCTTCTGTTTGGAAAAAGTTGTACTTTTAGTAGCGTTACTTCGAAAATGATGAGACTTTTTGCACACTGTAGTATTGATAAATAAGTATCCAGGTTTTCATAAAATAATAAAATGAAAATAATACAGCTGTAAGTTTTTTTTTAGAAATTTTTGACACGACTTTTGGGATTCTTGAAAAAAATAATTAAACTTAAATATCTCGAAGTTTGTCCACAATTGCATAATGCATTTTATGGTTCATTTGATAGTTTATGACCCCAACTATCACGCCTCGGCGGGAATACGTCGAGTTACCAGTAAGCCTGTATATAATAGGTATGACTGAAATGAAATAATTAAAAATTTCTTAAAACGGTCATTAGTTTTAAAAAGGATTTGTTAGTACGGTTTTTTTATTTTTTTTAAATAGTGGATTTATTATTATTTTGCATAATTTTCACAGTTACACGTTATAATACAGACTGGCTCTTTCATAACTTTTAGTACCTCTTTCAATACCGAAATGTTAAAAGAACCAAAAACCAAATTTTTTTAAAATGAATATTTCGTTGATTTTTCCATAGCATTTATGGGTTTTTCGTATGTAATTACCTACTTTAATAAATAAATAATAATTGAAGAAGAAAAAATCAACATTTTTGTCATTAAAAGTACGCTTTTTTGCTCCGTTTATTAAACTGACTCTTTCATGCCACTTCTCCCCTACAACCGACTTTAATATAAATAAAATGATAACATCATCAAGAAGTCAATTACATATGTTAAGGATAACTCCAAAACTACTGGTGAGATATTTATATGGGATAATTAATATAATTGATCAATTTTATATGGGACTACATGAGAAGCACCAGAATTCAAAAAAAAAAAGAAAAATTAAAATCGGTTCACCTAGAAATAAGTTCTGAGGTAACACACTAAAAAAATACAGTCGAGGACCTCCTCCTTTATTGAAGTCGGTTAAAATGGTAAGTAGGAAAATTATCTGAGTTTATTATATTAACCTTCCTAACATTGAATGTTCTTATTATCAGTAAAGTACTAATAAAATTCATAGAATACTATAAGACATACATAATAGCACGGGGGACTGGGCGGAGCCCATTAACATGTCAATTCACACCTATAAATGTCAACACGATCGATCGTTTCCAATTTTTGTGTTAATTGTCACTGCATGCAAATTATTTAAAAAATGGCAAATTGTGTAATAATTACGTGTCGAAAAAAAACAGCGGGAAATGGAATTTAAATAAAGAAGACATATTCTACAACCAGTAAGTCGAAACTATTTATATTTTGTGAATATTAGAAAAAAAAAAATAAAGAAATATTTATGTGTCAAAAACATTAATCAAAAGTCTAAAATGTGTTTGTAGTAGTGATAAATGATAATACGACGTATTTGCTTGTATGTGTGCTCCCGGCGACGCCGATCCTCGTACAAAATAAGGTTGACAGCCATTCTATTGTGTATTATAGTATTCTATGATAAATTGCATAACACCTCGGTGTATTCTACCCCAATTAATATCAAAGGATTCAATTTGTTTTCTCACAACACCTAACCCTACAGTAAGAGCGGCCTTAACAAAAGCGCGTAACGGGCTAAGTGATACAGACACTCGCACGCGGACGTAAAGTGCATTTTGATTTAATGCGCGCGAGGAATTTTTTTTTTCGACGATTTAATCGGTAGATTTATTTTACGAAGGTCGCTTCTGAGGCGTTCAAAGTATTATGAACAGTAGCGACGTTGTAACTAGGTTTAAACTCGCAAGTTGTCTATCAGAGAGTGATCCTTCTGTTCTTGTACTATTATTTATTCTGTGGCTTAACTTATTTTTGAAGGTATGAAACTCAGCATACCGTTCTTTTCATTTGGTGCTCATTTCTTCTTTCATTGAACTCTTATTTTAGATAAGGTTTTTCCAATAACAATTTAAGCAGATGTATTGAAGTACTGCAAATATGCACACTCGCACTTAGGCTTGGCGGATATATATTTTTCTTTTATTTTACTATTTTATGTCCGTGTTTTTATTTTCTTACTATAATATGACACTGAGCTTCGGTCGATCTCTAATGGTAGAATTGAAAAGTATCATTCATTATGAATATTTCATCAAGCTTTCATCGCGAGGAAAACCATATTATATTTTTGCGTTACCATTGCGTTTTAAGTTTGGAGTTCATGTGCTTTAAATATTTGATGATGGTATAATCTGAAGTTTGTAGGTTGTAAAATAAAACCACAGTGTTTATATGGGATTATATATTTTGTAGACATTATAAAGCAACATTTACATTACCATAAACGAGTTTTATACCGTCGCAAGTGCGCCGGACTAAAACTATTCGAATGTAACAGTACATCGTAACAAGTCTCGCTCGCGGCATCTTGGCCGCACTCAATACACATTTGCTCCTCACATAAAAAAACGTACACCACAAATACTGAAAGGGAGAACAGAGATTAATAATTGTATACTTTACATTAAATGTACTTATACACTAACTAACCACGAGCCTACGTTGCCCCACGACCGGGGCGAAACCGCACATTTTAAATATCAATTCGTAAATATTTAGGTATTACATCGTTAAAGAATAAAAACAGAATAAAGACTAGACTTTACACTGATCAACGACAAAATGGCTAACAGCAACATATCGCGTGTGGCGCCGCTCTGCGGGCAGTGGGGACAGCTTCAACTTAAAAATAAACGCGCGCCGCGTTGGCACTGGCAACACGCACCCAAATACACTATATTCATATAATGTTGCCAGCGAATTAACAAGAGTCTGTGCTGCCAGTGCGTTACTCAAATAACTGAGCGAACAAATAATATAGCATCCTTAAAACGTAACATGTGACCAAGTTGCGCCACCGTCCGCAGAGATTATATAAATATATACACTACAAAACTTGATACCTACTCAATAAATTACATATAAATAATCTGAATTTAAAACAAATCTTAGGCTTCTGATTAACATATTGTTTGTTGAGTACCGTCACGTATCCTATTTGCACTACGTTTAAACATCTCTGCACATCACAACTTACTATCAAATAAAAAAATTACTGGGTACGAATCACTACCTTTCGTACACGTGAAAGGCTAAAAAAAGCTCCTTCCAAAAACAAATTTCATAATTGAATTTCAGGCTGAAAGTAACTAAATCTCAGTAAGACTGTTATGGGCAGAGATAAAGGAACAGGAAAACAAATATTTACAAATAAACGTAGCCATAAATAAGCCCGCTAGAGATATGAACGCAAGTAAGCCCCCATTTGTACTGGCAGGGATATGTATTTTGTATGACATCGAATAGTTATATTGCATGTTATTCTTATCTTTTTCATCAATTTTATATAACGTTATTATAGTAGAGAAAAATTTAATAATTTACTTCAAAATTTGATTAATAATTTATAAACATCCACTTCATGTTTCGTCAGAAAGGTAGTGAACTAACTACACGGAGAAAATGTGTAAATAACTATTATTAGAGAAAAGCGCAATTCCAACAACACGATAGCCAAAACCCTTCCAATTGTATATTTTTTTGAAATGGTCCATTTTTGGCACATTATCGTCCAAATATGTGTAAATAATACTATGCAACGCGTCACATGGCAACATCCAACGCTGCTTTTGCAGGGCTACCGCATATTACATATTTTAATTTGTTAAATTATTCTTATACATTTTTTGATGACGCAATACTACGCCTTTTTACAGTAGCCCCACATTATGTCCTGTTTCAAATGTTCGTATAGGCGACATATTGACCAATCATGCATGTTCAATTTTTTAATAAATTTATCGTAAAATTAATAATACTTTTTGTGTAATAATAATGAGTTATGCATGCCAATAAGAAAAATTAGAATTAACTAATATAAAGCCTCTTGGAATTTTATATCAGTCTAGTAGATTTAATGTGCATTTTACAAGCTAATTTATAATTTTCATGCCACCAGCCAAACATTTAAAACAGGAAAACGCAAAATCACCTCCTTACTATTAACATCTTTGGTACATATTTGTGAGCAAAGACAATTGATTACATTCTGTAAGTTTGAGTATAATATGACAAGCCTTAAAGCGATAACGCGGATACGCCATATTCTCTACACCGAATACTGTCGTTGCCAATAAATTAGAATGAACGTTATGTTTCTCATATAGATTTCATATTCCTTCGATTCACGTTTTATTACGGCCGATCGTAAGGACCTTAAGGCGATCACTGGAATGTTCACATCGACATCAACAAACCCAAATATTTCCACGGCACGGCTAGGCCACAAAAATATATATTGCTTTCGTTTAAGCGTATTAAATCCGAGTAGGTACGACAATTATTTTGTACTTACACGAACACATCTAAACACGATAAAATATGTTTATTTATAGTTAAATATATATGTATTTATAGTTAAACAACCTAAGTCCCCGTTTTCGTTGTCTTGAACGGACAGCTGTGTTGATATATTATATACACACTACGGGGTCACACCAATCAATTAATTATAGAATTAGATTTGGAATACATCTACACAGTCTGTTTACGCGGCAAAAGGATGTCAATAATATTTCATACCAATTTTCTTGTATTTCGCGACAGATTACTGAAATATTGATGGAAATATTTACGTAAAATATTGCGAGAAAAAAATACGTTTTGATGACGCAAAAATGCAAAACGATGGTAATGATAAATATGGATTAAATTTGTCGAGACATCCAAGAAAATTTTCCAGCTGCATGTAATCTATTGGCCACCTCGACCGGCATATGTAATATTTCGAATGAATAAATTTATTTTAACGATATTGGGGATTGATATTAAATTTTCTATTGCAATTTGCTATTGTGCTATTGTTGCAGGATGGTTTACATTGTAAATATAGAATTAGAAGTATTAAAAACCCCATTAACTTTCAATTTCACAGATAATAAATAATAAAAAAATGTTGATGTGATTCTAAAAAAACAATAAAACCGTAATTTTTATTGGTTTAATATTTTGATAACTAATAATTTTTAATATAACCAGTGGTGTAAGAAAACCCACTACAGCTGCTTTGATTCGGTTAGAACGCAGCGAAGGATCACTCATCACACTTGGGGATAACATCGCAACAACAAAATACATCGAGATTTCTCTCCGCAGCTCCGCAAGGACGTCCGGTCATTCCGGACCTACGCTCCCGAGAAGCCGTACACTTCGAGCACTCTTATCTCGAAGTCGCCACTTGGACACAACGGCGGGTTGTTGAAGGTAGAGCAGCGGTCAGTCTTGCCGAACCTAATGTTTTCGTCCATCCATATCGCTTGACCCTCACTGTAACATGGGTTATTATTATGATAATACTGCTTTTTAAAGTTTTAGTATAGAAAAAACGACAAAATGTTAATATTACAGAATGGATACCACTTCATAACAATAGACTACATTTCAAATAGGGATAAGAAATTGAATTGTTAGAAAGTGGGTTGTAATCATTATGCAGAAAAGAGCCATAAGAACAATTTATAGCTTAAGTCCGAAGTATTCCCTTAGACAAAAATTCAAAAAAATAAATATATTAACTATGACTTCTCAGTATATTTACGTAAATTTAATGTATATACGAAAAACAAAAATATTTTTATTAAAAATAGTGATTTACATTCTGTAAATACTAGGAACAATCACAAGATATTTATTCCAGTTACTCAACTCCAAAGAGTCAGTAATTCCTTCATGGGCTAATCTATACGCTTTTACAAAAATATTCAGGCCTTATCTATGAAAAGGTTTTAGATTTTTACTAAACAAAAATTGTTTGTTAATAAATAAAGTTTATTATACTACTAAAAAATTGTTTGTTACTAAATAAAGTTTATTATACTACTAAAAAATTGTTTGTTACTAAATAAAGTTTATTATACTACTAAAAAGTACATGACCGATAATAACCCTTGAGATTATTAATAATTATACAAATGAGGTGATCGCTACCATACTGTTTCTAATGTTTTCTTACTAATTATATAAAATAATATATTGTATTATATTTAAAAAAGTTTTTTTTCCGAACCAGTGGTAAAAAAACATTATATGTAATCTATACTGAATAAAAATATTTTTTTTTATTATATTCTATGCCACCAGTTCTTAACTGTACTAATATTTTCAAATTGTAATATAATAGCAAAAATTATAAAATGGCCACATTTTAATGATATCTTGAATTTTTAAGTTCTCAGCCTTAATCAAAAGATCACAATTCTGAATACAGGCCTCCTCGATAGATTATCTCCTATCTACCTCCTACTATATGTGCCATAGTTGCTACGTCTAGCAGGTTGGTTGGTAACTGCAGTTTTTTATAATTAATTTTTATCAGCAGTTACTGCTGCCCAGCTCCTGTTTTTTCCTGTGTTGACACCTTGTGTTTTTGCCTCATGACACTCACGGGATGATTTACAGTGGTCAATTCTTTGTTCATATTAGGCTCATTTAAATCTATTTACGAAACTCAATAAGTCCTCATACACTTTACGTGTAATTGGAGGGTACAAAAATCTTCAGAGCAAGACTTTCCCCATCACCCCGTCGTTCTTGTGGATGTCATAAGGGAGGCATTTAAAGAAATGTTAGGGAGTTATAGTAGCTTCTGAGAAATGACGAAATAAAAATCTCAAAGATCTACAATCTATGTAAGTATCTCTTGATAGCTCTTAATAATGTTGACATAAATTCCCAGATCGGCGACGTGGGTTATATATCTAATATAGTTCTTGCAATTCACCAAGTCGGCCGGACTGTACTCGTGGTCGTGATTGAACGTGTACATGCAATGCATGTACATGCATTGTGTTAGTGTGTGCGTGTTTGACGGGGCGAACAGTTTAACGACTTGCGAGTGTGCCGTCGCTAACCATACCCGCTTTTGGTCTAACTTTAACAAGTATACAGATATGTTTACTACAAGTAAAGGAGCTCGACTTGTCGACAGACTGTGGAAGATTGTTTGCCCTTATAAGAAGTCCTCCACATTCTCTTGACAACCTATTTAAATACCCGCAAGCGTTGACTGACAGATTAGGTTTTTAAAAATTACTGATGGCAACGGAAAATCCATCTTCCAACTTTACAAAAACTAGCTAGAAGCAGCCTTGATAAGAGTATCTACGTTCACTCTCTTCTTGGCCAGCATGGTGAAATGCCTGCATACCAGCAGGCGCATTTTTTTAAATGTAGTGTTGGGACCACTTAATACTCGCAGGAAATTGTGAAGAGTAATATTTCTATTCGTTTAAAATACGTGTCTGTCGGCCGATGTAACACTGTTTTGTATTAGGCACTCAGTTGTTACAAATAGCTATAGAATATGAATGTCTATTCTAAAGAAAATTCTAATAGCCTCAAATTAATACGAGACCACAACCAGCACCCGACATACCCTCCTCCGATGGTTATCATGGTGTTATCTGCGGCCATGAAGAGCGAGTTCGCGTGCGGCGTCTTCGGCTCGCCCTCGCCTTCCTCCTGGAGGCAGCCGACCCACGGGTACTTGGCTCTCACGGGGTGCAAGCTGAAAGGTGAGGTAGTGAGGAACTGACCCGCCGCCGATGGTGATCATCTTGGAGTCGGCGGCCATGAACAGCTCGGAACCGTGGGCCACGCGCTGCTCCTCGACGCGGGCCTCCCCGCCACCCGCGCCCGCACCCCCGCCCGCGCCCGCCGAGCACCCCACCCACGGATACTTCGCGCGCTCCGGGTAAAGGCTGCAATACGCATATTGTCTAATCCTCACGCTACACACTGCTCCTAGGGTTGCCAACTCAACATACAGTAATTTACTTTATTACGAACCCTTACTGCTTCATAAATTAAAAACATTTATATTTATTTATGTTCCAAATGATGTTCATGTAAGGAACTTAATTTTTAAAGTATGAAGTTTTTGATTAATTTTCTTTAAATGTTGTATATTTGAGTATAGTGTAGAAAATCTGCTATCATTTTAATAATTATATTCTATTAGAAGGAAGCTGCAGGATAGCGTAAATTCATATTAACCATTTCACAATCGTGTGTCAGATATTATTGTTAAACTATTATGTCTTTTTCGCGAATAGTATTTAATGTGAACGAGAATTTTTTAACTAAAAATATAATTGATTTTTGCAGAAGTCTTCTTCTGTTTTGACCCATCACAAAACCTAAAAATACCAAAGATTTAAATAGTTTAGATGCGCCCTTAGCATAGTATGACCACTCCGAAATGTGTCTATTCTCAAATGAGTGAGCTCACTCATTCGCAAGCATTGCTCATTTGTGCGCTAACCAAAATATGCTATTATATTATTCTATGCTAACCAAAATAAGAGGTCATCACTATTGTAGAAACTATGTGTGTTTTCAGTTATTCCGATTCGCCGTCATTTAAATCCTTAAAAAAATGTCACTAAGCTAAGTTACATTTTTAAGGGTTTCAATAACATTTTAAGTCTACCTATACTACTAGTATAGTATATTACATTATATTACTTGTAATAAAAAAGTTGGCCACCCTAGTATATTGCAGGTAGTGCGTGATGAATATTCTACAACATAGACTGCACACGACGTAAAGTGTTCATAATCAATTCTCCTAAAATTTAAAAGCATAAAAAGTTCGATTTTCATATGTATGTATTTAAACCACTACGAAAATTTAGATTTTCTAAATATTTATTACTTTAACATTTGGGATATAATATAGGTCACATCACTCCTGGAATCTAATAGTAAAATATGGAAATCACACTTAAAGCTACATTTATCAACTAAAATTACAAAATCACTAAACATTAATTATTAACTTCAGAAATCAAAAATAAAAAGATAAGGAAAAAGAAAGAGACTCGTATTCTAATATTAACTAGCAACATTCAAAAAGTTAAAAGAAGGCATTCCAAGGAAAGGTGTAACATTATAAGAGTTTAGATTAAAGAAAAAAAGAGGTTGAACGGAAAAATAAATTGTAAGAAGTAAGAAAAAAGTAGTAAAGTACAGTTAGTAAAGTATTTTCGGTTATAATTTTAATTTTGCAATATTTATATGAAAGGTTAAATTTATAAATATAAATTATATAAAAATCTTGGCAAATATATCATATATATATATATATATATATATATATATATATATATATATATATATATATATATATATATATATATATATATAACTTGAGCTCTTTTATATAAAAATATATAATTTAAATACAAACATATTTTTTGGTAAATATGATATACGTAATATATAATGAATATAACTGAAAAAAAAGCAGTAATTATAATTCGATATTATTATAATTCGAGATTAATAAATCGGATCTACATATACATAATTATATTTAAATACATAAAATATAATACACATATAAAGATAAATATTACTCTCCTACAGGAATATTTTGTACTTTTGGATAATATAATTTTTTATTGAATACATTTTAATATATCGTCGATTGATCTAAGACAAATAAAATATAAAAAGCCAGTGTGCAGCCAAACATTAAGAATAAGCTCTACCCGAAGCGCCTGAAGTATATATAACAAGCCTCATATTAAACGAATCCCTCACAGAGTCATATGAAAGCATACTACGTATACATTTCAAAGGATAGGTAATAAAAGAAAATAATATGTAGCAATCAAATAAGTTGAAAATTTTATAAAATATTATGTTGTGAGGCTTGTTATATCTGAACTTAAAACAATACAACTCTGACTCCGGAAATTATAATTAAGGAAAACAAGTGTTCACTTTTCCACATAAAAAATAAATTTTAAGTCCAGATTGTGGAAATAATAAAACTACACATTTCTAACACATAAAATATTATACTATATACAAGAAAAGACAGTTCGTTTTTTAAAAATACCAGACTAAGTTTACAATTACTAATGTCAAACTTGAAAATATTGTTGCTACATTTATTAGCATGTGGTATCCCTGAGGTTATTTTAAATCTGCTTTGAGTGTGCATTACATTTTTATAACACAGTAGTGACTGACAAACTTACAGTCCGCCTGAGGGAGGGACTAACTAGCTACTACAACGAATGAACAAACATCATTAAACAAAGAAGGCTTCGTGGTTCTCCCTTGAGAACTCAGATGGAATACCCCACAGCTTGTATGCTGGCTCTGTATACAATTCAGACCGGAAGACATCAGTGCAGACACTGATATTTGACGGAAATAGCTAAGAGGATTGTGGCTACTAAGACAGACTAATCACAGTAATCCTAACACCTAGTATGTTTACAATAGAGGGTAGTATTAAATAGTTAATCTTACATTCAATATAATACAATTAAAACTATTTATCATTGCTCAACGAATTTACTTTAAAATCCACTTGCCAAATAAAAGTAGAAAACAGATATTTCATTCGTTCTATAACAATTTTCATTTTATTTACCGCATGCTCATTACTTTCCATTATGTATTTTTAAAATATTATCTCATACGGTTTTACGATTCAATCCGATTACTACACAAAACTATTTACAAATATGCTAAAAATGTAGCAACACATTATGAAATGTTGTCATTTTAGTCTCTGGAATTAAAAACGAAGTACCGGTATTTAAGTTAACGTAATATAATTATTTAAATAAAAATACAACTCCACAATTACAAGTTTTAAAGAAATAACGAAAAATGAAAGACACCAAAAAATTAACGTTTCACGTTGTAATGAAATTTTTATTGTGAAATGTATAAGATGACGTACATAATATATATAAAGTGTAAAGGTAAATGAATCTGAAAGCAAGAAGATTGAAAAAGAGAAATAAATTATTGTGATGAACATGACGAAATATTATTTATTTATTTACTTGTAAATGTATTTTTAAAATATCACAGCGTAACTGTATTAAGGAAATATTAATTTAATAAAAGAATTAGGAAATACTAAGATTCATTACAAATGTTTATATAAGTTTAACTGCAAAATAATATATTAAAAGGTTCATAATACTTTTCGAAACTCTATGTAACTTAAATAAGGTCAAATTTGTAATTTTCAAAATTTTAAGTGCAAAAAATTAGAGCTTTTTTTTTGTTTGAGTGAACATTAAATATTAATACTAAAGGCAATATTTTTATTTACGTTTTACACTAAACGCAAATTCTTTGTGAGATGTGTCTATTACCTGAAGAGGAATGTCTCTCCGGTGCCGAAGTACGCCTGCCTGTTACCACGTTCGTCCTTCTGGTTGCGCTCGAACCACCGCGTCGAGCAGTACGCACCGAACACCTGCGAACGTGTGCGTTTAGCTTGAGACAAAGAGAAAGGCCTTTTGGATTATTAAGGAGAAATATCAAAAAACAAAAGACCACTGATGAAAATAGGCCTCCCCCATAGATTATCTCATAGGTGGGGTGTATACCATAATTGCCACACTGACAAAAGAGACACGAGATAGTGGATATTCTTACTCCGCCACTACACGGTTATATTTAAAGTCAATGAATAGATATTTTAAGCTATTGCATAGCTTCTATCGCGGGCCTTGAGCGCGGGGACCGAATCCAGAAATTCCGTAACGAAAAAAAACCCTCACGCTCCCCACTCCGACGGGCACGGAGGTGTGGCGTTGAAAGCCGTGCATCGTCTAACGTCGTTTCAGTTCGGCAGACATCGGCACTTTTTTGTTTTCTGTTTCTTTAGCAAATTGTTTTCTTATCGGAAAAGACAGACTTCGGCATGCAGGTACTTCGGGTGGACGTTCGGTACAACTGTGTAATAACTTCTGCAGTAGCAAAAAACGTAAATTCTGGACATGGTTCTCTCTCGTGGTGGGGAGGACTGGTCTTATCGTCATGCTTTGCAGACGGATTGCAGTATCATATGTTATCTCACACACAGCATTGATATACGAGAACGTCAAAGAAGAACCGGTGAGATACCTCACCGTTTTTACCGTTACAGCCTATTAGAGTCCACTGCTGAACATAGGCCTCCTCCATAATGTCTCGGAATGTTTGCCATAGTTGCAAAAATTGGCAAGAGGGAAGGCCACCGCAGTGTTTTATTTTTAGTCGTTATTAGGAATACCCTGTTGTCCATCTCTTGATTTGTTTCCCTATGTGGCCTCTTACGACACCCACGGGATGATATGGGGGAGTGGATATTTTTACACCGCCGCTACACGGTAATTTTTCTATATTTAGATTTTTTCATTCTTTTTTTTTTTAATTTGTTGTTTATTTATATCTCTACCCACATTATTTGTGATATTGTCACCTGCTATCTAAAACGTCATTATAGAAGTCTTTGTCCAGCAGTGGAACACATTAACAGTGAAAGATTCTCACCTTATCCTCATCATCATTTTTAAAAAGTTTATAGTTGAGAGGAATATTGTTTTACCACTATTTTATAAAAGTATTTTCTTTTAAACTAACTGTAACATATTGAACGTTAAGTATAACCAGCATTGTTAATTGTAAGTGGTGAGGGTACTTAAGTTCATAGAAAAGACGTTTATGTTCGCTAGTTTTCTAAAACTGCCTAACTGGAACATAGGTCTTATGGAAGTGCTCCTATATACTCAGTCTTTATATACTGGGTGATTTTTTTACCGTTTAGAAAAAACGGAATACGAGTAGAAGCCTATGGCACTTATATTTTACATTTTTTTTACATTTACAGATTATGAAATAATTGATCTAACAATAAATACCATTAAATGGGTGCGTATTATTTTAATTTTGATATCTTTTGATTTATTTAGTTCAAATTTTGTTTTTATTTTTTTTACCGAAAGTTTATTTCAAATTAGTAGTATCTATTGATAGTTCAATTTCATAACACGTTAATGTAAAAGCAAAGAATCCGTGTCATAGCCTTCTATGCCGTTCACCTGTTACACCCTATTTTTTCCAGACGATATACCGATTGCGCCGAGAACATTACACAAACAAGCACACAAAGCACCCGGCAGTTGAATGAATGCTATGGCCCTAAGGCCAGTCTAAACTACATGTATCTTCGGTAATCAAAATTCAAATGCGTTGTCACCTCTGAGAACTGAGATGGTACTGCCTCCTTACCAGTAAAAAGACTACGGTTTTATCACTCAACGTATGAGAAATTGTATTCTGTGCGTTATACACACAAATACTTAAGCGCTGCTCAATTTAAATATGCCGTTAAATCTCGTGCTGTCTCTATCACTTTAAGTCAAAGTACTCATAACTCTCGTAAAAGTCTAACCCCTTATTCATAAAAAAAATTAAACAATTGATTAGTTAAATAGTGTTTTGTCTCATTCTACCATTTGCGATACACTTGTTGCTAGAAAGTGACAAAACACTATTTAACTAATCAAGTGTTTATGAATAAGGGGGTAACAAAATAAACTGCTTTAAACTTATGATTAAAAAATTGCTTTAAAAAAATCTTACCTCGTTGTTGCACGTTTTTATCATAAGCAACGTAGGCTCATGATGCTCCACTCGCACGTAAAACGTGGTAAGTGAACAACCGTGCTCCTCTGTTGTGTACAAGAGCACCGGTTGGTACATCGTGATACGTACTGGCAGCCACGACCACAACGTGAACAGCTGGAATGCACATTAACATGAAAGGCGACGAACAGGTGACGAGACGAATGAGAATGATCTACTAGATGATACTATCTAAGTTATAACTTGTTCAAGCTACATTTGTACTCGACTAAGAATGATATGATTTGAAACTACAAAAAACTTTTAATGTTTAAAATTAATTTTGAGTGATGTAAATAATACGATAAACGTAACACGTAAAACCATTGAAACAAGTAAGACTTCATATAATTTGATCGTAAAAATTTTCTAAAGCGAACACTAGTACAACGTATGAAAACAGAATCGTAGGGACTTAACATAATATGTACTTATGTAAATGAATTTGACAAACATTAAAAACAAAACACGACACTAAATTAGTTGTGTCAAATTAGTTGACGACTAGGGTGCTGAGTGCATGTGTCCGACTCCTTATAATACAACATTGAATGTGATACGAGCTATAAATACAGACAAATCGCATGCAATATTTACTTTTGAAAAAAGTATATAAAAATTAAAATATATATACTACTACAATTATCTAACTTAATCTCATGAACCAAGTCAACGTTCAAGTATTGATACATCGTGAATTCAATAAAAACCAATGTAGTTGTTGATAATGTAAGAAACTTGAATGCGTTGCAAATGGTTTAGAAGACAGTACTTTTAAGAGTGAAATGTATCTACGTATAAAGATAAATTTTCTATACGTATAAAACTAGCACCGCAAACAATATATAATAATTACGTAAAATAGAGACAAATGTTTATGTAAAAATATCAAATGGTGAGTTTTATTTTTACAATTAGTGTCTACATTTACTACGATTATCCGCAAAAGTGTCGCGGTGACATTTATAACTGCTTTCTGTTTGACGTTATGCATAGATTTTAGCAATTTAGTATTTAAAGAACAATTAATATTTAAAACAAAAAATGTCTAGCACATTGCAGACTTTGACTAAAAACATTCCCAATTACATAATGAAAATAATAAGAGCACATTGCTAAATAAAACTATAAGTAGTGCAACTTTAAGCGTTATGTACGACTAAGTAAAGCCATAGGATTTGACAGTGAAAAATGCAATATGACGTCTTTCCAATGCCGCCGCGACATCTGCATCCCAAGTTAGTGATATTAACATCAACCCTAGTCCGGCAAACCTTTTGCCTGAGGTCAGAAGAGTGCTGGCGCTGGTCCTTGAACACCGCGTTAGGGAATGGAAACCACAGGGCCAGGTGAGAGGATCGTGGGCTCTGCGAACATCGGGCTGTATAATGTGAATGATGGTAATAGTGCCATAACGATAAAAGGAATTAACGGGTTTGTGTGACGTTGTGAATATTTGCTTTTTGCTAGGGTTGTAAGTGATATGGTATCGTCGATAAGTGATAATGATGACGTACAATCTGTTTATGCATTATCCATGTTAATAACGTAATATGAACTTATATAACATGCCTTACCAGTTGAATATTATATTTAATGTAAGACCATAAAATTTGTTTGACGTAATTTATGGATGGATTTTTTGCACGTGAAAAACCTCGTTGACCTTTGTACGACAATAACAACAAAATTTCGTATTTTATAGAAATATTTTAACAATATTTAGTTTTTTAAATTTTCACGATACAGTTTTATGGAACACCTGTTCTACAACCTACTCGAACGCTGCTGGCGCATTTTCCGACGATAAAAACTATATACTTTTCACCTGTGTTATTTTTACATGAGGAAATAGAAAGATGTCACACGGTACTAAATCAAGGCCGTAATGAGAGTGACTCAAAAGGTTAACAGGTAGTAGTCGTTTTTAAACTTTTAATGCTATGCGGGCGCGTTGTCATGGTGAAGCAAGTAGCCAACGGAGTCTCTTGTACAGTCGCTTATTGCGTTAACAATAAAAAGTGGAGGGAAATTTGAAATTGGCAAATACGTATTTTTACTTCCAAATTAAGTAATTTTCAAAATTATTTAAAATATCTTGCAAAACTTTTTTCGAAAAACTTTCTGCGTATCTATCGTGTAAGCATACGCTTAAATGGATAATTGTAACTCATCAAGATCAAAATGTGATGGTATGAAATGAAAATGGTGATGAAAATACAAAATGGAGAAAATTTTAATAACGCGTCTTAGGGTTGATGCTCCTTATTATTTGAACAATTGATTTATTTGTTTAGCTTAAACTTATAATAATGACTGTAAAGATACCATATTTTCATTTTACATTTATAACCATGAAAGAAAATGTGTTTTTTTTTTAATTTCATGCATATTTCTATGGTTGATACAGACTGTGAAATTTTTGATAAGTTATTACAGTTATTACAATATAAACAAATGGAAGAACCAGTGTCTGAATCAACCATTGCATATTTAACGACGTTATAAAATAGCAAATTATAAAAACAACAAAAATCGAAGCGACGACGTCAATCTTGGAGGATCTTGTAAGCTTGGCTATAAATGATATAAAAAAACACCTAAGTATTAAGCAGTGCATCAAAACATCGATAAGGTCGCAAGCTACCAACAGAGCGACACTTAGGGTTTGTGACTTAATACTACTTAATCTTACTTCGCTCTGGTCTAGAATCTGCGACTTGATCGCTTGAATAGGGTAAACGCCCATCGATAGGGCGCGCGGGCCCGGCGAATGTGAGCCCTAACGGGAAAATCGACACACTGTTAGCGCACTCACACAAAACAATCGACAACATGCCATCGTTACATCACTATAATTGATGCCCTATCAACGAATGTTAATAATATAAAGCTATATTCATTGGCTGTTACTGAATATATTTACGATTAGTAAAAATTTAAAAAAAGAAACTTATCTCACAGGCATGCGAAATTTCGCAAAAAATCGTTATTATAAATCTGATGATGTCAGTCACTTCACAAAAAGAAAAGACGCTTAGAACAATGAAGGACACATAATAATAATAACAATAAATCTGACATTAAAAGCCGGTGAAATGAACGTTCATTTTAAGAATCGCTCTTCGCAAAATAAAATTCAAATCTCGTGAAACAGATCCTGAGTGGAATGATCACATCAAAAGAGCACAACACCGTCATCCACAAATCTCTCGCTACACAGACTGAAAAGTAACATAACTTCGTGTAACGGAACATACAAAGGATGTATCTTACAATAGATCTACACTATGGTCTATACTTTCATCGGATCTGTACTCGAATCCGATGCGTCTGAAGTTAGTCATGTTAGAAACGCAATTGAATGAACTTATGAAAAAGAAAAGCGAAAGCCACGCCTAATGCTGTCGTGTACGATACCATTTGTTTGCACGTTTCCTCAGACATTCTCTGCAAATCAAGTAAAATAATTTCTAATACACAATACATTAATTATATTTCCTTTAAGGTTGAGTTTCGTATGTTGCGTGTGTGTGCAGTGTTCGTTTAACATTGCGGACTCGTGTAGGTTACATAAGTAATAGATCATGAACCCAATATATTATTAGTTGAGATAGTTGTAAATCTATCAAATGTCCATTTGTTCTCAAATGTAAAAACAACGCTGTTGTAAAAATATGAGTATGAGAATCAGATCATTATCCCATTTTTCACATCATATATCAATTGAAAATGAGTTTTAAAAATTTACTCATAAATTATTAAAGCATAAAAAACATTGTATAGATTTATTGTTTCTCGTTATACAAGAATTGGAGTCGATTGTATAATGAATAATTTGTCAATCAGTCTTACTGATAGGGTTTGTAGCAAGATTACTGCACTCACCTCACGGATGGTGAGCGTGTGCGACATCATCTGGATGTTGACTTGCGACTGGCTGGTGGGCAGGTTGTCGGAGGAACGCGAGCGAACCAGCCGCGACCCGGTTATCACTTGCTTCGACTTGAGAGTCATCTCCGTCTTTATGAAGACCCGTGATATGTACTGTGAACTGTTAAAAGGTTTCGTTAGTGGTATGTATGTATTCCACAGCAGCTCTATTATATTTATCGAGTAGTAACGTCATTCTTTTTTTATAGAAGTAGGCTGACAAACGAGCACACAGTTTACCTGATGGTAAATGGATGCTGTGGCCCATAGACATTTTTGAGATAGATTTTCTGTTGCACATATTTCTTTAAGTTTTATTGATTACGAACCAAATTTTTAGTATATGATTTTTGACTATATGACCTAGGATTTCATAAAAGGAAAACACAATAACGTGTAATTTTCTCGATAGAAAAAATTGCAAAATAGGCTCTAATTAGTTTCATTTTTCCATGACACCACAATGTTTTTACGAAAAATTCATGGAATTATTTTTAAGGCATAATATATAATCATATCTAAGTTCTCGTAAACCATTTTTTCAGTCCATAACAAAGTTTTAAAAAAAATTTTGTTTGGCGCTTACATAGTTTTCTTCCGAGCGCGTGCTCGGTACTATCTACTATCTATCTCATATTTTGCGTATTATGAAATCATTGCATCACTTTCATTTTGATACTCCCTCAGTTTCACGGCAAGTGGATAAACCGACAAAGGGATAAGCCACGCCCCCAAAACTACGATTAATTTTCCAGGTATCCTCTTAAGAATCAAAACGCAAATGCGTTGTCACCTCTGAGAACTAAGATGGAATGCCTCGTTTCCAGTAAAAAGGTTCTCCGGTTCTCTACACTCTACACTCAGTATTAAGCTGCTATTTTACGCCGGTATTCTGTAAGAGCGTGGTCCTTCCCGGTCCAGCCAACCCATTCGTGCTACATCCATAATATAGCTGCAGCGTGGCTCTACCACGTATTCTTCCTCGACACCCACGGGACGATATAGTAGTGGAGTTGGTGACTCTAATGTAGACGTCTAAATATATCTAAGTACAAACCTTAAAGCCCTTATGCTGAAAGCGGTCCTGAGCAGTTTCGTCGGCGATGATGGCATATTCCTGCAGAATTTGTCAATAGCGTGGTCGACGCCATTCTTGGTGGCTTCGGCGTACCACTCGGAGTTCGTGTTGGTGGAGTGTTTATGAAACAGAATAAGGATAGCCAACGCTATTCTGTAGAATACCTGAAAATAAAAGAAATAAAAATCTTGGCCTTTATTTTGGTTAACTAATGAAGAGTGCAGTGCTCAGTTTTGTAGTTTAACTGTAATAAAATAAAACCTGTTACAACTTTTTACAGATTTAATTGTATACATATCGAATACTATTTTAATGCAAACCTGTAAGTGCGTTTTAATATAATGAAATAGTTTTCACAAAAGAGACATTCAAAAAGTATTTTTATGATACAATACACTCAATAAAAATAATCTATATGCTTAAGACCTACCTTGATCCCCTCGTTGAAGAAACAATCCAGCACTCGTACGAGATGAGGGAAGGGCAAAGCAGCCAAAATCCACCACTGCCAGTCGGCGTAGATGCGCTCGGGGCCGATCGCGGCGGACAGTCGCGAGAGGTGCTGGGCGGCCGACTTCTGCAACCAACGCGCGTTACAGGAATTGATTTCCCCGCCCGCTGTTTACGTGTATAAAGTTTGGCGTTCTGGAGATCACGTGCATTATAATTTACAGTGCTTTTTATTAATCGAATGCCTCGTTGCTATAGTGTCCGAATCCCCGGTCTAGCCAGAACTACGCTTTTAAAGAAAAGCAGTATAACGCAGCAGCATTAATTTTTTTCATTAAATTATTCAATACAAATTGGAAAACATAGCTTTGTTTATTTAGACGTCGATATACCATGATGTGTCTCTAACAACTAGACAATCTGTGTTAGAGACACATCATGGTAGATGGGCCTGTGCTCATCAAGGCTCTGAGGCAGTGGCAATCGAAGGAGGGCGACTATCGCAATTAGTCAAAAGATCAACACACTTATTATAAGATGACAGACATCTTATGATCGGTTATCCTTTGACAACAACAAGATTAATAAAATTTTAAAAATACATCTAGAAGACATAAGCCACAGTTTCATACAGCTTCGCTCAACACAAAGTTATATCATCGATTTGTAATTCTCGAGTCATTAACCCGGCGAGGGAGGGAATCGTTACTTGCGGTCAGTACCATCGCCTCTAGCCTTTAGGGCCGATACCGTTATCAAATGTTTATAGCGACGTGAATGCGGTCGGTAATTTTGACGTGTCCTTTGTCTTGTCTTGTTTTGTTTGATTAGTACATGTCGTTCTCAAAGTTATATAATTTTAACATTTTATTTTTTGTAGTTTGCCTATTTAGATGATTGTTTCACATTAGAAATGCACGAGAGTCAATTTATTTACGATAGTTTAAAGCGACCATCAGGATCATCACCACTACACCCATTTTATATCACATTAAGAATAACAAGCGAGCACATAGTCCATCTGATGGTATAAATACTGTGGTTCATAGACACTTATATCTATCGTCAGTTAAAAATCTCAATGCAATTACGTCGTCAGTCACCTTGAAGTCTAAGATGAAAAGCCACGGTAAGTACCGGCAAAATGGGTCTAGGTTTCTCTTCCGTGAAGCCTTCGAGGACAGTTGTCCCAACTGTTGTTGAAAAAAGAGTGTTGTCAAACCCAAGACCTCAACACGAAAAGTTTCTTGGTGGAATTCTAAGCTGAAAGAACTTACGGAAAAGACCAGGAAACTATTTAATAGGGCTAATAAAACCAAAGAATGGGATATTTATAGTGCAGCCCTAACTGAATATAATAAAGAAATCAGGAGAGCCAAGAGAGCATCGTGGAGGAAGCTATGCGAGGAAGTTGAGTCTTTGCCTCGCAGTGCAATACTACACAAGATGCTATCGAAAGCTAAACCTAATCAGATCGGGCTTCTTAAAAAGTCGGATGGTAACTTCACTAATAGTGAAACAGAAACATTGGAGTTACTAGCGTCAACCCATTTCCCAGGGTCATACAAGACTTCAGCCTTGAACTCTTTCAGAGCCCTACGAAGGCCTTGCAATGAGGACTGGCGTAGGGCTGCAAAGATAATAAGGCCAAACCTGGTGCAGTGCGTTGTTGACTCCTTTGAACCATTTAAATCAAGCGGGGAGGATGGAATAATTCCCATCCAACTACAGAGGGGTATCGACATCCTTCTTCCTTATCTGGTGAAAATCTTCAGAGCAAGTTTTGCATGGGGATATATTCCAGAACGATGGACAATTAAAGCCTATCTTCCTTTCTTCTTAAGACATTAGAAAAGGTTATAGATAGATATATAAGGGATGTAGCTCTAGCTACGAGGCCCATACATTGCAACCAGCATGCTTACCGCAGAGGCAAATCCACGGAAACAGCCCTGATCAGTGTCATTGACAGGGTCGAAAAAGCACTGGAGGATAAAGAAATAGCTCTTTGTGCCTTTCTAGATATTGAGGGCGCCTTCGACAGTAGCCCCACATCACTGCTGATTGGGGGCCTAACACCTAAAAATGTTGACCCCACAACCATCAGATGGGTGAAGTCGATGCTCTCAAATAGAAAGGCAAAAATAGCGCTGTTTCAAACTTCGATTGAGGTTGCAACCACAAGAGGCTGCCCACAAGGAGATGTTTTGTCACCCCTTCTTTGGACTCTTGCGGTTGACCAACTATTGTACAAAATGGCAGACCTACGCATTGACACATTGGGTTATGCTGATGACCTTGTGATCATCGCGAGGGGCTTTTGCCAAAGTACTTTATCGTCAATAATACAAAGAGCCCTAAACACCATAAATAACTGGTGTAGGGATAATAGTTTATCAGTTAATGCTGATAAAACTGTTATAATACCCTTTACCAAAAAGAGACGGTTGGACAAATTAGTCCAACCAAAACTTAATGGCAAAGAAGTACCATTTTCCACGGAAGTTAAGTACTTGGGCGTAACAATCGACCAAAAACTAACGTGGAACTCTCACCTTAGCAACGTATGCCATAAGGCAAAAATTGCTTTAGGTACGTGCAGTCGTTTGGTCGGGAACAACTGGGGCTTGCGTCCCAGTATGGTCCTATGGCTGTACAGCAGCATAGTGAGGCCGATTCTCACATACGACTATATTGTCTGGTGTAACAAGGCCAACCAAAAGACGACTGCGGACAGACTAAACGGTCTACAAAGGACTGCCTGCTTAATGGCAACTGGAGCTATGCGATCATCGCCTGGAGCGGCTCTTAATGCACTTCTATGCATAACGCCACTTGATCTCTATCTAGACAAGTAGGCGAGGGCTAGTTTGTATAGAATTAACGCCCAGGGTGGTCTCAGCTTGCTCTCCTACAGATTGAGATCCATGCTCGACTCAATTAAGGAATCACCGGTATTATGCATGATCTCAGATATCATGCGTCCACTACACACTTTTGATAAAAAGTATATAGTGGAATTACCCTCCAGAGAAGACTGGCTGAATGGTTAATGGTAATGGCAGGTTATCTGTGAGGTCGGTAGCCTCATATGGTATACCGATGGGTCTAAAATGGGCCTCGACGTAGGCTTTGGAATTTACGGGGAACGCCCCAAATTCAAACTTAGTATGAATTTGGGTAGATAAACCTCTATCTTCCAGGCAGAAATTTTCGCCATACTTCGGTGTGCGGAACTCAATCTGCAAAAACACTACGTCAACCATAAAATTTACAAAACTCTGATAGTCAAGCAGCACTGCTAGCGCCGAGACCAAACTTAGTGAACTCAAAGCTAGTTGAAGACTGCGTGAACCGTTTAAATACCCTGGGATGTAACAACAGGGTCGTTTTAAGATGGGTTCCGGGTCACGAGGGTATTGTAAGCAACGAATTTGCCGACAAACTTGCACGGGAGGGCTCAAAGTGCACACAATTTGGAACTGAGCCATTTTGTGGAATCTCAAGAAGCCTAGCCCGATTGACCGTTGAAACTCTTTATCACAATAAATCATTTAAGATCTGGTCTGACACACCAGGCTTAAAACATTCTAAAACCCTAATCCGGGCTTTTGATCGTAAATTAGCTTCAGAAGCCCTGGGATTAAGTAAAAATAAATTGCGTATTCTGGCAAGAGCCCTAACTGGACACTGTTGTCATAAAAAGCACATGTCCATCCTGGGACTAAGCAACTCAAGGATGTGTCGGTTCTGTTCCATAACGGAAGAAACGTCTCTACACATCCTAACCGATTCCGGACCCTTAATGCGCAAACGTAACACTCATCTGGGACACTATCTACTCCGCCCAGAAGAAGTGAAATTGCTCACGGCTAAGCAACTCCTTCGATTCATTGAAGACATAGGGCTTAGCAGTGAACTATAGCCATAGCAGTGATCAGAATAGATCTTTTGGGTCGCAGTGATACTGGTCTCTTTACCTAGATCTGCATAGCTGCTCGCATATAATAAAAAAAAAATAATATGCTATTGTCTACTAAGTATCTCGGGACAGTTTTTACCACGTTTCTCTAAGTGACTGTTCATAGTCGTCTGACAAAATCGGAAGAAAAATGATATATATGAATTCCGATTATCCACTCCGCCTGGGGTGGATAGATGAAGACGCGTTTCCGGATATCAACCCTAGGTTGGATCATTTAGAGTGGATAAACGGATTAACCCATTTTAACCTCTTTCATATTTTTGTCAGACATCTGTTTACTATTTGCATTATCCCATTTTAGAACCAGCTAATCTCATGAAATGTCAACGTTAAATACCTGTTTTCACTATTGTCATCGGCCGGTAAACCACTGCCCGTTGGTGCCTCACACAAATTACTTTTCTAGTTTGAATAAGTTTTACCTCATGCAATGTGCTATACAAGTGTCTTTGACCCTATCTAGTATTTTGGCCATAGCACGAAGCGGTATCCAATTGTGTTTTCAGTAATACTTATTGCTCTGTAATCTGTTCGCCTTCGCATGAGATTTTATATGAACAAAGCAGAAAATTGGTTCTTTAGAGATGCAATTAAGTGATGATTAGAATACATTTGCAAACAAAAATATTTTATATGTAGAAGCGCAAAAAATACACTTCTCACATAAGACTAAATTATTTATTTAATTTACTTATAATAAATAAGCCTTTAACTTGTAGTCTAATTTAAAACAACACACATCTCCTCTTAACAACTTCTATCACTTCAATAATGTTAAATATAGTACAAATGTTAAAATCTATTAAAACTGAAGAAAGCATGCACAGATTTACATTTTCTTTCAAATTTCAAAATACAACGGTGACGCGTGCAATATTAAAATTGACAATCTCTACAACAGTATAAATTTTTATTAGAAATAATTATTAGTACTATGGCCTAAAATTTTATCTATAAGCTCAAACTTAAATCTCTCGGAAAGCAAAAATGAAACGAAAGGATTATGTAAATAAACACAATAGTATAGTGTGAATAAATAATAAAATTAAAATAAATTATATTATATAAATAATTTTCGTATTTTGTATCATTAGGTTATTATCTAAATAAATATAAAAAAATTATTGCGGATTATGTTTATACAATATAGGTTATTCCAATTTTTCAATTTGCAATTTCACAAAAGTCTTAGCGCAAGTACTCGAAAACATTTATGAAGCACTGTTTTTATGTTTATCATATAATAATCACATCTCATGCTAAAGTGAACATTGAACATAGTATCTACATTGTTCACTTTAGTATGACGTGAGGGAGTTACTTAATGGCAGTTACCTGGCGTACGTAAACTATATAAAATAATTTGTCTGAGAGATTAAAACACAATTTTAGGTCAGGAGTTTCTCATAAGTTTCAAAATTCATATGTAAATTATATTCGAAATAAAAATAAATGCAGGGCTAATAGAAGCTTTGCATGTTATTTCGTCGAGGTAGAGCCGATAACAGTTTTGTGCCGGACGGGCGAAACTCTCCGGAGTAAATGTTGTCGAAGATACTTCGCGAGTCGCTCACGTCCTACACCTATAGGTTCCGGTGGGTACTCTCACCGCCGTCTTTGTTGGTACCGCTGAAATATTGTGGACTGTAGTTAAAATCAAAATGCACGATTAACAAATACAAATAGCAAGGTAGTGGCCAGCGGTTCAACTTATTGATTAATCGCGAAATTTTATAACTATTATTTATTGATCACTGTTGTTAAACTACGGTTGTTCACTATTAATTGGTCACTGTATATTTCAAAAGATTTCTATAAATTGTACGGTGGTATCAAATATCTATTGGTAGTAGCTGGTTTTCTAACACTACTGACTAGCAGCTATTATCAACTAAACTAGTTGATTTTATCACTTGTGTAACTGCGGATATCAGTTACCACTTTCACTATATGTAACTGCGAATATCAGTTACGACCTTTTTAGGCTAGGTAACACTTTCACTATGTGTAACTGCGAATGTCAGTTACGACCTTTTTCGGCTAGCTAACACTTTCACTATGTGTAACTGCGAATGTCAGTTACGACCTTTTTAGGCTAGGTAACACTTTCACTATGTAACTGCGAATGTCAGTTACGACCTTTTTTAGGTTAGCTAACACTTTCACTATTCACTATATACTGCTACTAGTCACTTCAGCTACCACCGGATACCACTCACTTCACTTCACTAGTCACTGGTAGTTCTTCACACTACTACGGATACTGGGCCCCGAGCCCCTAAGGTAGACTTGAGCAATACTTTACAGTGAGCCGCTTGCCATTTTCCGTTTTGCCTCTTTATTGCATAAACTTATCACTATACAAATGGCATAAATTGCAATATTCTTTATACAAACTAATTGCTACACTAACATGCTATACATCATTAAATCGGTAGTCTGGTACTTTATTAGTATATCATAAAGGTTAATAAAAACATTAACATTGTAAAAAGTTATTAAACGAAATGTCCCAAATTTTCATAATATTTGGGCATTTTAATTCTTTAATTTTTCTATAACTACGAAATGCGTTTAATTATACAAAAATATTCCTATACTTCTTTCATCTATAAGCCATATGCTAATTCAATGTCATATTTATAACTCTTTTAGAACATAAAATTATTTTCATTATTTTTAGTATGATCTATTACGCAGTTAATTAAAAAACTTCTAGAGAGTTCCACGATAAGACGCGCTGTGATTGGTCGATTTTTTGGTATATAATAAAAGTTGTTTATATTACTTGTTATCAAAACGACATTCTATACAAACATATTGAGAGTTATAAATATGCTAAATAACTATATTAATACACGTTTTCACTCAGTTTTCTTGGTAATTTCAATATTAATACATAAAACAATATTCTTTATCATTTTGTTTCTTAAGGTTGTTAGGCCGTCGCGAACATTTCTCCCGCCGTGCAGCGTCGCGACGATTTTCTCACAGCGGCGCTGCATCCATTTCGGTGAGCGACGTTGCTTCTACTTCGGCAGCGGCACGAGTTTCCTGGTTGGCCTCTTGATTAGGCCGTTTGCTGTGCGTACCTCCACAGTGCGGATCTGTCCGTCCGCACCGGGGTAAACAGCTTCCACCCTCCCTCGTGGCCAGGTGTTACGAGGTAACTGGCCGTCAGCTATGAGGACTGGATCGCCCACCTGGAGATTGGGACCTCGCCCATGGGCCTCCCGCCGGTTTTGAAGTTCCGGTAGATACTCTCGGACCCAACGCTGCCAGAACATGTCAGCGAGTATCTGGGAGCGTCGCCAGTGTCTTTTGCTATTTATATCCTTTTCATCAAATACTCCAGGTGTCGGTAGTCTCGCAGATCCTCCTAAAAGGAAGTGATTTGGAGTGATGGATTCGTCGTCGTCGCTGTCTACAGAGATGTGAGTCAAAGGTCTGCTATTTACTGTGTACTCCACCTCGCAGAGCAGCGTGGCTAATACTTCCTCATGCGGATGTCTCTCATGAAGGACGGTGTATAGTGCCGTCTTCACGCATCGTATGAGACGTTCCCGCTTGGTTGGTGTTTTGTGCAGCAAATTGATAGGAAGACGTCGGGCGAGCTTTAGGTTGAAGCTCAGCTGATCGGTACCCGGTTTCCAAATTAATCCGAGTATCTTTTCCTCGGTTCCTTTGTTTCCCAGATCGACTGACTCAGATGCTTCATGGTCAGGTTCTAATTCTTTTACAACTTCTGGTGCGTTGGAAACCCATTTTCTTAAGGTGAAGTGCGCATTTTTGTGTATGTCGCGTACTTCCTTCGATATTCGCATTGCCTCTTCCAGAGACTGGAAACTGTCGAGATAGTCATCCATATAGTGGTTTTGAATGATAGCTTCTACGGCTTCTGGATACTTGTCTTTGTGTTTTTTAGCGTTCCAGTTTTTTGCGAATATGGCTGTGCAGGGTGAACTGGCTGCACCGAAAATGATCGACGTCATTCTATATTCTTGTGGAGCTTCATTACGTCGATCCCCTCTCCACAGATATCTTAAGGCATCTCTGTCTTCAGGTCTGACTTTAACCTGCATGAACATTTCGGCTATGTCCGCGGAGACAGCAATTTTATGGCGGCGAAAACGCATCATGACCCCTGGTAGTGATTGCAGTAGGTCCGGGCCCGTGAGCAGGAAGTCGTTCAATGACACCCCCTTTGTTTTGGCTGCGGCATCGTGTACTATTCGAAACTTCTCTGGCTTCATTGGGTTATGGACGTCGAAATGGGGTAGGTACCATGTTCTTCCCGGTGTGCCAGTCTTCGGTGCTATCTCGGCGTATCCCTTTTGTACTAAGGAATTCATTTGTTCATCATACTTTCTTTTTAGATCTTCGTCTCGATCTAATTTTCTTTCAATGGAAACGAGCCGTTTTATTGCTGTTTCATAATTACCAGGCATCTCGATATCCTTTTTCTTCCAGAGAAGCGCTGTTTCTATGTGCCCGTCTTGTAACTGACGGGTGCTGCTATTTAGTATATCTTCAGCTTTCTTCTCTGGGTCGGAGTCTGGTCTTCTCGGATTGATAATGAGAGATTCCAGCGCGAAATATTCGCGGAGTTGGTCATCTATAGTTTCCTCGCTCTTGTGCAGCTCATTGGCCGCGTGGACGCGCTGATACGGGGCTTTAGTGTGTGCCCCGTGTAGCACCCATCCTAATTCTGTGAGCGAGGCAATTGGCTGGTGCGGCGGACCTCTTCGGATTTGAGTGGCTATCAGAAGTCTCCAATTGTCCTGTCCTATTAGGATCCTTGGGTTGCCGGAGTCATATGTTAGCTGCTCCTTTATGTCTTTCAAGTGCTTGCACTTGGCTATGTCTGCTGCACGCACAGTCTGTGGCCCCAAGTTTAGGCTTTCAACCGTGCGTGCTCTGAATGGCACCCTTTTGCTGTGGAGACTCTTAAGCGATACTTTGATTCTTCGGGATTCCGGTGAATCGAGGGTAGTGTTCCCGATAGCGGTGATCTTAAACGGGTCCAACCGCCCTGTAGCTCCAATTTGTTTGGCTATCTCTTCATCCATTAATGAAACTGTTGACCCATCATCCAGCAGGGCGTGTGTGTTTACAGCTCCCGCCGGTCCAATTACTCGCACTGGAATTATTTTTAAATAGGCTTGATGCTTTGACACAGCGAATGAGTTAGCAACAGTTTCTTGAGGTTCTTTTTGTTTGACCTCAGTCTTCTCCTTTGTATTATTATGGAGAAGTCGATTGTGTGTCGCGGTGCATCCTTTTATTCCGCACTTATTGGTTTTACATTTGTGTGTCTGATTTCGATAACGTAAACAGCGGAAACATAAATTATTTTGCTTTGCTAGTTCCCATCTTTTGTTAATATCTGCTTCTTTAAATTTTTTACATTCGGATCCGTAGTGACCCTCCTTTTCGCACACTCTGCATTTCGGAGACGGCTTAGTAGTTGCCGCGTGTGCTCTATGTACTGAACGATTGCTTTGTGCTTCGTTTATAATTTCTGGAGGCGCAAATGCACTGCAGAAGCGAGCTTGCTCGGTAATAAACTCGCTGAAGCAGCCGAGGTCTGGTCTAGAGTCATATTTTTCGGTGTAGATTCTATACCACTGGGCACGTATAGAGTTCGGCAGTTTGTCGGTGAGGTGTCGTAGCAGCTCTGCGTTGACGAGGTAATGATCTCGCTTTAGGGCTCTAAGAGTGACGACGCTTCCCCTCACTTTGCTCGCGAATGTGCAGATGTCTCTGGGCGCTTCTGTACAGCGTGCTAATCCTCGTAATTTCTCGGTTTCTACTTGCGCGATTGAATCTGGACGCCCAAATTGTAGCTCCAGTTCTCGCATAATTTCATCTGGCTTAGCATGCCCGATGAGTTCTGAGCTGACTGTTTCCAAGGCTCTTCCTTGTAGACTTCGTCTTAGTCTAGCAGTGTTTTCAATGTCATTGAAGTAGCCTCGGGTTGTTTCGTAAATGGCACGGAATGAAAGCCACTCGGTATGTGCTCCGCTAAAGCTTGGCAGTGTCATTATAGCTTTCGACGCTGCGAAAGTATGCGACGATAGTGGCGCACTCTCTAACTTTGGTTTGTCAGCGAGCGCGGCTATAGCGGATGTGAGCTCCGATATAAACGGACGGAGCCCCCTGTCTTCACTTATGACAGGTTCCTGGCTAGGTTTCTTTGGATTGGGATCCTTTTGTTCATCTTCTGGATAGGAATCCTGGTTTGTGAGCTCTGATACAATCGGTAGGAGCCCCCTGTCTTCATCAACGGTGGGTTCCTGGCTGAGCTTCTGTGGCATGGGATGCTTTTGTGCATCTTCTGGATAGGAATCCTGGTTCGTGAGCTCCTTTTGGGGCTCACTGAGGTCGACAACGTCCGGGGTCGGCTTTGTGACGGTTTTATTAAATGGTGCCTTCCCTCCGGTGATTGCGCCTTGATTTGACTTTTGTTTGGCTACAGAGTTTTCAAGCCAAGATCGAACGTACTCACTTTTGGAGTGACCATCTTCATCATAGTCGTCTGATTCGTCATCTTCTTCAGCCATCTGTAAGGAGATCTGCGCAAGTTCTAGTTTGATCTTCAATACTTCTTCACGAGCCTTCAAAATTCTTCTATTGGGCCGAACAGTCTTCTTAGACTTCGTACTGCAAACGGTGTGGCCCCTCGGTGGTTCTTCGGAGTGGGTGTCTTCCCGGGCTGGTGGCGATGATGCACGGCTAAAGTCATCGTTGCCTTCTATATGTTCCCTCTGCTTCGTTGTGCGGGCCGTAGTGGACGGTGCGGGCAGGGGTATCCCCCCCCCTCGGGGGGGGCAGCATGGCGCCTCAGCGCCCTTTATCGTTGACGGTGAGCGTGGTGGCATCTGGTGGTGGACGGCGGCGTTACTGGCCGACGAACCTCCTTCCAGACCGACGGTCCACGCCTTGGCTGCCCTTCCTTGCGAACGGGTGATCGGCATCTTGAATCTGAAAATTCTGCGGTTTTAATACGGTGGTGACTATTTACCCGGTTCCGAAATACAAACGGATATATCCGGCTCGAAGGACCAACGAATGTGCCGGACGGGCGAAACTCTCCGGAGTAAATGTTGTCGAAGATACTTCGCGAGTCGCTCACGTCCTACACCTATAGGTTCCGGTGGGTACTCTCACCGCCGTCTTTGTTGGTACCGCTGAAATATTGTGGACTGTAGTTAAAATCAAAATGCACGATTAACAAATACAAATAGCAAGGTAGTGGCCAGCGGTTCAACTTATTGATTAATCGCGAAATTTTATAACTATTATTTATTGATCACTGTTGTTAAACTACGGTTGTTCACTATTAATTGGTCACTGTATATTTCAAAAGATTTCTATAAATTGTACGGTGGTATCAAGTATCTATTGGTAGTAGCTGGTTTTCTAACACTACTGACTAGCAGCTATTATCAACTAAACTAGTTGATTTTATCACTTGTGTAACTGCGAATGTCAGTTACGACCTTTTTCGGCTAGCTAACACTTTCACTATGTGTAACTGCGAATGTCAGTTACGACCTTTTTTAGGCTAGGTAACACTTTCACTATGTAACTGCGAATGTCAGTTACGACCTTTTTAGGTTAGCTAACACTTTCACTATTCACTATATACTGCTACTAGTCACTTCAGCTACCACCGGATACCACTCACTTCACTTCACTAGTCACTGGTAGTTCTTCACACTACTACGGATACTGGGCCCCGAGCCCCTAAGGTAGACTTGAGCAATACTTTACAGTGAGCCGCTTGCCATTTTCCGTTTTGCCTCTTTATTGCATAAACTTATCACTATACAAATGGCATAAATTGCAATATTCTTTATACAAACTAATTGCTACACTAACATGCTATACATCATTAAATCGGTAGTCTGGTACTTTATTAGTATATCATAAAGGTTAATAAAAACATTAACATTGTAAAAAGTTATTAAACGAAATGTCCCAAATTTTCATAATATTTGGGCATTTTAATTCTTTAATTTTTCTATAACTACGAAATGCGTTTAATTATACAAAAATATTCCTATACTTCTTTCATCTATAAGCCATATGCTAATTCAATGTCATATTTATAACTCTTTTAGAACATAAAATTATTTTCATTATTTTTAGTATGATCTATTACGCAGTTAATTAAAAAACTTCTAGAGAGTTCCACGATAAGACGCGCTGTGATTGGTCGATTTTTTGGTATATAATAAAAGTTGTTTATATTACTTGTTATCAAAACGACATTCTATACAAACATATTGAGAGTTATAAATATGCTAAATAACTATATTAATACACGTTTTCACTCAGTTTTCTTGGTAATTTCAATATTAATACATAAAACAATATTCTTTATCATTTTGTTTCTTAAGGTTGTTAGGCCGTCGCGAACAAGTTTTTACTTTGCATTGTGTGGCTTTGTCACGCAATTTTACTGCGTAAAAGGGGTTTTCTATATATACATAGAATTACCTGTTCAATTGACAACAGTTACAATTTCATGTTTATTTTCCCACGTTTATCCAGGACAAATAGGCCATCTATTTGTGTGATTTCGTCTAAATTTGTTAAGCCGTTTATGACATTTAATTTTTTGACCATTTAATAAACCACCAAACATCATCATAATTCTTTAAATCATTATCAGTATTACATCACAATTCCAATGCTAAGCATACGCCTCCCCAAAGAATTGCCACAAAATCACTTAGGTACTCTGCGTGTATACCTAGGTCGTCACTCTATCTAGTGGATGGACTTCGGGAACTTTTTCCCGTCGATTGTCGATTCTTCGACCGATTATTTTACATATAATATTAGTATGGAAAGATACAACAATTTTTTTTATAGGATAGGGTGACAAACGAGCACACAGTATACCTGATGGTAAGTGGTTATGTTATATAGCTTGCATATCCTCCTACAACAACAGTACATTATAAGCGTTTTGACAGCTATTAAGACCCCCACGGGACGAAACGGCGTGATGAATTCTCCAATGCCGCCATCATTTGACATGCAATGCATGTAAGATAACTAATTAGTACACTGAATGACAATATCGGGCCAGAGGTTTAGACTTATAACGATCATCATCAGTTGTGTCATGACGACACCATCATCATCATTTACCCTTTTATACATCTCGTGGACTGCCGGCCGTGCTCTAAAATACCGTAAAAGACTTCTGGTGAACAGTAAAAAACCGATTAGCAACGTCAACAAATACGAAAATTTGATTTTGTAGTGAAAAGTTTAATTGTTGTTAATTTATTTTATATAGTAACTTTAGAAAATGCAATTTTTTTCCCCAATGTAATACGGCTGCACCAAAACTAACGGTTGCTCTAAAACCCACACAAAATATTTTTATTAAAAATCCTACTAATGAAGTAATTCCCTAGTGAAAGATGAAAACACGTGTATTAAATCCTTAAAATTTACTAGAATTTTAATACCCCAAATTAAACCTTTAATATAATATGTTATAAACAACTAAAACGTTGCAAGGAGAGCCTCGATTTGTGTTTCGTCACCCTCATGTAAAATTAAGTTTTGTAATGAGGCAGCCGAATAGCTTTAACAGTTTTACATTTCTAAATCAACTTAATCTGCAAATGTTTTATAACATTTACTACATTAACAAAGTGGCAGTTTTAGTTCGTTATACAGTGCGAGCTTACACTGCTATTGTATGTTTTGTAATGTATAAAAACATTGACATTTGTTGAAAACTTTGGACCGGGGCAAAATGCGTAAATCGTTTCTATTTAAACAATCTGAACTATGGCCCAAAGACTTTACTTCTATTTTTATAACTACAATGGAAGAAACAACAAACAATGCTACGAAAGCTCTTAAATGTAAAACAATACTATATATGTACATAGGTGCTATTAATAATACTTTATTATGTATGGGCATATGCTGGCTTCGTGGCATTCCAGATCTCAAGGTGACAACGAATCTGCATTTTGATTGTTAATGAACAATGGGTGTCTTTCCATCTATCCATAACAGCCTATAAAAGTCCAACTGGTGAATACAGGCCTACTCCATCATTCAAGATGTCTTTGGACCACATTTCAGCATTTCTTATAACTTGCGGCATGAAGCTGTAGCGGTGAACGTTATTGCGCATAATTGGTCGTATTGAGCATTATTGCATATGATTGGCTGTGCGTTACGTTGGCACGAGCTGATTGGCTCTCCAGTCGCATTCCGCCCCCCGCATTGATACATTCGCAGCTGCGAATCCCCGTCACTTTTCGTTCAGCGCTAGAGTTACGAGCCGCGACTTATAACATTAGGTGGACCACGTGCTCGTTTGTCACTTCGAAAAGATAACGGAATAGTGTAATCGGTTTTCTTAGAAATTGCTGTCATCTATCAACATTAACAATAGAACAACGACAGAATATTTAATTAAAAACAGTCTTACGGCATGTTTCTTGGCAATCTGCATGACAGTTTTCCAGGTGACCTCATTGTGTAGCTTTGTCTGTGTGATGAACATCTTTTCCTTCGACGCCACTAGACTCGCCATGCAGTGATAGCATTCCTCCTCTGTGGACAATATCATCAATTACATTTTACGTTCGTGATAATCATATTTATGGCTTTATTGAAACCTAATAGAACGAACGAACTAGTTGGTAGGACTCTTTCGTCTACTTAGGACTACGTCTTGGTAGTTACCATCCTCCTACCACTCCTGAAGGGTATTAGAGAGCCGTTACAACTAAAGGCTGTTAGGCATTACATAGAGTTAGAACCGTTAGTTTTTACGTGGTAGAGCCACGCTGCAGCTATATTATGGTTGTAGCACGAATGGGTCGGTCGACCGTCGAAGGACCACGCTCTTATAGAATACCAGCGTAAAATAGCAGCTTAATACTGCTGTGTTTCGTAAGGTGAGTGTGGAGATCCGGAGACCCCCTTTTTACTGGAAACTGGAAGGCATTCCAATGTAGTCCTCTGGGGTAACAATGCATCTGCGTTTTGATTCTTAATCGAGGTTAAATGTAGATGTTTATGGGTCACAGCATTCACTTATCATCAGGTGGACTGTGTGCTCGTTTGTCACACTTATTCTATAAAAAAATCTAGATCCTTAGAGATGGCAAAGCGTCTGTAGCCTTCTTCCTTTGAAGTTGGCTGCGGGTGAGCATGGACTGTAGTAGCCACTCACCATCAAGTAGGCTGTATGTTCGTATGTCACTTCAGTTTTATAAAAACAACTACAAAAATAAAATAAAAAGTAATATAATACATGACATTATTAAGGAGCAGGAAATAAAATTAAAAATATGCGTATAAAATATGATAAAAATGTCGAGCTCTACAGGTCTCCCCTCCTTAAAGTGTTCTTTGCATTGGGGAAGATTTTACACGTCCTCATAATATTTTAATTTCTTAAATATTCAGGTTCGCTT
This sequence comes from Parnassius apollo, assembly GCA_907164705.1. Lineage (NCBI taxonomy): Eukaryota > Metazoa > Arthropoda > Insecta > Lepidoptera > Papilionidae > Parnassius > Parnassius apollo. The sequence goes on along the minus strand of CAJQZP010001459.1, from coordinate 5,060,310 downwards.
AAAATGTTTTTTTCACCGTCGAAAACCGTTTCGTGGTGAATCAGAACTTAAAAATTGTTTATTTATGTACTACGAAATTTTAAAGCGAGCGCTAATCTCCTGAGTTACCACGGATTAGCATAATCACCATTATAGCCCTTCACAATTCCACTGTTCAACATAAACCTCCGCCAAGGAATGTCACAAAACACGGTCCTGAGACACCTGCACCCATCCTTCTTCCTACTGTCTCACCAAGTTGTCACTCCATCCAGTGGGGGGACTACCCTACACATCGTACCAGTATGAGGCTGCCACTTGAAAGGTAGTCGGTTGTTCGAGCTAAATGGCCGGCCCATACCACATCATTTTACTCATCCGTTAGGACATTTCCACTCTGTTTCTATTGCGGATATCCTCATTTCAAATTATGTCACGCAGTGCAACTCCGACCAAAGTCATAGGTAGCTGAGTACCACGGCTTATTTAAAATATAATATTGTTCTTGACGCGTAAAATTATCAAATGACATTGAGATATATTAAAAATCCCCACATGCTAAGAATAATACGAGTAAATATAGATAAAAATTTATCATTGGGATTAAAAACATTTGTCCCACTGTATGTTATTCTCGAAATAAACAACGGGTAAATTGCACAATGACACAAAGTAAGGCTTCGAAAAGTATAATACCTTAGAGTATAATATCTTGCGTATATATAACCTAAGTGTTAAATAGTATTAGATAAATTTAAAACGACCAATAGATTTCATAACTTTATGACCACTAGATTCATAGTTAGGTTGTAATCGTAGATCAAATATCTATCGCAAATTAGAGAATAGAACTTAACTTTAAGACGACAGTAGCCTAATGGCTGGGCGCGGACCGCGAACTCAAAAAGGTCGTGGGTTCGAATCCGCCATTCGACTACTGGCGTGAACCACTCGTACGTAACACAAGCAATTTAAGCTTACCGTGTGGTTAAGGGGAATATTAGTAATGTTTATAGCATTGTTAATATTCTTTGAAAAAAAAAACTACCAGACCCGCAATATTAAAGGTGCGGATTACAGTCCTGTGAAAATGAATCCAATTAGCGCGGCAACTCTTCGGGAACGACTAAATATCTCGAGCGCGTCGAATGCAATCAACGGACTGACGCTATATACACACACGATCACATGACATGAACAGATTTAGAACTGACAAAAACAGTTTTTATTAATTTTTTGTATGAATGCACGTTTTTACATTAAACTTTTTAATTTAAAAAAAAATACTCAAAATGAAGTTATGAATAATTAATGTACACGTTTCATCTTGTTTGTATATTCCTTAAAATTATTTGATATTGCTTAGGGGCTTATTTATGTAAATAATTCGAATATGTTAGTTTGTTAAGTATGCCCAAAAATTTAAGCTTATAAATGTGTATTGTTTTTATTTTTCATAAGTATATCTATAAAAGCCTACAGTTGGACATGGATGTCTCGCATTGCAGGGAGGATTTGCCTTGATCGTCACGCTTAACATGCGCATTGAGGGTTGCATACTTGCCTGTAACGCCCAGCCACGGGACTAAATGGGGTGATACATACTCGTTAGAGTACTTGCACCAAATCACATTACACACAAACGCATTTAAATTAATATTATTAATAATAACCAAGTTTTTTTTTTGGATATTATCAGGAAGATGCTGTTTTCCATCTCATATTTCAGTTTCCCTCCGTCGTCCTGGGCCGGTATTTGCTGGAATATTCTGGATGTTTCGGTGGAAAAAGCCTATATAAAGCCGTTGAAAGCCGCGATCGGGGTAGTATTGAATTGGCGATACGAGCGAAGCTTTCGGAGTGAAATAAAGTGAACTAAAGTGTTAAGTGTGAATAATTATTAGTGTGATTTAAGTTTTAATTGGTGTTCAGTAATTAAAGTGTCAATTTTGGTAATTCAATCGGCAGTTTTTATTGTCACGAACCCTAAGCTCATAACAATTGGTGTTGGGTTGGTAACATATTGCGACACAAACGGCATAAATGATGTAGTGGATTCACACGGCGCGGCGTTTTATAGAATACTATAAAATAACTTTTAAACTTCGCATTAAGTTATTGTCGCTATCTATAAAATGGCCACACGATATTTTCTTATATTTCGTCTTAATATATTTACCAAAGTAACGTCGTTCAAGGTTTATTGTATTTCAAATTATAAGGAAAAGGTCGTGAAAAGCGATCCCCGCAGCTATTTAACGTTATTAACGAAGCCTGTGACACTGAGTGCTCGGTCTCTAAGTGCTTCATGCCCTCTGGGAGGTGAATTCAATAAGAGGCGAACCATGTCGACCATTAGGGATGAGGGCACTGACTTAAATGAAAAAAAGGAAACAAAATTTATGCTGAAAAAGAGCTATTACATTTTTCCGCCACAAAACGCCTTTATACATATGTAATTAGAGCATTTTTAAATTGCTAATTTGAACAAGAGTTTTGCATTTATTTTTCATATAATATTTTATTTTTGTTCGAATGGGTAAGAAAGGTTCTTAAGCGGTAGCTTCGTAGCGGTAATCAAAGTCTAGGATAATCTACCACTAGATGGTGTGACAATGTGGTAAGAAATGCAGGAAGTCGATGGATAAATGTGGCTCAGGTGCTTTTTGGCATTCTTTGGGAGAGAGACAGGTTATATATTATAGGTTCAGCAATGGTTGACTGTAATAATGACGATGATGATTCTATATTTTTTGCAAAGTAGTTATGAATATTAACAACTTAAAGAATATGTCCGTTATTGACCTGAAAATTTTCTAACGTGTCTAGTAATGTAAAATATCTTATAAAATTGTGTATTTTTTTCTTATTTCGTATCGCATAATTGAATTTTCAAATAAAACCAGGAAAAAAAGTAATGTTACTTTGTTAATCATTCTCAGTAGACTTTTGGAGACGGAACGTGTTTTACAATGGCTCAAAGGCCCAGAAGCCATATCAAAATATATTAAAAATGTGTTTTCCACGTTCCGTTTCAGACTACGAAAAACTTGTTCATTCATCATGTGGTTTATGAATGTTCAAAATAACCAATTTCTTTTTTTATAACTTATTAATTTATGATTAGATACAATTTTTAATGATTTTATACTATGGTGTGGAAAGTAAAATACGTGTACAGACCTTATTTGACAGCTGTTATAACCTCAAAATTTTATTTACTTAATAGCATTTTTTCCTGGCCTCTAAATGAAATATGATGAGTTATTATGTTATTATAAACAATAATTGTTTTTATACAACAGTGGCTGTGGGTAGACGCGACATGGGGGCATGATTCTTCAAGCAGACTGGCTACGTGTGGTGGCAGCGTAATAGAATCTAATCCCGCATTTCGTTCTTAGGAACAGAGTAGTTTCGTTCTTAGAGACTAAGGTATGGGTTGGAGTAAGAAAGAACAATTATACCCTCAGCAGTATTCACCTGTGCCCAAGCTCTAAGCCGCGAATAAAATACTAACATTTATACAGTTTAAATGGTATTATACAACTTTATGTAGTGTAATGTAGAATAATATATAATTTGTTTTAATTTTAATAACCTTTGAACAATATCCCTAATAAAATAAATAAATACCTATTCAGAGAGAGATTTTAACTTTACTAAGTCATCGCACAAGTAAATAAACCTTTTAATTAATTCCATTGTAAAATTAATATTCGAGTTCGACAACTAAAATCTGTCATCGAGAATAAGACAAGAAAATGAAATTCAATTCCCTTGGCTTACTATTTCAACCAGCAGAATAATGCTGCTATTAAAAGGACATTTGGGCTGCGAGAAACTTGAAGAACAGGTTTTTGACGATCTAATTGTCTTTGCGTTACATGAAAGAAAGGAGGTCATTATTCGTAGCTAAATCAGCGGAATTTGTTTGGATGGCATAAACACCGCCCGGATATCCTCTTCCCGTCAAAGTGAACGTGAGACTTCCTCGGTCCAATCCACTTATTTAATGAAGAATTTATAGGAAGAGTTTACATCTTATCGAATTTTTCTTTGTTTATTGACGAATATATAATAATCGCATCGTCGATTAAATTCGCAAAAAACGAGTGATCCCCAATTCATTCAGTTCATTGTCACTAGGATATAATATATAGGAAAAAATTATAATTTATTCAAATTCTTTGTTCTGCTTTACATAGTTTAGATATCGCATCCCATTAAAGTATTTAAATAAATAATATGTTTAACTTTCAATTTCGAGAAAAAAATGTGATTAGATTTGAAAAGCCTTAATTTCTATTTTTTTATGCTCTTTACAAATGTGGATTTAATTTTTTTAACAAACTATATTCTAAATTTTTTATTTCAAAATTGATATAAAATGTAATATAAGTTAAAAATAGATAAAGTTCAAAATAAATGAACTTTTAAATGACACAAGACTCTTTAGGCCTTCGACAGGTAATTTTTTTTATAGAATTTGGGTAACAAACCAGCAGACATTCCACCTGATGGTAAGTGGGTGCTGAGGCCCACAGACCATCTACATTTATTCTCGATTAGGAATCAAAACGCAGACACGTTGTGTCACCCCTAAGGACTAAGATGGAATGCCTAGTTTCCAGTAAAAAAGGGTCTCCGGATCTCTGCACTCACCGTACGAAATACAGCAGTATTAAGCTACTATTTCACGCTGGTGTTCTGTGAGACCGTGGTCCTTCCCCGGTCGAGCCGACCCATTCGTGCTAAAAACATAATATGTATATAGTTGCAGCGTGGCTTTACCGCGTATGAAAATGATATGTGATTATGTAATTATGTATGAATTATTATACATTTGTATAAATGTGTATTAATTTATATGATTATGTATAATTAACATTAAAAATAATGTAATAATTGTTATTTTGATTATGTAACATTATTAATATAAACAAATAAAAATATATCGGCCGAATTTATTAACGAAACAGTTTTCTACTAACAACGTTACGTGGTCAACGACCTCCTAATTCATGGACAAACTAATATTGTCTATACGTACATAATATATTAGTACAAACATCAAGAAAGACTTCGTTATTCTATAGTTCTATACCATATCCTAGCTAGTGTAAATTTTATTTATGAGGATTAAGTAACCCGGTGAATGATTTCCTCCATAACTCTCTCAGAAATGAGAGTGTGGCTGTATGTAACCCTTACTTCAGTTGGAATAAACATAGTATTTATTATATGACTAATTCTTAAAAAAACGATGCGTAACATTTATCTAATTCTTAAATAATCATTATCATATTACTTATTTAAATAGTTACTACATATTCATCTTATCGTTTACATATTTAGTCTACAGACACTAAAAACGCGTCGCCGCGTCTCGCCACATCGAAACTTGCAAACAATCGAATATATTCAGCGTGTACGGAAATATCTTGATCTTTGACCCGTCTGATAAAAATTATTCATTGGGGATTCAGCGAAGTCTTCTCTGAGACTTCTCCGAGTTATCGATAAAAGACCCGGAATCACGCACGAGACGTGACTAACACCAGATAACTGCCGAAATAATTAACGCGTTTTCCACTCTTTTATCTGTATTGTTTTTGTGCATGTTTTAAATTAGCCGTATTTGTTCCAGGTAAAATGGATTCCATAGACAAAGTGGTGCAATTGTTTCAGCCGGTTTTCAGTTTGTAAACGTAACAAGCAAAGCACTTCAAATATCTAGTCCCTGTATCGGATAAGGTATTACATATACATTACATGCATACATATAGTTACTAGCTGGCTCAACAGACGTTGTTCAACGTTGGTGGGGCAGAACAACGTCTCTCCCGCTATGAGTTTCACAGCGAAATGTTTAAAGTGTAAACGTGTAGCATGGCTATAAACCATCGTCTCTACAAAACAAAATATTGTGTGAACGTGACTTCAAATCCCTTATTTAATCACTAAAATGAGGAGCATGGAAAGAGCATCTCCGAGTATCATACTTTTCAGTATTTACGTTCGGCGCACCCATGTCAATCTGCGAGTTATTCCATCACAGATTGGATAATTCGTCCCTTTTTAATGTGGTAGAGCTGTGCTGCAACGAATTATTGCTGTGTCACGAATTGGAAAGGACTATATGCTCACAGAGCATATTAGCCATAAATAGCAAGATAACGATGCTGTTGTGTGTGATAAGTGACAAGAAACGAAAACTGTCATGTTTAAGAATGCATTCTACGTTAGTCCTGAGAGATGACAACGCTATTGCGTTTTGATCCTTAGTCGGTGACATAGTTGTCGTTGATGAATATGTAGGTGTCAATGGACCTCAGCATCCACTTACCACCAGCTGTAGTCACTCTAACTTTTATAAAATAAGCGGTCTAGGTGCGACCCAAAAGGTCCACCCGACTAATTCCCAGTGGAAAGAACAAAAAAAAATATAATGTTTTAATATTTTATACAATTTTCATTCGGCACAAAAAACGACTTGACCGATTTTGCTCAAAATTTACATATACATAAACACTCACGCCTGTCACCCAGAGGGGAGGGTAGGCAGAGACTACGGACTTCCATTTGGCACGATCCTGACATACCTCTTTCGCCTCCTTTACATCCATATATCTACGCATACATGCTCGTCGGTTAAGGGTACTTCTAACGTGGACCATTTGCAAAATATCGCCAATTTGGTCGATAAACTTTTTTCTAGGGCGTCCCTTCCCGACTCTGCCGTTCACATCTGCCATATAAATTTGCTTTGTCACTCTTTCCTCATTCATTCTTTCTACATGGCCAAACCACCGAAGCATTCCTTTCTTAATCCTGGTCACAACATCATCTTGCATACCACATTTATCTCTTATCACGCAATTTCTCACCGTGTCGTTCAGATTCAACCCTAGCATATTCCTTAAAGACCGCATTTCTACAGCATTTATTGGCTACTTTCGTGCTTCTTCTGCCACGCCCAGCTTTCACTACCATACATTAAAGTAGGCACTAACACAGAATTATGAATTACCATACGTGCCTTTTTTGACACATTCTGGTTCTTCATAATAGAGTGTAGTGCCCCATTCACTCTATTCCCTGAGCTATGAGCAGGGAATAGCTCAAAATTTCATGAGGTCTAAGTTACATAATTGTGCGTTAAATGAAACTGGTCCCACGTCAATATCAGTCTTTGTTCTCGAGATACACGAGGCGAAAATTTCTTCTTAAAAACCATACTATTCGACTCTAAAGACCTTGAAACGTGGAGATATGTTAAAATTTCCTATTTGCAAAATCGGACCCATTACAATAACTTCCCACTGGGAAGTTAAAAAAACAATGATGAATCTTAGTTCATACTGGCATAAGACGTATGTAGTATAAGGAAACTAAGCCAGGAGTTGGGCAGTTTCCTGATAACAACTCAAAAGAATAAAAAATCTGCGGTTGCTGACCCCCATGCATCAAGCAGTAGGCCTTGATAGATAAATGAAATAAAAATGGTGTAGTAAATAAATTACTGAAAACTTATATAAAACAAAATCTTTCTAGAAACTTAATAATCTCCTAACGGATTTATCGCGATTATCTAAATCTGATCGAGAAGAGGTAAGACTAAGAGGTCCGTGATACGGCCATATCAATGAATAGAATCAGGCAACGCATTTAAGGCTATCTACTTATTGTGATAAGGTAGTAGCTGCAATGTATTATGTTTATATAATTGAAGCAACTGATACATTGAATAAAATTCCGACTCAACTCAGTGGTCTCCTATTGGACCATTAGAGAATCACAGAAGGCGGCTTCGGCCCTCCACGCTAAATCCCCGCGTAAGCCTTTCCCGACAAGACTGCTCTTGCTACCAATTTAGATAGGCTAAATCACCCATTTAACTTATTTAAGAAGTGAAACAATCAAAAATCTAGTAATTAAAATATTTTTTTTAATTTTATGACTGATTCTTCGGTTATATTGTAGTAGGACTTCAAGCTCCACAAAATATTATCAACAATAAAATTGATAACGATGCTATCTTATACCGCATAAATCTGACATACTAATATTAATATAGTACCAGTATAATAACAATACGAAAACCAGTAAAATCTTCAACTGCCTATTAATATCGAACATATATTTGACGATAAAATAAAATTTCTTCAAGGTAAAAAGTGTTTTACTTTTAAATAAAAAAGAATATCCATATCGATGTGGAAATTTCTAAAAGCTTCTTCTGTTTATTTATAGATAAAAAAACGTCTATATTCAGTACATTGATTCATGGCAGTCTAAAAAGTCCATAGCTGGCCCCATAAAATATTTGTCATAGTTACCATGCTCAACGCCACGTTTTTATGTTTTATGTAAAATCTAGTCTAGCCGTGTTTATTGCTTGTTTAATTTTTTTATTAACTTCTATGACATGTGATGACAAAATTAACTTATTCCAATCAGTATAACGATTATAGTGTTAATTCGTTCTCGCGTAATAATTGTACGTGACAGGTCTCACATATAAGGCTTTTTTAGTTTTTAATAACTATACTGTAAAAACAAGTGACTGAGTTTGTGAAGACTTGAAAATCGATACGCATATTATAGTGTATTGTAGGGTTTAAAGAAAGACCAAATAAGTAAATAATCTGTATATATATAATTCTACTGTACGTGTGTTTGTCACAAAATTCCTCTAAACGGCTGGAACTGGATCGATTTTGATGAAAATTTTATGTGTTTGAGTGGGTACAGTGCCGTCAGTCACTTTTTAAATGCAATACTCTGTACACAGTGACTGATACGGCAGCCAAAGGCTTAACTGTTGGACCCGACAGGTGGCGCCGCTATCGAGATCCAGAAATTACCCGTGCGAAGTCGGGTGGATCGTGGGTTACGTTAAAAAAAAGTGTGAATTGCAATCAGATCATTTCAGCAGATTGAAAGAAAGAACGATACATATTTATTTGTAGCTACTTATTAGCTTATTACATAATTGCATCACGTGTAAATATATCAAATCAAAGTTAATATAGTAATAAATAGCCATTTTATTCACCATTACGCTGTAGTATAATTGACTACAGATTGCTGCTACAATCTAAATAGTACTTGATGTTGTGCACGAATATTTAAAGTTTCATCCAACCAATAATTTATTTTTTATTAGTTAATCTGTAATGTGACATATTCAATTAACACTTATTTCATGTTATTTTACAAGCTGCCAGCGATATACGTAACGCTCGCTTTAACATCCGCGTCGTCGGAGCTATTAAGCTATTATGTATATTTGGCAGTGACGTATTCTATCATACGTGACGCTCCACACGATCCACTATTTGTAGACGCTTCACGGAATCACATGTTCCGTAATTTCACAGATTAAAAATGCACATTATGTTTGTTGGTTAAAGTAATTTGTGCTAATAAAATTAATTTAATGATATTTTTTATATAGTACAGGATGATGAACGAGCACACAGTCCACCTGTTGGTAAATGCATACTGTGGCGCATAGATATCTACATTTATCCTTGACTAAGAATAAAAATGCAGATGCGTGGTCAACCCTGAGGACTAAGATGAAATGCCTCGCTTGCAGTAAAAGGGGTCTCCTGTTTTCTATACTCACCATACGAAGCACAGTAGAGTTTAGCTGCTATCTCACACTGGTATTTTTGTGAGAGCGTGGCCCTACCCCGGTCGAGCCCACCCATTCGTGCTGCAACCACAATATAGCTGCAGCGAGGCTCTACGACTAAAAATATTTTTACTTCTGTGGGTAGAAATATTATTTATCATTTCATAAGAACTCGTTTCTGGTTTGGACATAGGATACTGAGATAGATATAAAAACTTTATTTTTATTTTCAGAGTTTATCGTTTTATGCTTTACAACCCGAGCTTAGTGACTTTGGTTGTACACAGTGTTAACTTAAACCGTATTAAAACACCCAACAATAAAACTATAAATTTGACTTAGTACTTCTTAGGACACGCATTTTATTTATTACCTGATAGTAAGTGGGTACTGTGGGCCATAGACATCTACATCTATCCTCGATTAAGAATCAAAATGCAGAATGCGTTGTCACCCCTGAGGAGGGGTGACACCCTGAGCGCGGTCCTTTTTTCGATTCGTTGTTATTTAAAACGGACACATTAACCATAAACATTATTATTACAGCCCTCCAAAACCCACGTTCATTAAACGTACACCTTAATGTTCTTTAATCCTAATATTTAGTTTTAAATGTTTCTAATGCTAATCAATAACCACTCAAAGTCTGAAGTCGAATTTTGAATCTCCTTGAAAGTTCATTCCTGTTTACATTTAAAAGAAAAACATAAAATGTGTTTTATATTTATATTTTAACTAACTTATCATAAAATTTAGACCTAAAACCTCAAAAGATCATACTCCTAAATTTTCATCTAATTCCATCAGATTCTTATGATGCTGTACATACGAACGGAATAAAATTATAAGGGTTTTTTGTCTTTGGAAGCATAACTGTAAGTTAAGTATATTTACATACATTAAAAACACAGTCAATTAGTCAACCTCTTTTTTCCAAGTTGGGTATAAATATTAATAAAGTGAAAAATTTCGTATCCACAACGACGTAATTAATAAGAATGACTAAAAGAACCTACAGAAGTTCAAGTGCGCCAAGTGTGCTTTGAAAAATTCATTATCATCATAGTCATCAGCTCGTAGTGGATTATCAAATGCGTTTCACTGTTTTACATCACAGATTAGTGACGTCCCTCGATAATGGTTATACGTAAGCGATAACAGTGAATTGAACTTAAAACGCACCGAGTACGTAAACTGACAGGTGCGACAGCTAGATATTGTCATCGCATTAACAGTAAGCAGACTAAAGTCGATTGCTTACAGCTGATCCTGTTACGTACATACTGTATGCATCACGAAAATGGCCGAGATAATTTTTGGCATAACTCTTACGAAGTTTTTAATAGGTAGTAAATATTATTCTTTTTCATATAAATAAAGGTCACAAATGAGCATCAGTTCACCTAATGGTCAGTGGATGCTATGGTCCATGGACATCTACATCTTTCTCGATTACGGTTGCAAAGACATGTATCTATACCGCGTCTACGCTTCGCTACACCTGTAGACTGGAATGCCTAGAAACCTTTAAAAGGATCTCCGGTTCTCCTATCTTATCATAAAGAAAAAATCACTATTATATCATACTGTTATGTAATGCTGCTATTTTATTACTTTTATATTTTGTATCATTTAAGATATCAGAAATAAATAAGATCAAGAAATAATACAAATGTAAAAATACAGCAAACAAAGTATGTATGACAGATCTAAGAACGTTCTTTAAATTTAAAATTGTAATTAAAACTAATTTTCATACTGAAATACTTTACATAATATGTTTATATACAGTCCTTTAAAACACGTGGCGCTAAAAGTAAAAGGACCTAATTACCTTGTAGCGGCGGTGTATAAATATCCACTGCCCCATATCTCGTGGGTGTTGTAATAGGCTGTCGACAAACTGTAATGCAGTTTGGCAGAAGAAAATGTTAAAAAAGTTTATTGTATAAATGGGAAAAAATAAATTAAAAACAAAAGGCGACAGAGGGACACAAAACAGAAGATGGGCACCAGCGCCTTCCCAGTAACAACTAAAAATACCGCCTGCCAGCTGTGGCAACTATGGCAAACATCCCCCTTATGAGGTAAACTATTGGGAGGTCTGTGTTCAACAGTGGAGTTTGATAGGCTGTATGAAAAAAGTAGTTAGAGCTTTACGCGTCACTTCAAAATGTCACTTAATGATAATTTCTACGTATAGTTCCTATAGCACTTATTTACTTACTCACTTTTTTGTACTGCTGCAAAGCAATATCTGAAAGTACTAAAAATAAGGTAGTAAAGGCTTGAACGAACATACCCGCAGCGTGCACCTGCAAGCAATTGACGACAGTTACATTTAATTATTACTACGTGCTAAAGATTCTGTCACCGCCTTGAGCGGGCATGACGTCGACCACGCAAATGTTTGACACAAATACGCATAATGATTATTTATGTTACTCTGAGATCATAAGTTGATGATTGCCTTAAAGGGGTTATATAAGTTTTCACATTCATTTAAATAAAATATTTACGAGTACCTAATAAATAACTAAAGAGAATTTAAAAAAAAGAAAGGAAAGTTTGGAAAATAACTATAAATAACTACTACCAGTAGTAAGTATAATATTCGTTTAGGAATGGTAAATATACCACATAACGTACTTTAGCTATATTTTTGAAATTCATTTAACCGGAAAAAAAACGGCCATAAAAACTTCCCAGATATCCTTTTTTTATGGCCAATTATACAATATTCTTTAGCAATAATTAAAACGACTAAACGTATAAGTAACCAAAGTATGTTCTGTAATAAAATTATATATATACATATACGTACAATGAAAGCTAACAAGTGTTTTGTAACAGCAGACAGGCCCACACAAGCAGCGATATGAGTAACCTATTACAATACGAGTAACCTAGACCTAGATTATAGACTAATGAATGCTAAATAATTATTAATTCTATGTTAAATCTGAATCTGTTGCAGTACGTATTAATTGTTTTTTAACTTTCGTAAATTAAAATGTAATTATTGCGCAAAGTAAAACGTTTTATCATAATAAGCTCCAGCTAGATAATCAATTACTCCATAATATCATCCTGTGGGTGACGTTAGAGACGACCGAGGAAAAAAATATTTTGCAAAATATTCCTGTCCTAAACGTAATAAAAAACTGCGGTCGCCAACTCGCTTGCCAAGCGTGGCAGCTGTGGTAAATATCTGCCTTATGAAGGTGAATCTATGGGGTAGTTATTTTTCAGCAGTGGACTTTCGATAGACTGTAACGGATGGATAGCGGATATTTATGAATACAAAAGTTAAAAGGTATGGTATAAAGAGATATAACTATGTAATGAAACAAATTACGAAATTCTTACAAAATCGTTATATAAAATTAATACCTATATAAAGTTGTTTATAACGAGGATATAATGTCGCAGACAAAAGGTTTAATCAACTGCTTAATTGGATGGCATGCTCGTTAGCTAAATGCCGGGGTTCAATTGAATGCCTAAAGAAAGCTTAGCGAAATCGCTTAAGCCATCTCTTTAAACGAAATTATTAGTTTTCAAGACCATTAGTTCGATAGAAATTTTTATTTGCCAATTATACATATATACATAAACTCTCCACACCTGTTATCAAGAGCATATACCATTTGGCACGATCCTGACACCTCTCTCTCTCTCTCGCTTCTTTCACATCTATCATACCGCATTCATGTTCGTCGGTTAAGGGTACTTTTAATTTGGTCCATCTTTAAGTCTAGGGCGTGCTCTGCCACTTATTCTGCAGCATCAACTTCATACTTATGTTGCCAGTAGGGTAAAATGAGGCTAGGGTGGCACATTCAGAAAGTTGAATTTTTTTATTGTGAAATAATTTACAGTGTAGTGGCATACCGCTCCGAAATATCAAAAATATCCACTACCCCATATCATCCCGTGGGTGTCGTGGCGACAAATATAAACAAGCCAGGAAATCGACAGCAGCGTCTTCCTGATAGCACAACTCGATATTATAAAAACTGAGGTTGCAAACCCGCATCCCAAGCGTGGCAACTAAGTCAAGTCATCTGGACACGTTCTATGTAAGACATTTGTCTTCTTGATGCGAAAAACAACATCGCCCAATTGTGAACACTGTGGAGTTATAGGAGACATACACCATTTATTGATGGAATGTGTTCGATTTGAGTCTGTTAGAAGTAATTTAATAAGAGCCTTGAATTCGAAACGAACCGACGTAGGTTCATATCATAATATTTTATCCCAATAGAATGGCGACGGGTCGAAAGTTCTGTTCGAATCCATGGCCCAAGTTGTATAATAATTAACGTTATATGAGTTAATGATGTATGTTGGGGTCTGATGGGACTGACATACGCTAAGCAGTAAATGTCCCTTATATGATTGTAGAATTAAAAAAACTACGTCAAAATACCCACTATAAGGCTCTACGGGGGCGGCCTATGTTCAGCAGTGGAATTTATAGGCTGTAATGAATAGGAATGTATATATAGTAAAATACAGTATAGACTACGATCAAAACTAAATCTTAGTTTAGCCAGCTAATCTAAAGATTTTTTCATACGAGTACAAGATTAGCCGTAACATAAATATATTGCAAATGGCTACGTATTCAGATAGGCTGTATTCAGACAGTCACCACTACCGTTTGTACGTTAATATTAAAAATGTAACAGATACTTTGATATGGCTTCACATAGAAAAGAGAATGGCAAATTTTACCTCAGTCCTTTCGTGCGTGTGTCGTAAACTTCCTAACGACATCCCTATAAAACTAGCCCAATTTCAGTGTCGTAAAAACGTCGTATTGACTGCAAACTAAAAGTTATTGTTTGTCGACATGAGATAAAATGTATTTGGAGAATTCAGCACAAGCTGTGCTATAAATAGCGAATGTAATGTATGAATTTGAAACGGATCGTTGTTAACAGTTTTCATTTTATACATTGCCACAAAAAACGCGGTGCCAACGACCTCCGCATCTATGAAGACGTGTAAAAATACTCAAATTAATAAATCAAATTTATCGCATCTAGCAATCTGACGGTGAATATATGATGGGTAGATATAAAAAGCAACAGTAGCCGAAAATGGATAAGGGGACGGACTTCTTTCAAGGGATTCAATCAGATAATCGACTACACTCCTATAAAAAAGTAAATTAAAGTTACAGCCTATATATGTCCCACTGCTGGGCACAGGCCTCCGCTCATTTCTGAGAGGGTTTTAGGGCAAGGAAGTGTCCACCGCGCTGCTCCAATGCGTGTTGGCGAACTTCACATGTCTGCGAAATATTTTTTCCTTATTCCTCAGACATGCAGGTTTCCGCACGATGTTTCCTTCACCGACGAGCACGTGGTAAATCAGCACTTAAAATTGCAATTAACAATTTCATTGGTGCCGACGGGGATCGAACCCGGGTTACTCGCGTTCTGTTATATTTACAGTGTGTTATCCATCTGAGCTACCACGGCTCAAACTCACACTACTATAAACTAAAGGGTTTTTCAATAATTTAAAATAATTCTTCCAGTATCACGGATACGACCGGTCAAATTTTCATTGACTCTTCTGCATAGATCCGGCTGAATTGTGCACTGTGTTATGCACCTTTAGTACGTCTGTCGATTGTTGTTTGTTTGCATAGACCGGCAACTTCAAGAAACCCCACAAAAAAGGCTAGCGGGGTCAAATCGCATGACCTTGGTGGCCAATTCACATCACCCTGCGTAAGATAAGCCTCAAATCGCTCATGGAGAATGTCAATCGTGGCGTCCGCTATGTGGCACATAGGTGCTGCTAGAACCACATGTCGTGTAGGTCCATATGGTTCAATTTGGGCCATGAGAAATTGGTTATCATCGTTCTGTTTAAAACGATTAAAAGCCCAGTCAGGCACCGATACACGAACCGTGACGTTATTCTCGGCCGATCTTGCGTTCCTTGAACGTACGGGTGTTGGCTGATTACTTACTGAACCGATCGTTTCAAATTTGGCCACCACGTCTACCGTAAAATGGACACAATGCGCGCAACGTTTGCACTAACGAACACTCATTTTGATAAAAAGTTTTATCATTTGAACGTGCTGTTCAATCGTGTAACTTGCTACGATGATTTGACATAAGTAACTGATAACAAACAAAAGATTTCATAGATGTCACCAAAAGGTGATTTGACTAAAGACCGATTTACACTTCGACAAGTACAGTAGCGAGTTTAGTTACAGGGCAGTTGACAGTAAACGGTTAAGTGGGCAGTAGCGTTCAAACAATGTCTTCGTGGCGAGTTTAGTTAGGGACATTAGTTCATAGAGTTCGTCGGAGTATGACGTTTCAAGACTACAGAATTTTTCTGCTTTTCGTTCAAGAATTAAATGATCCAGTCAGAGAAGCATTAATGGTTGTTTTTAAAGAAGTTTTTAAGAATTTTCATGAGTGCAGCATCTCGAGCAGATTTAATTTTACAATTTGAACTTCTATTACATAAACATTCGTTATATTAATACTCCTGCAAATTTATACGTGATATCTTCCATCCATTTCATTATTAAAACTCAATATAAAACGTATTAAATATTCAATAAACAGATTAATTGGGGTGAGGTGTTAGTGTTCTTTTTTTGTCTCTTTGGTTTAATAAAAAAAAAACCTTCCCGAGAACAAGTACTTAAAATAGTAATTGTGTTGCTATTTAAAAAAATTCAATACTTGGTAGTTTGATAAAAACTAAAAACATGCTTCTGGCTTTATCATCGAACTATACGGACCGATGCAATGCATAGGAAAAACACGTTAAATTAGCGCAAGCTCACACCGTCTTATTACAAAACCTAGTTTATTGATAATATCAGATTTAAACTATGGCTTAAGGAGAATGTTCCCCTTGAAAGAAGTCCCTTAGCCCCGGTGACAGTCTTCGTGAAATTTGAAATTTGCTGTCAATTTGAATACTATACATTTTAGTTTACATATTTCCGTAAGATTTCTTTCGTGAAGATTCTATTTTAAGGATCAGACTGCTTATAAAATACTTTTTGTAATAAGATGGAATAGGTTTATGAGAAGCCGCCGAGGGTTTATTTATATCATCTGCTGTCTCCATTATAAAAGCAGGTCGAAAGACACACACATTATTGTATCGCCATCAAATTTTCATACATTTACAAAGACTCAAGTAGATACATTAACTACAATGATTGAAAATCGATTTGCTACAATTATTCACAGAAATACAACCGAGAAACTTGTTATAAGCTTATTTTTAAAGTGAAAAAGATAGTTGTAACAATTGAAACACAACATGTGCATAAATACTCATAAAGTGATAGAGCTGTCTTTTGAGGCGATATTAGCACAATGAGAAGTCTGGACAAAGGTTTTTTTCGAATTGTGGTAAAAGTAACAAATGACATACAATAAGAATTAGGGGCCATTCATTAATTACGTAAGGATGATTTTATTTGGTGATTTTTAGGGGGGGGGGCGGTTCCTAAAAAGGAAAAGATGGATGAATAAAAGAAAAAAAGAAATAAAAAAAAAAAATTTTTTTTATAAAAAAAAAAAAAAAAAAAAAAAAAAAAAAAAAAAAAAAAAAAAGGAAAGGGGTTTTTTCTTCGTCATTTTTAATCTGTTGCATTATGACGTAGTAGTGCGGACTTTTCTATCCAGGGCGTTAAGTTCAGTCTGAATCCACCTGAGTATGCCAAAGGTATACATGAAGACAGGCATGACCCAACCGTTATATGCGTGTGTCTTATTCACACTAGACAAAAGGCTGTTGAGCACTTTGGTCAAGCGTGCATAAAACACGTCGCAAACTAACTGTTTCATACCAGCCTCATCGATACCGATGTTCTGTGACACAGCCAGGTATCGGTATATGTTTCACCCTCGGAAAGGGTCCTTAAACTGATGGGCATAGATAAGTCTATGCCCTCAGAGTTAGCAACCCTTCCCCTTTCAACATGGAGGACCGCACATTTATCCGTTCCCAGCTCCATTTCAATAGAATTGCTAAATTCACAAGTGATGTTTAGCAATTCCACGAGATGGGAGCGACTGGAGGTGAATAACTTGAGGTCATCCATATAAAAAGGGTGGGTCACTTTTGTACCTCCTTTCCGAAGCTGAAAACCCCTCCCGGAGCCCTCCAGTAAAGTACTAAGAGGGTTCAAAGAGAGGCAGAACCAGATTGGACTCAGACAATCGCCCTGGAAAATACCCCTTCTTATCCTTATGTGGCTCTCCGCAGCCATCATCCGCTCGCACAGATGACAAAGGATCGTACTCCACTGCCCCATACATTGCTCGAGGAAGTCTCTAACTGTACAGTCTATCTTGTACAGCTCGAAGACTCTCTTTAGCCATGTATGGGGCACCGAGTCGAATGCCTTTCTGTAGTCTATCCAGACGGCGGAGAAGTTCCGACGGTTGCGTTTCACCACTTTGCCAATGACCGCGTCAATGAGAAGTGGTTCCTTGGTTCCACGAGCACCGCCCCGACATCCATTTTGAGCGCGCGACATCACCTGATTTGAGTCCAGGTGACGAGTGATTCTCGCTCTCATGATGTTTGTCTTGTATATGGTCGGTAGACACGTGATGGGGCGGTATTTGCTCGGGTCTGTGGTATCCTGGTCTTTAGGAACCAAATGAGTGATCCCAGGAGGCTCGGTAGCGACTTCTGGTTGAGAGCCTCTTGGAACTGTCGCGCGAGCACAGTGTGACACACCACAAACCCCTTCAGCCAGTAGTGATGCAGCCCGTCGAGTCCCGGAATTTTCTAGTTCGGGGCCCTACGGACCACCTCGGCTACGTCATCTGGCGTTATAATGACGGGGTCCTCCGCTTTCCCCAAGCAGCGAATCTCTGCTTCAGATCATCTATGCGCTCCGTCAGTTTTTGCATTATATCCGGCTGGTGCAAACTGACATTTGTCCCAGCAAATGCCATCCTGACAGTGCGCACAATTCTTGGCCTGTTATTGCCTGATCTGAAGCATATCAGTCTGCCGATGAGAGCTCTAGCCTTTGCGATACGCTCCTCAATTCTTTTTCTCGATGCTGGGATAGCGTTATTTGGCCAGTAGCGCGTCCAGCTGTGGAAACCTTGGCGCCTGTGATACGGCAGACTGCCAGCGCGGCGCCAAAAAGAATTAAGTCCGTATCGCAAAGGTCCAAATAGGTCACCAGCATTGGGTATTATTATTATTATTTAATGGGGTATCTATATATTTTTCTCATCTGGTTGGGTTCTATAAATATATAATTATAAATTAAAATGAAAAGATAAATATACATAAATATAATTAAAATAAAATAAATACAAAAATACATAAATAAATAAAAGCCCAGGCAGATGGAAGCCCTCGGCAGGGGAGACCGAAAGGCCGAGGGTTAGGAGGAAAGGGAAGGAAACCGGCGGACGATGCGGGCGGTATCGAGGAGCACCGCCTTCTGCATTTGAGCCCGGAGCGGTCCGTCACGGAGTCTCAGTCGCCTCAGATGACGAGGCTGACTGGGATTACCCCATTCACAGAGACGACTACAGGAATAATTTCGGCCGGCATACCACCCCACATGTCGGTCACCTCGTGAGCCAGGTCTAGATAAATAAATAAAAAAAATCTTTATTTTGTTCGTTTATCTGTTTCGTTTCACGATGTTAAATTGTTTAGCAGTCACACTAAAGCTCGATTACAAAGAAAATTAAAAGTATTACAAGTCCTTGTGTGTTTACAGGTCGAGCCTAAGGCCAACCACCTACGAGTAAGTAAGTACAATCGGTACATTGTCACGTGTGTATCAATGAATGATTCATGATATCTTTCCCGTCTCAGCCTCCGCAGCGCTACAATTAAAATATAATGGTCCAAGCTATAAAACTGATTTTATTAAACCAGCCATGAAGCAATTTATAATACTAAACCAACTTACATAAAATATAAGGAGGTTCTCAATTCTGCTGTATATTCTTTTTTGTATGTTACGCGAGATCTTTGTCAATTGTGAACAGATTTTAATGGCTCTTATTTATTAACTAGGTCATACTTTAGAATTTTATATTTTTCAGAGGTTATATGTTACTATATGTTATTAGACGTGTTTAGCCACACTGCAGCTATTATGGTTGTAGCATGAATGGGTCGGCTCGACCGGGGAAGGACCACGCTCTCACAGAATACCAGCGTAACATAGCACCTTGCTGCTGCTGTGTTTCGTATGGTGAGTGTAGAGAACCGGAGACCCGTTTTACTGGAAACGAGGTATTCCATCTTAGCACTCAAGTGTGACAACGCATCTGCATTTTGATTCTTAAGAGAGGTTAAATGTAGATGCCTATGGGCCACAGCATCACTTATCATCAGGTGGACTGTGTGCTCGTTTGTCAAAAATATTTTAAACCACCCGTGAAGTATAATCTAATATATATATATATATATATATATATATATTATATATATATATATATATATATATATATATTAATAATTAAATATATTTATTAACAGTAAAAAGGACACATAAATTTGGAAAAAATCCAACCCTAAAGCGAATCTCACGCACGAGAAAGAGTTTTCACGAGTGTGACCTTGTACATTCTCGTTTGTTCAGTTACGGTGAGGGACGGCGAGGATATGGCCGCATGATTTCGGACGGATGGATTTTTGTCCTTGTGGTAACGATGCGTGGGCTCCCACAAAATAGGTTCACTTTGATAAATCCAAGAAAATTGAGTTTGCGCTCTTGGTTCCACATGATAAGTTTGTGGTAGTAGGATAACCAAATATACTGCACGCTAAAACGTCTTGCGATAAACTAAACGAAGCGCGACTGTACAGTGACGCACTCGTGTCCACTCGCGAGGGAATGCGAGGCCCTTTGACTCACATACAAAAAACCGAAACGAGCGGGAGCACGCGAGGCGACGCGAGGGGGCCTTGCCTCGTGGGCCCTCGTCGAGAGTGTACAGCCGCCATAAAAGTCGGAAAATACAGGGATGAAGTTTATGCTATAACTAAACGCTTTATAACTAAACACTTTATTGCTTAGTTCACTCAAAAATACGCTAAGAAATTTCAACATAAATGACAATAAAATCTTTGTTATTAGCCAAGTTTATCATAAAAGGCGACTAATGGGATATCGGGCATGTGATTATGTAGTCGTTGGATTGAGATATCACATCTTTACACTGGCACCACATGATCAGCAGTCACACTTATGATAACTAGACCTAATATCATATATTTAGGTATATGCAAATCAACATAATGATAAAGATTCAAAGAAAGTCAAAATTTTCCAAGCTAACATAGGATTTTTGCTGTCCGAAATAAAGAATATTATAAGAAGCACACTTCAATATATTATTTTTAAATGAAAATTATCACCGTCACCACGGTTGGCCTGGAAGAGATCGCTGTTTAGTAATAAGGCTATGTATATATATACAAATTTAAGTTTGTTATGTGTTTTTGTAATATGTATGCAATAAAGAGTATAAATAAATAAAGGGATAGCTGTGCAAGTAAATCGGCTCGTGTAATTAAACGATTAGCGGTGCCGGCCGGCCGTGGCACGACGAGCGCGCTGCTCGCGGTCCAAGCTCGTAAAACGTGAGCTTTTGATGTCCGAGCTTTGTTTACATCGCAATAAGCGCGGTGCTTTAGCTTATTACAGTTCGGTTTTACGCAAGGCCGTTGAATTTGCCGTTTTATTGTAAGTTTTTGTTGATGATTTCCTTAAATAAAGAATTTAATGTCTCAATATAACAAATGTGTCACTGTTTCTTATAGTATATACACTCATTTGCATTATGATTATCATTAATCATTATGCACTTGCAATTTCTTTGGTGTTGCAGTAGTAGTTCATGAGCGGCGGTAGTACTTAGCATCAGGTGAGCCGCAAGCTCGTTTGCCCTCTCTTGTATAAAAAAAATCAAAATACTGGGAGTTTGAATTCTTTCTCTTTGAAAACTTTCGGGAGTACATTTTGCTGATGTTGATCAAAATTGGTTTTAACTTTGATGGGATGGATATTATTTTTAGAAAACATTAGTAACAAAGAAGTATAGTTACCCCTGAGGGCTAAGATAGAATGTCTCACAGCCTGCAACTATAGTGAGTCTCCACAACCTTTCAGACCGGAACTTAGCAGTACAGTCACTAGGTAAGACACAAATAAGAAAAAGCAAAAAATAATTATTTTAACCGAGGTGGCGGTTTGTGCTGCATTTTACAAGTTGACTACTGCGGTGCTGCTAATGACACGGAATACTTGAATTGTGTGGTAAACCTATGTGGAGCTATTAAAAGAATACACCATCACATTTCATTCCGTGGGTCTTACAACACGCGACTTCGAGAAACCTCTGCAATGGCTTGTAATCTGCAATAGATGGCCATATCATTTTGTATATAACCACTAAAATACTTGGACCGGCGTCAGAAAGTATATAGCGTCAAAGATGTAAGATGTCTGATTATGTAAACGGGAAACCCAATTTTTGAAAATCCCCCATACTCTGGTGTTGGCTCATGTTCAAGGGTAGACTTTAACCCAGTTTATATTTTTACTACGACGCCGTGAAAAGTGTAATCATAATTCACCTAAGTAAGGGGTTTTTCGTCAAACGAAAATATATAACAGCACAATAATCTTAAAGTTTTCCTCCCAAGTGGAGAGAAAAATGGCGACGAAGCTGAGATTAATATCGCTTTAGCCGGCCAAGAGTTGCCGGCTCGAGTGCGATCAAAGTAATGAGAGGATGGAGGGGCGGTCGCACGTAGTGAGGTCGCGACCTATATAGTTTAAATGGCACTCAGCGGGATAGAAATTGCTACAAACCTTAATTCCTAAAAGAGCACGAATGCAAGCGTTTTAATGTATGTCACATAGACAGAGTAAAATTTGAAATCAAATGCCAAAGTAGAAACCATAGCTTTTTTGTATAGGAAACGGGTGCCAACCGAACACACAGTCCATGATGATGAGTAGATGCTGTGGCCTATAGACACCACCACACCCATCCTCAAATAAAAATAAAAATACAAATGCGTTGTTAGCCTTTAGAACTATGATGGAATGCCTCTTTTCCAGTAAAAATGTTCTCCGGCTTTAATGTTATCTGATTGTTACGTTGTTCTTTTCGCATGTGAACTACCACCTTTAACATTTTAATCTAAAATCATCGATCACTAATAAAGAACGTTTTCATTAATTTTTTTTAATTTTTAAGAAAGTTTTTATTAGTGATCGATGCTAAAACATATGTAATTTTTTAAGCAACACATTAAAATTAAAATCATCTCTATCTAATACCACAAACTAACGCTAGCACCAGCGAGAATTAGCATAAAACTGAAGATGAAATCTTTGCCAAATGCTCCACAATAGCCGACCTAAATCGGCAACACATCACGTACGAACGAAATGAACGAAAAAATCTAAAATCTCAAGATTTTCAAAAGAAGTTGACAACAAAACACATGTGACGTCAAATACACGTGCACGTGCACGTGCGTAGAAAATTTAAGACCCCCCTTTTTTCCCTATAAGGAATCGATTCCATTGAATATATTATAAATAAACGTAAACGTGGTATAGAAACAAGGGTTCAACTTGTCCAATTAGTGTCGATAGCAAAGATTTTATAGTCAGTTTTACAGTACCTTAATAATTAAGACGTTATGTCTTAAGTTTAACTAACGTGAGACTATTTAAGTTGTACACACTATAGGATTATTTTTTTTACCTGCCCGTGTCTGTGTGTGTGTGTGAGTCAGTAGCGAATCTACTACCAGGTTCCGGTTTGAAGGGTATAGAGAGCTAGGTGGGCCATTCCATCTTAGTCACTATAATGTAGGACTATTTGCAAATTCATAAGTTTATGTAATAAAAAAACTAACTACATCCGTAACCGTAATACCACATCTTTGTAACTTGTGAAATAACTATAATAAATCTTCTTATACCTATTAAATTAGTACACAAAGTAAACGCAAAAATTAATTTTTTGTAGATATCCGCAGTAGAACCAGAGTAACCGACATAGCCCAACAGCGTAGTAAAAGGTAATGTGCCGGTCATATAGCTCAAAGAACCGAAAATCAATTAAGATAAAAAGTTATCAAGTGACAGCCTCATAACGGTAATCGAAGTGTAGGGAGATGATGGAGAGACGACCTGGTAAGACATGCAGGAAATCGATGGACGCAAGCGGATCAAGACCGTGTTTTGTGGTATTGGGAGTTTAGGGACACGTTCAGCCGTGAACAAGTGAGGGACTGTTCTTATGATGATGATAACATGGGGGCTGTGATGATATATAAGCCTAGGTACGGTTAAGACATATTTCATCAGTTTGTTCTGCAATTTTTTTTTTTTACGGAAGTGTAGTGAACTGTGTTTAGTACGCTTTATGTGACATAGCATAGCAGCATAGCATAATCGAAATCTAAAAAAACTGATGGAAAAACTTAGGAAGGTGTCCTTGATACAAATGGTGTCGTAACGCCACAATGCGTCGGTGCGCGCTACAAATAAGACTAGAATACTAAGTGTGTGCTCTCAAGTAAATTTTTTTGTTCCGTTCAACTTGTATATAACGACCTATTAAGTTACATAGAGTGTTTTATTTATAAACTTTTTCTGAAAAAAAGCTAGCTATTATGGATATAATTAGATCTCATGCTTTTAATCATTTTAGCAAAGCGGGTATTTCTACATAAGGTGTTTTCGCTTTTGTAGAAATACCCGCTTTTCATTTTCCTTACTGAAAAAATTACTCGATCAAAATAATATTTGGCTGTAATGTAAAAAAACACGCACTTTTGAGAACTAATAAATAATGTACAATAAACAATACTAGAATCATGTAATCGTAAAAAAAAACGATGGTAAAGGTGAATAATATCTACAAATGCTAAAAGTTTTTTAAATGTATTTAGTATACATAGTATACATAGTACATTCGCTTAATTGATAAAGTTTTGTATTCGAACTGATTGTTTTTTGTTTCTTATAGCCCAGTACCTTATGACAAGTGGTTACTGCAGTTAATTGACACCTGAACCCTTCTTTTCAAGCAAAGAAGGCTGTAGATGGGTTGTAACCTTTGAGGACAAAGATGGAATGCTTTATAGCCTGTCATTATACTGGCTCCCTATACCCGTCAGATCTGAACACCGCAGGGCAAGCATTTGACAAACGAACTTGTAGACAGAAAAGGACTCCTAGCACCGATAACCACCTATACCTTATAGCTAGTGATATAGTATGACACAATAGATGGAATTTTTTATAATCAACAAATAGACGTGGACACAGACCAGCAATGTGTTTGTGTTGGTGTTTTGGCTACAAGGCCTTCAGTCACCGCTTCAGTCAAAAGGAATACATCAAACGATGTTATACATGTTATATTTCCGAAATATGCTAACATATTTTTTACAATATGTTGGTGCGTTACATTACGATGATTTTGGAGGATTTTAATGGAAGTTTAAGACAGTAGACATTCGATGAGGATAGTATCTCAAGTTCGCAAGGCGCCTTTATCAAAATAATTTGAGCTTTTCATAACCATCGTAGCACTTCTTTCAGTTTCCACTACAAAAAATCGCACCATTTTGACGCATTAAAATTCAAACCATTCTTTAAACAATAACGGGAACAACAGTCCGCCGGCGGTAAAATTCCCGCCAAAAAACTCAATTGTGCAAGTGTGTCCAGAATATTGATTGATTTCGTTTTGACATTTGATATTTACTTTTAGTGTATTGATATCAGTAATCAGCGTAGGTTATAAGTCCCTTTTATAATTTAATTTATTTTTGTTTACAAAATATTATGAAAATGAAAAAGCACAACGCAGTTGCGGAGTGATTTCTATCAGAGTCGGCACACGGCATTATACGACGAGTTTGATATTTTGATTTAATCTTACATTACAAAGAGGCAAAAAAGGGAAATTAGTTTTTTTAGAAAACCATTATTTGACCTTTTAATTTAAACCTTAAGAAATTGTTCTAAGTTAGAGATGCTGGGCGTGTCTCTTAGCCTATATCTAAATTGTGTCATCCGACACTCGAGAGGCGCCGTCTCCGGGATGATATACGGATTATTTCATCTAGCAGTGAGCATACGGGCGGGGCGGCTATGAAATACTACTGCTTCGTTGCTGGAGATAAGGCTATATTCTGCCTATTTTATTTTACACAAACACGATACCCCAAAATTGAAAGGATCTATGTGACTAAGAATAATGAAAGTAAATTATGTGCAATTTTTCTTTTTTAACATTATTGAAAAATTCCAAAACTGAATTATACAAAAAGTCGAAAACTGATTATTTTTGGCCCACCCTAGGTTTCAACCTCGGGACTTTACGATGAGTAGTCGCGTTCAAGACCACTAGACCAACACAGTCTTATATTATTATGTACTATAATTTTTAAACAAATGTAGAAATATGACTCCAATCGGTCAAGTTGTCCAAAAGTTACAACAGATACAGATGCACTAAAAATATTTATGTATATGTCGTATATATTGTATTTATATAAAAAAATGTTTAAGACTTTCCATAATACTTATAAAAAATTATAACAGTACACAATTAAACTACGAACCACGACCTACAGATGTCAAAATGCAGATGCGTTGTCACCCCTGGGGCCTAAAATGGAATGCCACGTTTCCAGTCACAAAGTGTCTTCGGATCTCTACACTCACCACACGAACCACAGCAGTACTAAGCTGCTATTTCACGCTGGTATTCTGTAAGAGCGTGATCCTTTCCCGGTCGAGCCGACCCATTCGTGCCGCAACCATAACATAGCTGCAGCGTGGCTCTACCGCATACAACTATGCTGCTGAAAATCCACAACATCTGCATACAATTTGGTGGACTGTGCGTTCTACTGTGCTATGTGCAATTAGTCTTATCAACCAATTGAACAGTTACGATATAGCGGATTCGAGAACTCTTAGAAAGTCATAATTATCTCGTTATTGCTAACTACAAATATAGGGCAGACCGGGGTTGGTTGACTATAGGGGTAGGTTGACTAACTAGCAAAAACTCGTCCAACGCAATAGCCTTGAGCTAACCAGTGACATACGAACGTTCGGACCTCCACCAGCTCAGTCACCGGGAACGCGGCGCGGCGTCGCGCATGCACGTCGTTTGTGAGTCACGTAAGTAATTATTTTTGTTGCAATGTTATTTGTAATAATGCCTATTTATTCATGGTTATTGTTTGTCAAAGCATTTATAACGAATGTTTGATCCATGTTCTTTCTTTTATGTGCTATTTATTCTATTTGATTTCGTCGCAGTTTTGAGATTATGACACATGCTTAAAAATTAAAAGGTGGTTTGGGGCTAGTAGACTAATGTATAACGGGGCTGGTTGACCACCTTGTCAACCAGCCCCATCATGTTACGGAAATTCCACACATAAAATGAAGTCAATATTTTTGAAATTTTATCTGAAATTTTGTTGTTTCAGGACCATGCGAACATACAAGAGAAAGACTGATAAAGGGAGCGCACCCAAAGATGTAATAAATAGAGCATGTCAGCAAGTTATATTTGACGAAAATAGTATTAATCCTACGGCGAAAAAGTTTACTATACCGTATAAAACACTACAACACCACGTCGTAAATATGAAGAAAAAAATTAGAAAAAATCCTGAATTATCGAAAATCGACTCAACTTTGGACAGCGTTGGCTACAAAAGAAATAGACAAATATGTGACGAAGAAGAGCTTGCTTTGGAGAGTTACTTGAAGAAAGCAGCGCAGACATTTATTACGGACTAACCCCTTATGAAACCCGAAAGTTTGCGTATGAATTTGCAAAAAAAAAAAAAATAATAAATCCGTACCTGACTCATGGGATAAAAAATTGGTTGCTGGTGAAGATTGTTTGGGGCATTTTCTTAAACGTCATCCTGCACTTTCTATAAGAACTCAACATGTGTAAATGGAAACATATTGTTCTATGAATGCAAAAATTTCACGTCCGATTTAGAAGACTGATAGTATCGATCTCAAAATAAATAATTTTATTAATACCAAATAATAAATTTTATAATTATATTAGTTAGACAGGATTGTTTGTTACCAAATGGGTGAAGTTTATGAGAAGTTATTTCGTTTAGTTTTAAATATTTAATAAGAAAGTAGTTAGTTTATTTTTAGGTACTCGAATTACCTAATGTTGAAACGTCTGATCGTTTATTCTTGTAATTTAATGTGTTTGATTGAATTGGTGGAAGCTCGCTTATTGGTTTCAATAAAAGAAATGAGTAATGCCTACATTTTTCTGTCTTTTATCCTATATCCTCGTAGGTTTTGTCTTTACAACTTCATAGGTCAACTTACCCCAGGTGACTAGTCAACCTGCCCTACTATACAAGAACTGGCCTGTACTCTATATCATAATGATTAAAGTGATTGTTGCCACTTTTTTCCAAAGCTTAACAGTATATCAAATAACTGAACTCATTTTTAAATTAATATACTCTAATGAAATAAGAATAGATAGCTTTAAGCTGAAATTTGGTCAACCAGCCCCGGTCTCCCCTACTATTTTAAACAAATTAAATTTGCTAATAAAATAAAGCGCAACGTCGTTATGTTAGTACGTATGTACATATTAAGCAAATTTGTTTCGACACATAATCACTAAATGTAATTATATTACAAAAATATTAAATAAAATTGGCTTAGTAATGCAATGGCAAAACGTTTGGTGGCGTTATTATTATATATAGCAGCGCGGCGGACACTTCCTTGCCATATATATATATATATATATATATATATATATATATATATATATATATATATATATATATATATTTTTTATATATAACAACAAATATAAGAGTTGCTCAAGTTAACAGTTCATACAAACAAAATGCGAATAAAGAGGTTTCGTTTTTGTGAGGCAATGCGAATCTTTGAATGGTGAAAACTTATTAAGCCGTATCAACAGCGAGTAAAATACGTCTGTCTGTAGTAGCACGAGAGCGGAACAGGAAGTTCAGCGGTCTCGGTCGAGCGCCCTCGCAATACACAAGGCGTGTAATGAGTAGTTTATTCAGGCTTTTTGTTTAGCCCTTTAAAGTTTTGCGGTATTGTGAAATAAGCAGCGCGGTTGAACGTTCTATTGCACTTTTATTTTATTTATCTAAAATATTTAAATCTTGACATATACCCACCGCCGGATTAACCACGTAGCAAGAGTAGCAATTGCTACGGGCCCCGCGCAAAAGGCGCTTATCCAAATCTGTCCATCACCGCCTAAGCGTAATTTTCCGAGTAAAACTTATTAAGACGGTATATTGAATTTACTTGATGTAACAAAAACGTAAAATGTTTCAAAAGACAATCGGTAAGAGATTATTTTGTTGGCGAAAACGAAACACAGAATCTCATACGGTAAACGCACAAGTTTTAACGACCAATACACAGAATGACTCGGTTCTCATAGGTACCAATAATGCGGGAAGATCTGTTTACGACTTTGCCTTGGCTTATGGTCTAACAAAACAGGTCACTTCATCCACGCAGATTGCAGGTGTCTTCTGCTGAACTCTCTTCCAGACGGCTAGCAGCTCTCCGTTGATACCCCTCTTGGCTTTTCGGACCATTTATTGTTCCGGAGTACAGTCACCTCCTTGTTCTCCAAAGTAATAGAATCCATTATTAACCGCAAGCTCATGCGGTACCTTGAAGAGCATTAGTTGATAAGTGATCGTCAATACGATTTTGGTCGAGGTCGCTCAGCTAGTGGTCTTTTTGTCTACCTGACTCACCGATAACCGATGGGTTGAGGCAGTCGAGACCAAGAGGGAGGCCATGGCGGTTAGTTTGAACATAGCGAAAGGCTTCGAGCATACACAAAGATGACACAAAGCGCTTCTTTTAAAGCTTCCTTCTTATGGACTTACCGGGAAATTATGCAAATGGGTCACCAGTTTTCTCACAGATCATAGTATTAAGGTCGTAGTCGATGGTGCAAACTCCGACTTCAATTCTGTGAATGCTGGTGGTCTAGAAGGTTGCGTGCTACGTACCCTGTACCTTCTGCAAATCAATGATGTGTTGCATACTAGTAATAATCATTGTTATGCAGACGACAGCACTGGTGATGCATTATGCACTGACCATGCCAATATTTCTCGGGGACACTTCGTCGAGTGTCGGAACAAATTTGTGTCTATGTGAGTATTTGTTGAATAAAGTCGCGGATTGGGGTTGTCTAAAGTTTAACCTCCAAAAACCACAGGTTTCTGCGTTTACCTCAAAAAATAACCTCTTCGTTGCATCTCTTCGATTTCAGGGCACACACCTTGTTACCCCAGTTAGCGTCAGAATCCTTGGCATCGACATTTCGAGAGACATACAGTTTCGTAGTCACTTGGATGGGAAGGTTAAACTGGTATCAAAAAATCTTAGTACTCAGTAGATCGAGACCGCATTTCATGCCGGACCATCGCTTGTAGCTTTAGGCACCTTGCATTTCAATGCATTATAACGCATATACCACGGAGAGTGCTCAGAGGAAATTTTAGGGTTTATTTTAGCTGCTGAATTCCAACATCGTAACATTATCACACATCAGAACTCGAAATTTCATACTCATTATCTGGATGGCTGGCGGTCCACTACTGTGCGATTTACGTGGAATATTCCGTTTCTCACAACCAAACTGTGGAATTTATTGTCACTTTTTTCGGACCCATACGACAAACTTATGCCCATAAAGGAAAAGGACCCTCTTAATTTGAAATATAAAACAAACGATTGTAAACTGTTCTTTTTAAGTACTACTACTTTTCTTGTTTTCTAGGACCGAGGTATTTTCCGAACCAGTGGTAAATTAAACATAAGAACGACGTTCAATAACTATTATTTATAATCTATTTGGAATATAAAAATCTATTTTTTTTTTTTTTTTTTTTTTTTATAGAATAGGCTGACAAACGAGCACACAGTCCACCTGATGGTAAGTGGTTGCTGCGGCCCATAGACATCTACATCTATCTTCCATTACAAATCAAAATGCAGATGCGTTGTCACCCGTGAGGACTGAGATGGAATGCCTCATTTTCAGTAAAAAGGGTCTCCGGTTCTCTACACTCACCATACGAAATACAGCAGCATTAAGCTACTATTTCACGCTGGTATTCTGTGAGAGCGTGGTCCTTCCCCGGTCGAGCCGACCCATTCGTGCTACAACTATACTACTAATATAACTGCAGCATGGCTCTACCACGTAGAATCTATTTCTATAGAATCTATAGAATCTATTCTATTAACTATGTAAATATTCTATATTTACATGGGCTGAGATTAAAAATAAAACCTATTAACCGTAGACAGAAAAATCTATAGACAAATTGACGCCTTCTTTCGCATTCGCACACGAAAAAGATTTATGCATACGTCTTGCATAGAAAAGAGACAGAGCGGTGTGATTGTTTGTCCCTTTCTCCGTGCCGGTTTTTTGTTTAGCAAACTACACTTTGCTAAACAACTTTGACAGTTTGTAGCGATCTAAGGAGTTGATTTAAGTGAGAAAAAAGTGTTTTGTGAGCTTAAGATTGGTGAATCTTGTCCAGTTCAGATCCTAGAACAATTAAAATTTTTATCTAAATATGTTTAAAAGTCATAAAGATTATTGTATAATCTAAAACTACGTTATCGTCCTTTCTCACTCGAGGCCACGCCAATCATCAGTCTATAGGTTTCTCTGTCTACGCTATTAACCCAGCTAAGAGGTTTTTTAATTAAGATTTTTGGCTTGGATGCGTGTCCTTTAAGCCATAGTTAAAAGAGGCACATTTTCCTATCGTAGCTTATACCGGTGTTCAATATATAGATAAATTATAAATGTTGTAATGTGCTTAAGATATTATGTATTTTGTTTTGCTACCAACGAAATCTATTATGTAGTAGTGTAAACTTGTCTCTGCGTGAATGTCTATGATAGTCTATTAAACGAAATAAAGTCTTACTTCAGTCTTGACAGCCGAACATGTTAATTTTATGCTTAAATTTCTCAATTATGTACGAATTACAGTAGTAACTTATGTATAGATATTAATACTTGAGTGGTGTGATTTGTCATCTTATAATTAAGATAAGGTTGTTATTTGTAATCTAAAATAAAGTTGTGAGTATTGTGTAACAATCTATACTGAATAGAAAAACTCTTTATAATATATTAACGAGTAGAGAAAATGTTTTCAAGACGACAAAACGTAGAAGAATCACTACTAAGCTACTAACTGTTTATTACTACAAGATAATTTATTCAAAAATATTGTAATTTTATCATAGATTATCAAAAGAAATACAACCAGTAGGAAAATTGTTAAATAATGTTTATTTGCTTATGTATATGATTTCTTATTTAAACTTTTCTTTAATGTATTCTGATCGCTTGTTTTGTCACAACACAACCTCTACAGTCTACACGTACAATCGCATTCAATATTCATTAATTACAAAAACATTCCTTTCGTTAGTAACTTTTGGCTATTAAAAATAAGCTTTTCTATAGGCGTACCGCTTCCGAGTTGCATTGTTTGATTGTGTAGTCCCTTTGTTATATAAACACTTGGCATATTCTCGGTATGCCGAGTGAAGTTGTCGTATATGGCTTTTCTGGGGTAGAGGTTAAATTCGAAAATTCCTTAAAACTCAGTTTTTTTAGCTATTACCTCAAACTAATGCAAAAGTTTTTTTTGCTTTTTTTTTAGAGTAGTCAATTAAAATACTATTTCGCAAAACGCATCTTTTTGAGAAAAAAATTATAACAGTCTTCATCACAGTTACTTAAAAAATAAACAACTTATATAACGTATTTTCAAATAAAAAATATGTAATTTTACTTAAAACGGAAAACCTAACGAGTTTCCAAAACATTACTAAAAGTATCTAACAAACTTAAATTAAAATTATTAATTAAATTAATGATGATAAAGTAATTTATTAATCCAGATGTTCACTACCCGCTTATTAATAACAAAACTATTTCAATGTACCAAATATGGATAAGACAAAAATCGATTGATAAAAAATTCATTACGATAACGCCAGTATTTTGTCCGTATACGTAAGTCAAGCAGATACGCGCGCTTATAAAACAAATTCATTTGAGTTGCAACCCGCAAGTCAATAAAATTGCTTTCGAAACAGTCCTTGATAACCGATACCAACCGATAATACGAAGAGATAACGCGATGCAAAACAACATTCCGCAACGGCCTCTTTTGGTTTAACTGATTATAATATTCGTAGCATTTGACGGCACGGTACCGCAGTGGCTAAGCGTTTGCGAAGCGGGTTCGTATCCCGCATGAAACAAATATATAATACAGGAGCATATCCAAGTATTGGGGAAACGTTTTTTTTTTAAACAAAAAAGAACAATGGAGATAGTTATACTATGTAATTCCTTTTATATATAAAATTGCGAGCGTACAGCAATATGGAATGTCTCTACGTTTGTAATTATTCTGAACACAATAGTGCACGCACTGTCCATTAAAGTCCATTGCTGAACATAATAATCCTTCCATAGATTGCTTCATTGGGGATATTTGCCATAATGGCCACGCTTGGCAAGCGGGTTGGCAAGAAGTTTTTTAATTTTAAGTTGTTATTATTAGGAGGACGCTGGTGCCCGTCTCGTGATTTGTTTCCCCTTACGACATCCACGGGATGATATGGGGTGGGGTAGCTACTAGCTACGTCTGCTTATCGGAAGAAAGAGGTGTGAGGGTGGGAGTCTTACCACCTATTGTGTGTGTAGTCACCAGAAAGAAAGAAATTTTGATTTGATTTATCCTAGTATATTTGTTATCTTTTGTCTTTTTACACATACTTTTTAGTTCGTGAACATTCTACTACCAGACATATTGGCCGATTTTAGAAAACATATGCACAAGTTTCACAACAGTTCAAATGCAACCAGTATTTTAATAAATGTTGGACTTAAACTACCCTTTTTAAGGTAATTGATAGAATCAGGCGTTATTTTGCGGAAATCCATTATAATAAAGATATTAATAGTTACTTTGCAACCATCCGCTCAATTAACTAAAATGATGTGTCTTACCTAGTTTGAAGAGCACCTCCCGCCCTCCCTCAATTGCGTGCACTAATCCCGTCACCAGTAATCCCAGCTCTACTACTCCCAACACCACTATTCTATGAAGACACACCATCGACGACAATACGACACGTGTTTCGCCTCTACACGAGGCATCTTCAGGAGATGTAGACTCTACAGTGGCTGACCGATAAGGTCAGGTATAAGACACATCATTTTAGTTAATTGAGCGGATGGTGCAAAGTAACTATTAATATCTTTACTTAAAGTACCCATTTGCTCCCACATAAAACACAAGATATCCCCGTCATGTAACCGACAGATAACGTTAATAATCAATGTCAGGGGCGCGCTTTTTTGTTCGGAAATATTAACCCGAGCGGAATTGACACGTGACGAATGATAAAAACATTTTTTTACGAAAACGAACGGGACGTTTTGTGCGACGCACGTGAGGTGTGCCAGCGTCACGGAACTAATTCGACGGTGTTGCATAACAAAAGAACTACAGACAGTTCACTTCGCTTTTGTAAATAAAACGGACCGTAAAAACTTCGTGGATAGAAGGATATAACTAAGCAATAAACAATAAACTTTATTGATATTACTGTAGCGTCAGAAATTGCAATATAAGAAAGAGTTTCTCAAAAAGAACTAAAGCCTTTTAGATTACGAAAAACAATTCAACGATTGATTCGTGAGTTTGAATCCCGCACGGAACAATTAGGAGGTTGGTCTTAAAAATAACTTTTTCAGGTCTGGATGTTTGTCTATGTGTGTTTTAGTATTTAAAACATACATTACACATTGACAAGATAAATGTACCATGAGGTTTCATAAAAAACTTGGACTAGAAATGTATTCGAAATTAAGATTTCACAAAAAATTTGGTGTAGTGCAAGAGAATGGTATATGGCGATGTAGTTGCAAACATACTCATATATGTAATAAGACTTTCATGTATCATTATGATCATCATCATCATTATAGCCCCTCACAAGTCCTATAGCAGCTATATTCTTTCATGTATGGACATGTCAAACTAAAAAGATTGCGATGGGTCACGTGTCACGGCATCGTCCACGGTCACACGTGGACGATGCCGGGGATACCGAATCACCTTTTAGCAAGTAATCCCAAAGAACCGAGAAGTTGGTCAGAGTAGGCAGGCATGCCAAAACAGTTTTTTTATAATACTGTAAAGTGACTCACTAGAGTCCAGGACCATTTGCAACCAACTTAAAAAAGGGACCTCCGAGGAATAAGAAGGAATGGCTCACAGCCTGTAATTATTACATAAACACTCACGCCTGTCACCCAGAGGGGTAGGCAGAGACTACAGACTTCCATTTGGCACGATCCTGACACACCTCTCTCGCCTCCTTCACATCCATACACCTACGCATGCATGCTCGTCGGTTAAGGGTACTCCTAATTTGGCCCGTTTTCAATAAATCGCCAATTTGGTCGATAAATTTTCGCCTAGGACGTCCCTTTCCGACTCTGCCATTCACTTCTGCAACATAAATTTTCTTTGTCACTCTTTCCTCATCCATTCTTTCCACATGACCAAACCACCGAAGCATTCCTTTCTTAATCCTGGTCACAACATCATCTTGCAAACCACACTCTTCTCTTATCACACAATTTTTCACCCTGTCATTCAGATTCAGCCCTAACATACTCCTTAACGACCTCATTTCTACTGCATTTATTCTACTCTCGTGCTTCTTCTGCCATACCCAACTTTCACTACCATACGTTAAAGTAGGGACCAACACAGCATTGTGAATTGCCATACGTGCCTTTTTTGACACATTTTGACTCTTCACAATAGAGTGCAGGGCTCCATTTACTCTGTTTCCTGCGTTCACTCGTCGTTCTATATCCTTATCATATCTCCCATCCCTGCTAAATACGCAACCCAAATATACAAACTCATCTACTTGCTCGATCAACTCCCCTTCTATTCTTATTTCACATATCGTTTTACTTTCATCTCTTTCAAAAACCATAATTTTTGTCTTACTTGCGTTCACTTTCATACCCCTTTCTTTTAATGATCTGTTCATTAATGTAACCATCATTTGCAACTCAGCCGCCGACGACGCAAGAATAACTTGATCATCGGCGTACAAAAGGCATTTGATGGTTAACTCACCCATTCTTAATCCGCATTCTTCAACTTTCAAATTTTGCAAACAACTGTCCATAAATAGGTTGAACAACCACGGGGAAGCCACACAGCCCTGTCTGACACCTTTATGGATGCCAAACCAGTCCGAGTAGACCCCGTTGATCCTAACACAAGCACTAGAGTCCCTATAAAGAGATTCCAATGCCTGTATCAAGCCAGCGCTCAACCCAAATGAGTTCAGTGTTTGCCATAGCACATTCCTATCCACTCTGTCATAGGCCTTCTCCAAGTCCATGAACGCACAAAAAACCTTTTGGTTTTTGGCCAAAAACTTCTCCGCGATCATGCGCATGGAGAAGACTTGATCTGTACATCCCATTCCCTTTCTAAATCCCGCTTGCACATCCCAAATTTTTCCATCGGTTTCTTTCATGACCCTTTCAATTAGTACCTTGGCATACAGTTTTCCCACGATGCTAAGAAGGCTGATACCGCGGTAGTTTTTACAGTCCTGCTGCGACCCTTTTCCCTTATATACTGGGACTATCACGGCTTTGCACCAGTCTCCCGGTACCCGCTTCAGTTCCCAGCATAAATTAAACAAGGTGTGCAGCAGGCCTGCCACCACTTCCTCTCCAGCCCTTAGCATTTCGAGTGAAACTCTATCATATCCGGCAGCCTTACCTGCTTTCATGCTTCTCATTGCTTTCATTATTTCATCTATACTTATCTCGCTACCTTCTTCCTCTTCTTTCGGAGTTCCTATTTCATTCAGTTCATACGTTGTCTCCTCACTCATAAACATGCTTTCAAAATATTCCTTCCATCTCTTTAAACTCAAAACTTCATCATTCAGAATATAGCCATTCTCATCTCTTATAGCATTCATTATAGGCTGTTTTGAACATCCCCTGGCAGTTCTTACGAGTTTCCAGAACATTTTAATATTTGCCTGGAAGTTATCCGATATTCTTCTATCTTTCTTATCCGTTCTTTCTTGCTTTTTCTTTTCAACTACTTCTTTTACTCTTTTATTTAGATGTCTAAAGACTGCCTTTTTTCTTTCAAAATCATCATTCGTACCGCTTGAATTACCAGCCTTAGT
The DNA here is from genome assembly GCA_907164705.1 of Parnassius apollo. NCBI lineage: Eukaryota > Metazoa > Arthropoda > Insecta > Lepidoptera > Papilionidae > Parnassius > Parnassius apollo. The sequence continues at coordinate 5,023,276 of CAJQZP010001459.1, read as the reverse complement.
TGCTAGTAAATCTAGCCATGCTCTCTTCTTTGCTTCAACTTCCGTACGTATCTCATCATCCCACCATAACGTATTATTTTTCCTTTCATTCTTTCTTTTACTAACACCACATACTTCGGTAGCTGCATCTACTAAACCTTTCTGAACATTTTGCCATACATTCTCCAAGTCTAACTCATTCATACATAATTCATCCAAACCACTTACGTTTTCTTTCAGTCTACATTTAAACTTGTTTTTCTCACCTTCATCTTGTAATCTTTCTGTTCTAATACGCTGTAACGCAGTGGTAGACACGGATGACCGATGGCGCCACCGCCTGAATAGACCATTAATTCGGCATAAAACCAAAAAATGATCCGTTCCTACGTTTGACCCCCGGTAAACCCTTGTATCCACCACTGCGCCCCTCAATCTTTCATCCACAATTATGAAATCTATCATGCTTCTATCATCACCTCTTTCCCAAGTGTACATGTGAATCCTCTTGTGGCGAAAGAAAGTGTTCGTCACAAAAAGATTCTTTTCCATACATACAGTGAGGAGGCTTTCACCATTCTCATTTATACTTTCATCACCAAACGTTCCCAATATCCTTTCATAACCAAGCCTCCTCACCCCAACTCTTCCATTAAAATCTCCTAGCATAACAACATTTTCATTTCCCTTACATTTCATTAATACCATCCTTACCATTTCCCAAAACTGCTCTCGGATATGAGTGGGCTTAGACATGTCTGGGGCGTAGACCCCTAGTACAAACAACTTCTTTAAGCCCACTTTCAATCGTATCCATAGCAGTCTTGGGCTTACACATTCATACTCTTTCACACATTGCACCATTCTTTCTGATAGGATGATCCCTACTCCCTGGCATGCCCGCTCGAGCTCGTCTACACCAGACCAGTATGCGGTATACATGCCATGTGTAGTGACATCCTTCCCCTTCCGTTTCGTCTCATTTACACATAACAAATCTATTCCTCTATCATACATCACCTCGCATACTTCACCCATTTTATCATTCATTGCTCCACATACATTCAACGTAGCCAGACGGGCCTCTGCAATCCACTTTTCGCCCCTCCGGGAGACAGAACGTGACGGGTGGCGAGCCTCGTCGCCGCCCGTCACTATTACTAGCTCTCTAGACCCTCCAGACCGTAACACATCACTGCAAGTATAGCTATTTGACTGCAGACATAGGTAAAAGGGTGTGGTAACCACCCAGATGGACTTCTCCGCAGAAAAGGAGTTCAACCACCTAGCAAAAGAGCGTTGGCATAGAAACCTGGAAGTAAGGCCCTAGATAGAGTGCAGTGGCAGGAAATATTTAACCAAGGCGAGGCTTATAAAATGCTTTTTGAGATCATTTAGTAGCGTTACTAGCAGCGGTTTGAAGCAACACTTAATTTTTATATATCATACCAGCGGATACCTACACTAAAAAAGAAATACATTTTGTTTAAATCTTGGGAAAAAATTGATAGTTTTTTTTACATAGTGCCTAAAATTATTTTAGTGGCCTAATACCATCTTCGCATTACTGGCTTTCTAACGAAATCGATTTGGGGCACATCGGTTGGTTGGTCCGGATCATCGGATGGCTTCAAAGTCTTTAACGGACATAAGTAGAAACATTTTTTGCGTTTTATATAGATAGATAAAAAAAATTCAAAATGGCACACTAACCCTGATTTCAAGCAATATACTATTCTTTGGCACTTAATCAATCCATTAAAATCCTTGTCTCGTATTGTCGAGTCAAAAATGATTCCTTACAAATTTATATACCATAGAAATATAAATAGGGGGACTCAGGCAACAAAAGCCAGGATGTGGTATTACATCATGATGACCTCTAAAGCCCCCATAGGGTACTCGTTCCCATTACGAGAGAGTAGCGGAGATCGTCTTGTTCGCCCCGATTTACCTTTTATTACCACATCTGTTCTTAGCTACTCGCCGATTGACGGGGGTAAAACATAAACCAGAACCTTTAATACAAAAAATTTATTTTCAAATAACTTCTTTTTTACCACGTGTTTAATTTAATTTATTCATATTTCTTTTATAGAATAGGATGACAAACGAGCACACAGTCCACGTGATGGTAAGTGGATGCTGTGGCCCATATAATCTCAATTCAATCAATTTATCCTCGATTAGGAATCAAAATTCAGATGCGTTGTCACCCGTGAGGATTAAGATGGAATGCCTTGTTTCCAGTAAAAAGTGTCTCCGGTTCTCTACACTAACCATACGAAACACAGTAGCATTGAGCCGCTTTTCTACGCTGGTATTCTGTGAGAGCGTGGTTCTGCCCCGGTCGAGCCGAGCCATTCGTGCTACAACTATAATATATTTGTAGCATGGCTCCACCACGTAAAAATATTTATTATATATTTCATATTCTTAAATTATCATCAGATTCTAAGCAGAGTTCAAAATTTGATGTCTCAGGAAGTTAGTTTAAAATCAATTATTAAACTCGACCCGAACAGACATACACAAATGCAGGTTAATAAAAAGTGGTAAATAGAAGACAAAAGCAGAATTTGATTCTAACAAGCAACTAATGACAAAATGTACTTATTATCTTATCTTATCTTAATATACGGATGGACACGTACAGAAAAGTGTGTCATATTTCTATTACGTCTAAATTAAGGTTTAGTTGGGGTGACGCTGCTTCCAGTGCCATAGAATTTCAATCAAAGTTCCATTTATTTAAGAACAAAATGTCATTATTACAGATGAATTCCGAGAATTTATGGCATATTTTCTTGAAAGAATAAAAAAGGAGAATCGCACCGCGGTCGTTCATCCATTGCGCCGACGTTCACATCGTAATATAATAGATTAAAGGTCTGAATCCCTACCGGAAGTGCTGCCGTGGGTACCAATTACGCTGTGACGTGCAGATTTCGCTCTCATATGTTCTGTGTCAGTAGCGGAGATGGGAATAGATTACCGCTAAATTGAATAGGACATAAATAGTGTTGGGTTCTTTAAACCATTTTTTAACCCTTCTGGTTATTTTTATATAAGTGGGAGTCTACATACTTCGGAATACTGAGTGTTTAACGTGTTCGTTTAATAACAACAGTTAAAAATACTGTCTGACTGATGACTGAAATCTCGAAATGCTATTGCGAAATAAATGTAAATACTTGTACAGTAAAACAGTTCACAATAGTTGCCGAATGGTGGCTTTGATCAGTTAATCCTAATATTTTTATTTACAGACAATATTGGCTACCTACAGCTTGAAGAGAGCTTCCATATGAGAATAACTTAAGTGGCAGAAGAACATTTACTAAACAACAAATCCTCGCAAAACCAATCCCACCCAGGATTTAACTACTACTGTAATCCTACTGATACTAAAAAGAACATTTAAACCTCAATAGAGCAGACGACAGATATGCTTGGGATCCAACAACTTATAAAATTAGATCCATACACAAGCATACCACCACAAGTGTTCAATATTATACGAGCTCGTTCTGCGTAGATCAGATTAGAAATTTTAAAAACTGAAGGAAAATCGGGTTACCAATATAACATTACAACATTAACGCTTCCATTTCCCCCGTAACCATGGGTGCTGTAAAACGCTCGAAACGTCGACAGGTAAAAAGTTAAAAATAAATGCAATACTCGTACAATCCGTAAAATCTGATTGCATGCTTTCAATTATCTTACATTTATTCATTAATACACTGCTTCTTGCGGTATTGCGTCTTTTGATGGAACTGCGGGTGTGCTGTGCCTGATTCGTCGCATCTTGTAGTTCTGGTCGATGGAGGTATACAGACGGTGATGTCCACTCGGATCGTATGAGGAACCGTCGAGGAACTTCAGGCTTACGCGATCCCATCGTAAGCCTGAAGTTAATGGTATTTATGCTTGTTGCGTTTTGCAGCATGGCGTCTCTGTAATGGTAGCGGGTCTCTATTCTCAATGGCGCTCTCTGTGTCTTGGTTTGACTCACACTTAAGTAGCTTTGCCCAAGTCGGGTCACTTAATGACGGGGCTGCAGACTGTCTGACCTCCATAATATTTTTTATAACAACATAATAAAGTGTCTCTGTTAATTTCCTACATTTGAATGATTGAAGCCAACTTGTTGTTGGTTACTCAACATCAGTTACACAAACCCTTTCTGATAAGGAATTAAAACATAGGCCTTCCCCAAATAATATTGTCAAACTTAATATTATTTATATTTTATATATTAAGTCTCCTTCAGTTCCTCCTTAGTAGGGCCTTACCTAAATCTACGCTTGATGATATTTTGAATTATAGAAGATTTGTATAATTTCTTGTAGGCTTTTCCTTGTAGTGTATAAGCTGAATGAAGGTACTTTAATTTGGAAATTGCACAGGGTACTTTAAAACAACAACAAGTATACCGACAAAAGGTGTGCGGATAGCACTAAGAAGGAAATGGATACTTTCCGCTACATCCGGCGGACAAATTGACATCGCTGGTTACCGCCTCCTTGAATGCGGCACGTAGACAAACAGGTGTCCTAATTTGTAAATTACTGCGCCTCATTCAAAAAATTATGAAATATTCGAAATTTAAAAACTTTAAAACGAATAACACAATATCGGTGACATTCCAACCAATTATACATGCGTCCGAAGGAGTAAGACGTATGGAATTGACAGCATGACAAATGTGAATCAAATCTGTAGCAATGTGACAACCATTTACCATATCACGTCAACTCGGTCACAACAGAATTTATTCTATTTAAAACTTTATGGCCGTGCAAGAGAGTTCAAAGTAGATTCAGATGAGATAGGGCAAGGAGACGATCAGTACACAATTGATATCGGTCTTTAAAGCCATGTATTGAAAGGTGAAAATCCAATGCTATACCTGCATCACCACAAACTGTAGAAGAACCAGCTCCAGCAATTTGCCTATTGCTGTGCTCTATTATCGCCCCCCGCACTCATTACTGAATTAAGGCGAGAGCGACTGCAAATTTTGTGACGCCTCTGCAATTCCTCTGAATCTAGAGGATGATTTATGTAACCTATTGTTGCCTTACGCTACACAAATAATATAATTGAATGAATGTTTTGAAGATCAAATGTTATTGAGGTTAAAGGGGACAAAGATTATATTATAAAAACAATCAAAGTATACAAAGACAAACTAAGCTAAGCTAAGAAAGCAGGAATTCTCCGAATAGAGAGGATCACAAAACCGCCGAAATAACAAAAGCCATGCATGATTGTCGGTAAAATTGAGGAATTTTCCCGCTGCCACTTATTTCCTAAAAAAACAACCTTCGCATTAGAAATTTCTCTTGGATCGTGGAGGAGTTTCACTACATATGCAAAAGGACAAACATCCAGACCAAAAAAAAATATTATTAGGCCATATTGAATACTTAGTTCGTGTGAGAATCAAATTCGTAGCCCGCAGACAAAGTGATTGATTAAAATCGGGACGTCGGTCACCTCAGTCCCCCGTGACCATGGGTGCTGGAAAGCACCCGAAACGTCGGGAATTAAAAACCAATTAAAATTAAACGCGATAAAATCCGTAAAAGTAGTTTTAATCAATGTGTAGTGTTCGCGTAAATATAAGAAATCATTCCGCAGACAAAGTCTTAATCAATACGCTAGTCTTCATACTTATATACCAAACACTAGACAATTAATCGCGTTCGGAGTACCGGTAATGACAACCTATAAAGCGACCATTTTAGATGCGTATAAATAATAAAGCTAGCGAACCGAGCAATAAAATTAACGGCTGCTATTTAAGACTCTCGTGCTCTATGGAGGAAACCAAATGCTTTAAAATTAATAGCGTGTAAACTAAATTAATTTTAAGTTTATTGTAAAGATAGAATAGCACAAATGATTTATTTAAAAATGGAAATTTAACGACGACTGTTTAAAACGTGATTTTTAATGAACCGATGAAGCTGTAAAAGATAAAAAAGTTAACAGCACTAACATCACAGAAACTAGATGAATCTGAACTATATAAGACACAAGCTTCACGTATACTTTATATGCATTTATAGTCCAAGATTAATAAATAATCAAAGAAAATTTCTAAAAGATAGTGTTTTAATAAAATCTACACAAAACTATATGCGAGATACTTTGCCCATTTTTAACTCAAAATATTTTGTCAGTTTTATTCGTCAGAAAACATAAAAACAAACAATTATAAAAGACTTCGATTAAAAAAATATTTACATTAAAAACTTCGCTTTTATTAATGCTGCATCAATAATTATTGATATTTTCATCAAATACAATAACAATTGTTAAGAAAAGTATTTGTAAGGTAAAGTACTAATTCTTAAAGGTAGAAAACAGTAAATTTACAAATTCTCTGACAGACCTTAAAATATGCTGCAGCGTCAAAGGTACTGTGATCATCAAACCGCTTGCAAAATTAGATAATTAAGGCAAATCCTCCCTACATCGGAGGAGGCCGAGAAAAAAGAATAAGCCAGACAGATAACCTAAACATTCTTTTCAACTCCTGTTAAATCCAAAAAAACTTACCTGGCATAAAATGCAGTAGCGCCGCGGTGATGGGATACAGGCTGGGGCTGTAAGTGATGTCGGGGCAGGCGTAGCCCAGCACGGAGACCACGCGGTCAGCTACCGCACGACCCTTGCGCGTCAAGTGGTAGCCGAGGCAGTGCGTCGCCTCCACGAAAGGAGGCAGCATGATCGGCTTGTCCGGCAACTCCACTGTGCCGAACACCTAAAACAAAAACGTTTATTTTTATTTTATTCAATAAGGTACACAAACAGACAGTACTTCTATACAGTTCTAAAATTACAAGTATAATAGCGTAAATTTAAACTACGACCCAAAACGTGCACACAGCATTAATAATATAACTGCAGTAGAGACAGTCGTAGTAAATACTAAAAAAGACTTTAGTTTTGTATAATTTTGTTTCACAGTGAATTATTTAGCAGCTATCAACGTTCCGGGAAGTCTGCAGTTTGCGATCATATCCTAGATGGCCCCAACCATTACATCAGATTTGAAAGACCACAAATCCTCGCGAAAGAACATCGATTCCTACCAAGGATGATACGTTAGGTTATTAAAATTAAAAAAACATCCTAATTTCAATAGAGAAGGAGGCTGGGTACTACCACCTGCTTGGGACCCTATAATTAATAAAATTAAAACTAAACCCAAGCATACCACTGCAAGACTTCAAAACACATTTAGTTCATTCTGCGTAGATCTGACCAAAAACAATAATTAAAAAGCTGAATGTACTCCGGGTTAACTTTGACATCGGGACGTCAGTCACCTCAGTCCCCGTGACCATGGGTGCTGGAAAGCACCCGAAACGTCCGGTATTAAAAATAAAATAAACAAAAAGCGATAAAATCCGTAAAAGTAGTTTTAATCAAAATATAAAACGAATAACTGTAATAATATAAATAATATAACCATTGCATTACATATGTAGACTATTTTTTAATTTTTTTGCATAGGTACTTGGGGTGTAAACGGGCACACAACCTAATTAGTGGTTAATGGCCCCCCTAAGAATCAAAATCGGATGCGATCCTTGAAGACTAAAATGGAATGCCTCGTTTAAGGTAAATGGGGTCTCCCTGGGGTGGGGGATTTTCGTCATTTAACAAATGAAACACATCAGCATTATGTTGCTATTTCATGCTGGTATTCCGGTTCTTTCTCGGTCACGTCGATCTTAAATAAGCCGCAACCAGAATATGCTGCTATACCACAAATAACTAAAGCAAGATCTCTCTCAAAGTGCCCATCTTCCTTACCCGGGGTACATCTGTACCCGATGTAAGGGAGTCGATTGCGGACGAGGCCCGAACGATTAACAGATCGCAAAATACATTTAAAACCGAACGTCGAACCTAATTTTTACAACCTAATGATGAGGAGTCGCATCACTAGAGCAAGAGGATCCGGTTTTGCACTCACCACATGATTGTCATTACATTCCCTCGAAATATTTTATTCCGCAGAGATGGAGTCTTCCTCAATATATATTCCTTCGCCATGGAGCACGTGGCGTATTAAATCAGCTCTTAAAATATAATAACAATATCATTTAACCAAATAAAATAACTATTTTATACGTGGTAGAGTCACTCTGCAGCTATATTATGGTTGCAGCACGAATGGGTCGGCTCAACCGAGGAAAGACCACGCCCTCATAGAATACCAGCTCAAAATAGCAGCTTAATACTGTTGTGTTTCGTATGGTGAGTGTAGAGATCTGGAAACACTTTTTTATTGGAAACGAGGCATTCCATCTTAGTTCTCAGGGGTGACAACGCATCTGCGTTTTGATGCTTAATCGAGGATAAATGTAGGTGTCTATGGGCCACAGCATCCACTTACATCAGGTGAACTGTGTGCTCGTTTGTCACCCTTATTCTATAAAAAAAAAATAGCGGGCATCGAATCCGGGTAGTTCGCAAACTGTGAAAATAACATGCGTTAAGCTCCTGAGTTACCCATAACTCTTTCAATTTATGTTGATTCTTCATATTAAAATATTTCGTGACGATACAATAAAATCATAATTTTTAATAGTCCAATATTACTAACGTACTAAACGTTAAGAACAAACAGTTTTATTAAGGATACACAAGGTACAGCATAACGTTACGTTGAAGCGTTTATGAATTGATCATGTTCATCAATTTAATGATGTTTTTCTATAAAACCGTGCGCAGTGCACGTACAAATTGATTGAATAAACACATTTGAAACTTGTTGTCCACCTGTAGGCAAATTCGCTTCGCTCGTCGTGATTATCCACTTTGCGAGCGAGGCCGCGGGCTGCCTCCAACAGGCTCTTACCGCCTCTAAACGCTGTTTCTATCAACTTAAATGTCTAAATTGCTATTCACAGGAAAATTGTCGATTTAAGAGTAAAATATAACTAAATATACCAAAGATATTTTTCGGTCCTTCGAAATTAACAGATTTAGTGATAAGACCAACCATCCGTTTCCAATCATCATCTACTGTTTACGGCTTTTAATGGGGGATAGTTATTCATCATTTCTAATCGCGTCGCCGTTTTAGCCTATTATAAGTGTGCTGCTGAACTGCCATATTTGGCTCGCTTGGCAGGCGGGTTGGCCAGCGCAGTTTTTTATTATTTCCTTCTTATTAAGAAGACACTGCTAACTATTTCCTGGTTTATTTCACTGTGTCGTCTTATTAGACCCACGTGTTATTATTAGACCCGCATATCGTCCATATGCTGGAGTGGATTTTCTTACCGCCATCACACGGTCATCACCGCGTCACATCAAATGTAAATTTTAATTTTTATATAAAATTAAAACAAACGAACTTACAGTCCACCTGACCAACTAAACTAATGAACTACATACCATATAGATATAACGCTATATATATATATATGTATATATATATATATATATATATATATATATATATATTGTTGGCGACGCGCCTATAAGAATATTTCAGTTTATTAAGTCAACCGATGAAGAATAACGTCTCAAAGGCATATTGTCCAATAGCAATGTTCTAATAAGAAAATGCTTAGTTAGGTAGGTAGGTAGGTATCTTGAAGAAATGTCGAATTAATGATATGAAGGTCTTGGGTTCGACTCCCAGGCCGGACTAGTTTATTGTTTTCCTAAGTAATATCGCTTAATAAATTCATAAGGAATTTAAAATATAAATTATGTTACCGGATTGTTTCCCCCGGTTGAAATCATCTTTCAAATGATGTAAATTCAAAGGAATATTGAAGTGAAGTTAGAGATCGGATTTGTTCCCCGGTCGAGATGATCACTCTGTGCATAAATAGAATTAACGGAAATTAATTGCATAAGTATTGTCTTATATAAGTTTGATATGTTTTGTACGAAAACAAATGCCTATTTGCCATGATTGATTTATGAGAACATTCACTTATATTGTTATCTGATAAGAAACATGATACTCGTAACTGATAAGAATCTGATTGAAAATTGTGTAGATGCATTTATTCACCCAATATTGTTAAAATTGGTGTATATCAGACTTTCATTTTTTCTGATAGCCGAGAGCCGTGCAAAAGTTAGTTGTTCAAATAGTGTGAGTTCATAGACGCACGCTGGCCACGCCCTTAGGAGGCCGAATATGTAAAAATTTAAAATGTTTGTAATTTCAGCAATTTATGTAAAAATGACTTATAAAACATTTCAGGTTGATTGTACGTGCTAAAAAAGGTGAATTCTGTGTTATTTTTATATGAAAATTCCTATGTATAAGTGAAATAATGATAGTTTTGTATAAGAAATTTAAAAGTGTTTTAAATAGTGAAATAAATAGAGAAAATGTAAATTAAACTATTGTATTAGTTAACTTATGTATAATTTCAAGTGGAAAACATTGTTTTAACTTTCTATGTTAAATATTTAAGAAATTTTGACTTCAAACTTGTGAGTAAAATAGGCATATTTCATTTAATAAATAAAAGGTTTTTCGTGATATGAAAATGTAATGTATATCGTAGTGTAGATATTGTTTTGTGCTATCTATACAGATAAATTGTATTGATGTAAGACTTATGCAAATAAAGAAATTAAGTAAAACGTGAGAGAGTAATAGAACAAATTCATGTAATTGAGTTGCGCAAGCGCGCGAATGGCGCGGCTCACTTTCGCGTATAGCTCTGGGGTAGCTTAGTGAACGGGTTTTATTGCAATTCGTTCGGGAAGTTCGGGAATCCTTCGGGAAGTTCGGGAATCCTTCGAGATAGTTCGGGAAAAAAGTTCGAGAAAAGTGAAAGACCAGCAGTCAATAAGAAGAAGAAAGAAAAAGTGTAGGGAAGTGATAGGGAAAAGTAATTACTCTCTCACGGAACGGTTTGAAGATAATTGCTGTTTTATTCCCAAGAAATTCATCCCTCAAAATTATACAGTCCACATCGAAGAATTAAGGCGTTGGGACCGGGACGACTTCGGAAGACCCGTAATCCCCGTCTGAACCTACTTGCTGAAAAGGAAGAGGTTATCGCCCTTGTGTGTTACTCCGTTGCGGAGATCACATACGTTGTTCCCGAACCCAACGTAGGCGTTATAGGAGGCCGGATCGAGAGAAGCCTCGATTCCTCCCTTCTGTTTCAGAGCCCGAACGTTGTGCTCCTCTTAGGTTCCTTTTCAATTGGTCCTTCGCGGCCGGATTGAGAGGACGCCCGAACCTGGGTTCCTTATATATATATATATATATATATATATATATATATATATATATATATATATATATATATATATATATATATATATATTGCGTTATTTACATTTAAACGTAGCTTGTAAAAAAATTAAAACAATTTTTACGGAAACTGTAACAGCGTTTCTTTTCGATGTCAAATTTATAAGGAGAATTGACAGAAAACCAATATATTTCAATACAGATTTAGATTCTTTTGACTCTCGAATTTAAATTATAAATAACAAAGATAATTTATTTAAAAAAGAGTTAGTATCTATATTGAGATTATGGGTTTTGGCGGAGTGCTAAAGGAAAGTTAATTTGCATAATTCCAACCATAACATATGTGATATCTGTATAATATTATACCATTTGCTAAGTAAATTCGGGGAGGGGGTTGGCTGGTGACCTGTAATAGCGGTCTCTGAACCTACACGGGCACCAGTCTCCCACGAATGACAAAATAGAGATGATGAAAATAGAGATGTGACACTAATATATCTTCCATGTCGTTTGTGGTGAGAAATAAGTTAATTATTTTTATTATTACACGCAATTGATTGTGTACATTTCCTTGATATTGAAAAGGAAAAGTACCATCCGACGCGGTAGCGGTAATAGTTTGTGTTTGCATCGCGGGAAATTAATTGATTTTGACTTCGTAACACCTCACTACTTTATTACCGATCCGTTCTCGATGGTCAAAAGAGCATAGTGAAACTAATTGAAGAGTATTTAAAAACCGTATTTAATGTTATATTAACACTATTAGCTGATGGCCAGAACAACAATTAAATAGTGATATTCAGATTCAGATTTAATTACTTACCTAAATATCGTAGTTAAACAGTCATTAACCATATTTGCAGTGTGCAGTCCTCTATAAACACGAGGATCAATATTTTCAATTCCGATAAGAAAAACTTGTATTTATACGCCTGTGTAATGATACCACTTCATACGTAGATTAGAAATTTACCTCCCGTACTCGTTAACAACATCTGTGTCTTTAATTTTTTATATCATTAGATAGGCAAAGATCTATCAGGGTAAGTTGCATGGACACTTGAAATAAAGAACGTAATGAGACTGACTCACATTTCAAACCTGTGGAAGAAAAACCTAAGATTGTGGTATAACTAGGAGTGTTCATACGCAGAAGTTCTAAATCCTAGTAACTAGACAATTTTATATATTAAATGTTCAATTATTGTTGTTGAAGAGAGTAGAAATTTGTCAGTAATTTTTAGCTTTAATTTAACTTGCTTACTTCGCATGTCTTAGCGGTTGAAGTTTTGTAATCAAATTTAGAAGCATTTGCTAACATCCGGCTTAGCTGAAATTTGGCAATAGTATGATATATTAACATAAAGCAGATCAGTGGTGGATCCGGGTGTGTGCCCCAGCAACGCCTTTAAAAGCATATTTTTTAAAATAAGCGTTGAGCTGTAGTCATAGAACAATCATCTTACTATTGAATAAAATAAATACCTTTATTTATCAACGGCCTTTCTAAAACTAATGTATATAATATATAGCACTAGCTAATGTATATATAGCACTTTGAGTTCATATTCACCACGCTAGATAGGCCTGTTGAATAGCACATTTATTATTCTAAGCCATGGTTTAGTTACAATCTCACCTGATGGTAAGTGGTGATGTAGCCTAAGATGGTGAAGCGCACTAACTTAACAAAAGCCTATTCACTCTTGCCTTGATGACATCAACATTGTATCGGATGGTAACACAGATGCTGGTAACTTATTCCACTCCTTTGCTGTACGCATGATAAACGATGTAGCAAGCCGTTTGGTTCGAATGCGTGGCAGGTCAACAACGAAAGGGTAGAGACAAACCGACCGTCTAGATGTCCGTTGGTGGAGGGGAGAGGGAGGAATTAAATTATGCGATCTCTGTGCACACTCTACGAAATGCATCCTGTAGAAAACCGAAAGGCTGGCTATTTTGCGCCTGTGTTTGGTTTTAACCAAATTCGTGTCACCAATAAGCCCTTTAGCACGCCTTTCCTTTGAGTCCAAAGCTGCTAGGTGACATTTTGCAGCACCAGCCTATATATGGCAGCAATACCGGACTTACACTTTATATAAGGAAAGCAGCTGTCCCGACGTTAAGTATCGTCGCACTTTAGCAAGGACTCCTAGCTTCCTTGCAGATGCTTTGGCCTTGGACTCAATGAACCGCTACAGTTCAGATTTGAGGATATCTCAATCAACAACAAATGTAGGCGGTTGGTGTATTCCAGTGATACATTTTGGCCAAGATGAGCTGGCTCACTTTTGCAGTGAAGAAACACGCTTGTGTTTTGAAGGCGTTGAATTTCACAGGATTGGCATCGCCCCATTGGAGACAGTGTCAGATTCACACGCTCTACCGTAGCTTCTCTTTCAGACTGGATTTGATCCCGAATGGCCTAAGGACTTGGTTGGTATCCCTCCACAACTGTGCTATCGTCTGCATACTTATAGATACCGGGCATAAGGAGATCATTAATACGCAGCAGGAAGAGAGTTCAGGAAAGAACAGAAGACGGAGACCGGCGTTAGTCGGTCGTAGTAGTAAGCCGTACACTGGCTAAGCTTAACTTACCCGAAAGGCTAGCGTGCCAAGCTCTGTCAAAAGCCTTCGTGACATCAAGGGAAACAGCAAGTACTTCCCCACTGTTATCGAGTGCCTCGCCCGTTGTGGCATACGCTAGAAGGTCCTCAGCTGACCGATTTCGGCGTAACCCGTATTGCCGGACACTAAGAAGGTCATTCTGTTCTAGTTATGCCATTAAACGTTCAATATACGCTGCATAACCTTGCAGAGTATGGAGGTAATTGAGATTGCCCGATAACTGGCAGGGTGGGCACGACTGCCTTGTTTTGGGACAGGCTGCTTCCAGGATTTTGGCACTATTTCAGTCCTAAATGAGAGGCGACGGTACAAGCGTGTCAGCACAGGAGACAACACAGGTGCACCAGCCTTTAGAACTATAGCTGGTATACCATCTGGTCCACTAGCTTTATTCACGTCTAGACACCTCATCAAGGATTTAAGAACCTCCGTATTTGTGATACGAACCTCCGACATGGAGGTTTCGCAGTGAGGTAATTTAGGTGGAACGTTGTTGCCACTGTCCAGACACACGCACAATATCGATACCTTTTTTTTACTTCGAATGGAGATATACCGTTATTGTTGGTCACCAGAATCTCTTTCATTAGCAGCGTGCACCGCGTGTTGGTGACATTATTATTTTTAGATATACTACTACGAGATACTAATCTCAATAAAATATTTAACCGTAACATTACCTTACGCCGCAAATTAATTTACTTTCATACTAATTTTGGGCTTTTTAACGAAGTTAATTTAAATAGTACCTATAAAAATTAAAAAAGCTGAAACAGCAATGGACCGTACATGTTGTACAAGCAGTAAAGGGTAGTTCTGTTGGATGAAAGATGGACGCATTTGTCCAGAATTTGGGCAGGTACAAGTGGCAAAGAGAGCTAGAGGATGTCCTAAGGAACGCTGGGTAGATGAGATCAAAAAATAAGCTGGAAACGATTGGACAAAGAAAGAAAAGACAAGAAAAAAACCTGGAAACTGTTGGAGGAGGCCTATACCCGCTAGGAGCCTTAACTATATAAATGTGCATAATATATTTCTATGTATAATCTTATTATAATCCAAAACCTAATTTAGTTTAAAACTCTGTAAGTTAAGGAAAATAAAGAGGCTTAAAGTAAAGTAAGTAAGACCAGTTTAAAAAATTCATTATTCCAAATTTCGAACTAAAAATTGAAGTCTCAAATTGAATTCTGACAGAGTGAACGTCGCACTCTCATGCCACAGGTTCAATGACAGATACACCTGAGATAAGCGCATCGGAAATGCACGCTGATTCGGAAATTCTGTAAACTAAACGCTACGCTTCAAGGAGCGATGACCGTGTCCAATGTTTATGTGGCGACCCAGTGATAAACAACATAAATACACCCAATAACCGTATGTCACGGTGACAGAATTCCGACTGGATCCAACCGGTCGCCGGTGCCAGGTC
Source organism: Parnassius apollo (assembly GCA_907164705.1). Classification (NCBI taxonomy): domain Eukaryota; kingdom Metazoa; phylum Arthropoda; class Insecta; order Lepidoptera; family Papilionidae; genus Parnassius; species Parnassius apollo. The sequence goes on along the minus strand of CAJQZP010001459.1, from coordinate 5,007,959 downwards.
GTCTATATTTAGATGTCAACAGAGCTCGCACATTCGCGAACACAGCGTGATTGAAAATAAAGCCCCACTAGTAATTCTGCTCTTGATTATTTTAGTCCAATTCCAAAATGAAGCGACACTACGTTCGATTTTGATAAAAATTATAACAATTTACTAACTTAAGACAAAAAGGAATTTATAATCACATTTCTCCCATAGTTAAATGGTAATAAATACTGGTTAATCTTCAGTTCGTTTCAATAAATAATAATCTAATAAGAATCGAATAGCATAGATAGTAAGTGGTATAGCCACCTATAGGTATATCTTAAAAGCTACAGTCTATATACGTCCCACAGCTGGGCACAGGCCCTCTCTATTTTGAGAGGATTTTAGGCGTCGGGGTCGTCATATGTCTTGAAATATTTTTTCCTATTTCTCAGGTTTCCTCACGATGTTTTCCTTTAGGTACACTGTTTCCTATACGAATATATATATATATATATATATATATATATATATATATATATATATATATATATATATATATATTATATAATCCGATTTGAAGGGTGAAGAGAACCTGTATGATAACAGGCCGTGAAGTATTGCATTTCCAATAGTCCCCAGGAGTATCAAAAGATTATATTACATCAGATATACGTGTAATTATGATTAATATATAATATACACCTGCATGTGCATTTATTCCATATCTAACAACACGAATTTTGACAACACGGACTTTTTCTCATTCTCAGAAATGAGATGATGATGATGATGCAGAAGTCCGTAAATAACAATTAGACATTTTATCGTTGTCTTTTTAATTCAAGCTTTATTTATTGACGTGAGCTGTTTTCAAATCACTCTCGTCTATATTACCTGTAAGCCCGTTGAAGACCATGCGTAGTAACTTACGCAAGTACCAATAGTAGATACATACTCCAGCATTCAAGCGTACCTACTGGACTATTTCTGCTCAGTGTAATGTAGACTTACGGACAAGCAAAAACAAAATAATACTAACTACTTTTATTAAGCAAGTATTAATATTAAGAAATTTCATGTACAGTAGTAGCACTTGCGCAAGTTACTACGCATCGTGTACAACGGAAGAGAACGAGTAAGGTACTGTCAGTGTCAGTACGGACGGCGGACGCGACTTGAAGTTACATGATCCATTTACATCAAACTAAGCTCCTACGTTTCATGAATAAATAAACCAATAGCGTGTTCATTGAATAGACTGCTTGCCTTTTTATTCGTTCCGCGCCGCACCACTAGGGCTGATCGTCATTATTAGTATCTTTACTCATTGTAGCCCCAAGCCTTGCCCAAGCTCAAGGTGATTTATAGATAAATAAAAAAAAAATTTGCTTATCAAGTATAAAGGTTAAATAATTTCTAAATGCTTTGTTTTAAAACCCGACTTATTTTCCATCGACATATTTATAAATATTACCCTTATTTTATTTATTTATTATATTACCACGATATTTTTTTTTATATTGTAGATTCTTTAAAAATAGACAAGCAGATCCGACATCCCTGCGACCAACCGGTCCGACTGTAGAATGTTGGCGTGTAAATTAATAAACTTTCAGAAAAAAATAACAAGTTCACGCTGCGCTAGACCCGTAAAGCTCTTGCGTAAACAACAGGCTGAGTTATCGACCATCTATAGCTTCTTCCCTATTGTTACAATCTTTGGTTAGTGTATTTTCTTTGATGTTGGTTTTTCTTTGTCTGTGCCAATAAGTTAGTTGCAGACTGCCAAATTATGCGGGATATTGATCTGGCTCAATGACGCAAATTATGAGTTGCATAAAATAATTATTCACGTAATACCTTTACCAGTTGTTCATAATTGTTTTCGAAAAGTGGTCGAAATCTCGTAATAAGTTATAACACCTACACTACAAAATGATTTCCTATATTTATGATTTACGCGAATATAGCATCTGCATATCGAGTAAAACTAACCTTATGCATTTTATTGAGTTTAATTTCAGGTACTTAACTTTAATACACTTTACCCGACGTCTGATTAAATTTCAAATTTAAATTTATATAAAATTTAATTTAATTTAATTAAAAATAAGTAAGAAAAAACGATAAAATCCGTAAGATCAGTTTTTTCAACTTTATTACGTTACGAAGCCGTCACTATAATAATTATGTATTGTATATATCTTGTTTAAGTATATTTGTCCTACAATCGCTCCTTAATACGTAGCGACTCATTTCCAATAATAAAACTATTTTAGCAAACCATCTGTTTATTTCATATTATTTTTGATGAGTAAACATGCATTCCTGTCAAACCTAGACAAGATGGCCGACCGGTCTAGCGGAATCACCAGATTCCGAAACTCCTATGTTTATCAGGTACTCAACCAATGCAGTTCTGAACTGAACAACTGTGAGCTTATTATTGGTTGTTAGTTTATACAATATATGTATACGAATTTACAACCGCCGTTTTCAATAATAGCTTCATTGCTAATCTCTTGGACCATTTTATTGTCTCGCGAAGAGGAGTCGCATAAGAAGACATTTGACCTGATAGATACACAAGGACGTTGCCACGAGTACATTTTAAAGTACCCAAAAAGAAGTTAATGTAATTTCATTGGCGTCAAAAAACATAAAAAGATGTAATCTTAACTGTTATTTAACCTACAATAACGTATTACAAACGCGGAAAATAATTTAAAGACAAACAAAAAACAAAAAACGGGCCAAAAGCGTGTCGGGCCACGCTCAGTGTAGGGTTCCGTAGTTTCCCGTCCATCACAATAAGTGTTCCCACTTATGAGTCTAAAGGTGGGTATCCATTATGTTCGCGCTCCAGCAGCGCTCCGCGCTCCTGCAACTGCTCCCGGCAGTGGGTACTGTTGTTTCCATCCAAGTTCAAAATGATTTTCCTAGAAAGTCCTTATAAAGTTCTACTTTTCAGATTTTATTCATATTTTCTAAACTTATGGTTCAAAAGTTAGAGGGGGGGACACATTGTTTTTACTTTTGGAGCGATTATTTCCGAAATTATTAACATTATCAAAAAATGATTTTAGTAAACCCCTATTCATTTTTAAATATCTTTCCAACAATATATCACACGTTAGGGTTTAAATTAAAAAAAAAAAATCACTTCCCACTTTACATACAGGGGGGCTACCCTATATGTAATAAAACATTTTTTTTCCAATTTTTATTTTACCACTTTGTCGGCGTGATTGATACACATATTGGTACCCAATTTATAGTGCTAACGGTCACAGAGATTAAGCGAGGACGGACAGACGGACAGACAGACATGGCGAAACTATAAGGGTTCCTAGTTGACTACGGAACCCTAAAAAGCGGTCATTTCAGAGCGTAGCGCTTTCATTCGCAGCACGCCTCTTGCGCGCGGACTCGTCCTTCGCTGCCAAGGTCGCCAACATAGAGAGCACATGGCGTTTAAAAACAAAACCTTTTAAACCAGTCCTACACCGCTACATTTGAGAGGGCAAACCAAATATAAAAAAGTCAAAACGGACGTAGTCGGTGCAAAAATATTTGAGTTACATGTTTGAGAAGAGCCATAGAATAAATAAGCGAGTTGAATGTAAACACTGAGGTATAATTACTGATTATGAGAAGTGTGTAAAATATAAGAGCATAAAAACTTTCCTTTTAGTACAACAGTAGCTTAATTAAATATTAAGGAAAAGTTTGTTAATATTTAAATAATAATATTTAAATGACAAAAAATACACACAGTGCCTTCAGAACATTCTATTTTTCGTCTGCCAAACGAAAAGATAAAAACAAGTTGATATTGATATACTAACAATAAAAAAAGATGTATGATAAATTTTCATACATGTAACAAAAACCCTGTGGTTCCCGTTAACTGCGTTATCGGATTCCGTATCCAAGCACATAGAATTAATTTAAAAAAAAACACATTTAAAAAAATAATTTTAATGAAAAACAATTAATTTGCAAATTTTATGTGGTTTTATTATCTCTGCATTGGCCGAGGAGTAAGAGGATTGTCAAAGACCCCGCATTACCGATACTCGTGTGAGTTAGAGGAAATAAAACCACATACAATTTGCAAATTAAATTTTTTCGTTAAAATTTAATTTGCAAATTTTAAGTGTTTTCTTTTTGAAAAAAAAAAAATATTTCTATGCGCTTGGATACTGATTCTGATAACACACTTAACGGGAACCACAGGGTTTTTGTTACATACCGTATAATATAATATGTAATATCGTTGAGATATTAGTTTATTGTCAACATTTGGCAAGCTTTAGTAGGGCCAATAACAATGTCCTTGTTGTTTTCTAGAAAACAATTCCATAAGTAGGTAACTTGAGTTTCAAATTTATGAGAATGCACTTACACGCTCAACCTAGATTCTGATTTAAAAAAAATCAGTGATTGTAAGCTTTCAACACGTGTTCTCTGATAACGACATATAAAACCAGATAAACGTACAAAAGTTTTAGAATAAATCATATTTAATCGAGATATTACGTGTGATGCAGACAATACGATCAGCACACCATTTTGTATAGTAAATGTCGAAGAAATCGATAAAGAAAATTGTCAGAACATCTTTATGGCATCCAACTGATCGAATAACATAATCAAAAAAAATCACCTATCGTGATGCTGCGATCACCAATCTAACTTAAATATAAATACAAAATTTTATATATCACACATGTCCCCTTAACTTCAGAGGAGCTCTCCACCTTGTTGTGAAGATGAAGTTTAATTCAAACTTCGTCTTTACAATATACGAATTAAATAAACTAAAAATATCATTACACAAGAGCCGCCAATTGTTCGTAGGCACAATAATAATGAGGCGTACATGAAGCGGTTCGGATTATAGTCTGGAGCGGACAATAGGCACGTGGGCGAAGCGTTAAGGCCCTAATTAGTGCAGACACAACCTCGACGCGACCTTTTGTCCTTTTGTCACTGGCAATCAACGGCTAATTGAATAAAATGGATCGACAACTACGAAATTACAAATTTAGTATGTGCATTGCTATACCTACACATTCAGTTATTACATCAAACTGAAAACTTTTTTGGTAAAATACTGTTAGCAAACATTAATAATTAAAAATAAGATTTTTGAGACCAAGTTACGTATTAGTAAATACACGTAGGTAAGTTTCGTTAGCATTAAATTTTAGGCCAACAGACGTAAAATAGAATGGATACAAATGAAAAGGGTACTTCAGAAGCAGAATTTAGCCGAAATCGCGTTGTATAAATAAATACGTTGCCGACGTTATTCTCTCTCGCAAATAAGATCGATGATACTATTTTTGGCGGAGCGAATCCACAAGGCGGATTCCGTCGGAAATAACTCCGTGTTTTACCATCGCGCAGTGCTCGGCTGTAAATCTTTCACGGCAGTAAGTCGATTGTGAAAAAACACTTCAGCTATCTTGGCGGCCACAACATGATCATTACGTCACTGAAAAACAATCTACGCTGTAAACAATAAAGCGATAATAATGCAATAAATTATTATAACAATAAAAACCGTGTACGTTACAAAATATAATGTCAAGTAGTTCAACAAATTAAATATAAAGAAAAACCAAAGATTAACCAAAAGAGATGGTTATGTGACAACAGAATAAGTAACAAGAAGTTGAAGCGCGGTGACACTATTTGCTTAAACGAAATGAGATGATAAAAGAAATGAAGTGAGCGCGGACGGTCGGTGAAGTTTATCCCGCGCTGCGTAATTAGACAAACGTTACAGAAGATAACGCTATCAAGGTAGATAGCGAAAAGTGCTAAGTAACCAAAACACTGTCGAGAAAACATTATAAATTTAATACACGATGTAAGCGAAACGCGAACGAAACTATGTAACATTAAGAATGATATCCCCATCTAAAATAATAAAGTTTGATACTGTTGGCAATTTTGTTTGAATAGCAGTGTGTAAGATTGGCCCCTATTGAAGACTAACACCGAGACAGACAATTTTCGTATCAATCTAGTTTGTAATACATACATATAAACATCGGTAGGCGATAACCCCGCGTTGATTCGGACTTGTTTACTGCGCCTAGCTTGATTGACAGTGTGACTAGTAAGATATAAATTGACCCGCGGGCTATCTGTAATTGCTAAGTTAAATATGATTTCAATAACTTCTGCATAATTTTCTCTCTGCAAATGTTTCGTTATCAATTTGTTTGTAGGTCATTTGCGCTTATTCCATTCGTTTATGGAGTTTGTTTGTCCATGTATAGATATCTCCGTATTTGTTGCTTGCAATTAACTTTTTATCATTTTGGCTGATATGTCTTTAACATTACCAGCATTTTTCTTTGAATTTGTGTAGTATTTGAATTCACAGCTAATTACAAAATAGCCACATTTTCCTTAAGAACACAAGAAAGATTTCGAAATACATCATCATCATCATCATCAGTCGTCAGTCATGGAGGAGTCACAAAAGAATTATTGATTAATTATATAAAATGTAATGAGAAACAGTAGGTAGAAATACGCGGCCGTTTCTATAATTACTTTTACCGGTGACTATAAAAATATTGGCGATATTAAAACGATCGCAAACGAGAATAGATCGACCTAATAAAACTGAGGCGATTGTGTCTTTATTACACAATATTTATTACCACGAACGCGGAAGCGAGTTACTTCAGAGATTATTACACAATGGTAGTGCATTAGGGTTTAATGTGTTTAGAGTCTAAACGTTAGAAGCCGCTGACTGGTGAAACATTCTCCAACGAATCTGGGGATATAAATATAAATGGCACAAAAATAATCGAGCCTAACACAGAACAGAATGTTAGGAACGAGCTGTGTCCGAATATATTAATAATATTAATCCCAATTTTTTTGCAAACTTGCAAGTGTTATAACATTTTGAAATCCTTATTAAATGCGGCAACTTTTACAGTTACTTGCAAAACACGTGTAGTACTTTTTTCAGTACGATCATTTAAAACTGCGCAAAGTATTAATTTTGAATATATGGTAAGGAAAAAAATACATTTCCTTCTAGACTGGATCAGTTGGCTGTAAATTATAAGCAACAGTTTTCAGAAGCATTATTCAGGATTACACAATAAAAAGAAAATTAAAAAGAGTTAAATTTGTAGCAACAGGAGGTAAAAGACCGTCACAGGGTGAAGATTTCTTTTTTATAAATGCCTGTAATTTTTAAAATATATAGCAAAGAAATTTTTATATTTTTTTGTTAACTATTATGACTTCACGTATCACCCTATTCCGGCTTGACGTCGGCTTTTGGGACAACCTGTATGTATTTATCTAAAGAAAGAAACATAATATTATTCAGGTATGTAGTCATAGCAATATACTACTCTGTCAAGAAAGTACCGGGAAAAGGTCAATTATACACAAAATGTTAGTAATTCATGCAAGTTTATTTTATCACCTTCAAAGTATGCTCCTTCAGAAACAGTCCACTTCCTCCAACGAATAATCCAATCATTAAAACATTATTAGACGCTTTTCCGGAATTGAGTTCAGTTCTCTCTGCGAATTTTCCTACTCTTTTACCGAATGAAAACGGGCGCCACGAAGTGGTAATTTAACTTTAGGAAAAAGAAAAAAGTCGACTTAAATATAACTGGTGAATGAGGTGGTTGCTCGATGGTATTTGTTGAGTTTTTGGTCAAAAATTCGTTCACAATGATGGCCTTGTGCGAAGGCGCGTTATCGTGGTGCAAAATCCAATAATTTTCTTCAAACAAATCTGGTCTATTTCGTATAATTTGCTGTGTTAAACGCCGAATAACGCTCAAATATTATTCTTTATTTACTGTTTGACCTACCGGCAAGAATTCCGAGTGCACACACCGCGATAGTCAAAGAAAACAGTCAACATGACTTTGACTTTTGATCGATTTTAGCGTGGTTTTGTCGGTTTCGTTTTAGTTAGAAGGCGCCACTCCGAAGCTTGTTGACTAGTTTGCAAGTCAAACTCGTAAACCCACGTCTCGTCACTAGTAACAATGAGTTTCTTGAATGTTGGGTCGGAATTTACTTGTTAGCTGTAGCCAAGCAGCAACATGTTACATACCTAAGTGATTATTTAAAATGATGTGGATCGACTCGTGAGACACAGAACGTTCGGCGGTTATCGGTCTTAAACTTGAATGAGGATTTTCAGTCACAATTTCCCTCACTTTTACGATGTTAGCTGCAGTTGCAGACGTGGACGGCCCACCGGAGCGAGGCAAATTTTAATCAAATCGCGACCGCTTGGGACGCTTTGTACCACTCACCGTAAGCTTTCTGTAACATTTTCAGTGACTTCGAACACGCAATTCAAAATTTAAGACAAACTCTTTGTTTGATGTTTTGTCCATTGTGAAATACACACCAGATATGATTAACATAACTAGAAACAGCACTGTATTTAATCTAAATAAAAGATGAAACTCAAACTCCGCGCCAAAATGGAAAACAGTTGTGCCAATCTAACAACAACAAAAAAAATTGGTTGACCCTGCAGGCCATCCCTGGAACTTCCCGCTAATTTCAAATGCAAAGCGCTCCAAATTTCATCAAATTACGTTGCGAAATCTCGAAGTTATGTTAAAAAACCTTTTATTTTTTCAAATTCTTCCTCCTTCGATATCTCAGGAACGAATGAACCGATTTTTATTTTCCAAACGGTATTCGACGTCATTTTTTTGAGTTTAAGAGCTGATTAGTTTTCGAAATCGATCGGTAAAGCCATTTAAAAGTTATTCCAAAAACAGGTTTTTTTTTAATTTTTATTTTTGAGATTTCTCAAAATCTACTCGTCCGAATCTGTTCATATTATCACTACATCCACATTGAGATCTTTAGAACGCCGCATCTTAATCGATCAAGACGTTCAAAAGTTATGAAATGTTTACACACACACACGCACACGCGCGCGCGCACGCGTACACATACACACACACACACACACACACACACACACGCACACGCACACGCACACACACACACACACGCACACACACACACACACACACACACACACACACACACACACACACACACACACACACACGCAACACGCACGCACGCAACACGCACGCACGCAACACGCACGCACGCAACACGCACGCACGCAACACGCACGCACGCAACACGCACGCACGCAACACGCACGCACGCAACACGCACGCACGCACCCACGCACGCACGCACCCACGCACGCACGCACCCACGCACTCACGCACACGCACACGCACACGCACACGCATGCGCACACGCACACGCACACGCACACGTACACCACACGCACACGCACACCACACGCACACCACACGCACACGCACACGCACACGCACACGCACACGCACACGCACACGCACACGCACACGCACACGCACACGCACACGCACACGCACACATACATCCGTACGGACGTCCACGTGAAATCGAGTTGGAATAGCTTCATGAGATCTCGAAACGTCGAGATCTGATGAAAAATCGATTTTCAAAAATCGGGGTGAAACCAATAACTTCCCCATTTTGATTTTGAAGTTGAAAATTGAATTTGGAACCATAAACAAATCATCCATTCCCGATACTTTTTTGACTGAATGTATTATTATTAAAATTATATCTCATTTTTTACAAATGAAACAGACATTCATATTTATTACAGTCGTTTGCACTTTGGCACCACTTTGGCACCCATTATATCTTCTGAGCTAAGCTAAACTGGTAGAGATTGCCTTGAAGTATTCCATTTTTTTTCTACATGTGTAAATATATTGACTATAAATCAATGAAAATAACATAAAAACATCAACATTAAATGACAAAAATTAAGTCGCTTTAGTGATGTCAATTTTATTAACTCATCAACATTTGATAATTAGGCATATAAAAATACAAGCTCTTAGCAAATAAACAAATAAGGTTACTCCGATAAGATAGCAATGAATCGTAACTCCTCAACAATGCGCGAAAATGTAATCATGGTAGTTTTATCACGGTTTACAACTGCTTTTTACTGCCTCGTTGGTCTAGTGGTTGTAGTAGTACTGCGACTGCAACTGATCATGAGGTCCTGGGTTCGAATCCCGGGTCGGGCCAAAAATTAATTATTGAGTTTTTCCGTCAAGAAATTCTCAGCAGTTGCCCGGAGTCAGGAAATTAGCGGTGTCTCACCCCCGTGCCTCAGAAAGCACGTAGAGCCGTTGGTCCTGCGCTGATCTCTCTCCGGTCGTGTCGGTTTACCATCCCATTGTGAGAGCGAGGGAATAGAGAGTGAGTGCACCCGTGCACTATAATCCTGTCCTGCGCCGAGCTAGCCTCCGTTGAGGCAGGCCGTCGTGGCCGGAATTCGGTCTGGAGGACATTATTATCATGGTTTATCGTATTTAGCCGTATATTGTTGAGTACAAACAAAAATATGCTTTGCGGAGGCGATATGGGAGAATCATTCGTCCCGTAGGTGCCGTAAGAGACGACTATGGGAAATTGGAAAATGCCAAAAAGATCTTAAAATCTCGATTTTCGATTTTCGACTCCCGAGTCACTATACTCGTCGACAAGACAGGTGACGAGACAGTGTGCGAGGAGGTTGCAGGTTGCGTGCTGCTTGTCGCGTCGCGTCGGGTAGTCAACCTATTTAGCCGTCAAAGGAAGAGGAAACATGTCCCACTTCTTTCATTCAAATTGTTTAACAATGTGTAGAGTTTAATAATACGTAGAATCGTTTGAGAATTTCGACGGCGGGATTTAAGCTTGTAATTTAGTACATTGATATTCGGCTGTTGAAGCGCGATGACAACGTCGTCACACATGTATACACATAAATGGTCACATTTATATTATATTATGTCTATCCGTAACTCCGAAGCCTAAGCCAGTAGTCAATTTTGACAAAATATCTCAATCTAACTTTATAATTTCAACATTAAATGAATATAGCGAACATAAATTTCAATAATTTGCGCTTTTAAAATGATCAGAAATATGCAGTATTGTGTACGATATCATGTAATTTTAACATTTTTATTAGAACCTGTTTAAATAAAATATATATCTTTAATTGGTTAAATCATTGCAGTCCCGTTTTTTGTTTTTATCATAATACATTTCTGGTCTAAATACAAACTACTTTACGTGGGGCTAGGCAAGTTGACTTTCTAAGATTCGGTATGTTAAGAAAATTATAAGACATGCTGATTTAGGAGCTATCTCGAGATTGTCTATTTTTAAGCATTATTTTGGCTATTAAGAGGTCTTAAAAATAAGGGATGGTATTTACTTAATCAAAAATGCGTGAAATTCATTTAGCTTTATTTCTCTTCCAAATGCAACTAAAACATCGTATTTTTCACAAAAATCCAAATTGTCTTATTTGTCAAGTTGTCAAATCTCAATGTTTAAGCTTTGATTATACTACTTTACTTGATTTTTTATTTAATTTCTGAGAGGTAAAAGTTCACAGCGCTGCCCGAAGATTTGAAACTCCCTAAAATAATTTTTCTTAGGCACACAAAGCTTCCTCACGATAATTTTTTTTTTACCGCTGTGCACTTAAAGTCAGTATATTTTATAATGCTAAAGTGACGAATTTACGGTCCAAGTACCAACCTACCATTGGTTATTTTAACCAATGCTTTGCTACGAAAGACTGTCTTTTTAATTTAATTTCTGAGAGAGGTAAAAGTCCACAGCGCTGCCCGAAGATTTAAAACTTCCCTAAAAATATTTATTCTTAGGCACACAGTTTTCTCACGATGTTTTTTTTTCACTGTTGTGCACTTAAAATCAGTACCTAATGCTAAAGTGACGATCTTACGGTCCAAGTACAAACCTACCATAGGTTATTGTGACCATTGCTTTACTACGAGGGACAGTCTTCTAAAGTTTGAACTTTTTCGTTGACCAATGCTTTGCTACGGAAGACTATCTTCTAAAGTTCAGATTTTTTAATTACCAACCAATTTGTGCGAGGTTAGTCCATCAATTTATGCTAAGTAAGTAACAGTTATTTCCGCTACGGTGCAAATACAGTTTTATTTACGAATCGAATTATCCACTAACTCCATAACATTCGGCCCAGAAACAAAGTTTATATCAGGTAAATAAAAGCAATAATGTTTATTGCTATCATAATCATTCATTCATCTTAGGAGAAAGGTCACTTTACGAGTTGGTATTATAATTTTTTATACTTAGCAAAGGTAGCGAATTTTTCAGCTACATTAACTAAATTGGTGGTTCTAATAACTTTATGCATAATACGAAAATAAAAATAAAATCTTAAAAAATTTACATACAGTTATTTTAACAATAATAGAATACTATGAAAATATATAATAAATGGGAACATATCAACATTGAATCTCGTGGTTTAACATTGAATTCATTTATTCGTTTAGTTTTATATGTATTAGTGTTGACGCTTGTAGAAGGTCAACCAACGGAACTAATCATACTGGTCAAGACGTCGGACTGCTTCAATATCGTTACCATCGTAAGAGCAGTTTTCAGTTTTCATAGGCTACTACATACAAGAGAACATTTTACAACGTATCTCAGTGTTTACATAAAGGGGTTCGATATATACACAAAAAGGGCTGAGATAAACGAACGTCGCCACCACTATAACTCAAAGAAGCGGCTGAAGTAGTTCCAATCGATAAATAACAACACTAACGAGTAGATAGATACGAGAATATAACTCTTGATAGCATTCAAAACGCGACCGCGAACGAGTTCGAAGACCTCTAGCGATGACAATTTATTGTTAATTTAATCGTCGGTAGTAAACCTCTCGGAGGAGGGACCTTAAATTAACATAATAACGAGGCAATTATACGCGTAATTATTTAACATTAATATCGCCTCATGGTAGCGGTAATTAATATTTACATCGAAACTTACGTAGACTTGTCATTCACTCCCTCATTTGACGAATATATATTGTGTTAGCTTTTTTTTAAAGAAGAGGGGGGCAAACGAGCATGCGGCTCACCTGATGTTAAGTGACTACCGCCGCCCATGATCAACCGCAATACCAGGGGAATTGCAGGCGGGTTGCCGGCCCTTTAGAAAGGAGTAAGCTCTTTTCTTGTAGGTCCCCAGGTCGTATCGGTCCGGAAAAATCGCCGGTAGTAAACTATTCCACAGAGAGGTTGTACGCGGAAGAAAACTCCTTTTGAAACGTACAGTGGTGGACCGCCAAGCATCCAGATGGTGTGGATGGTATCAGGACGTTTGCCGCGTAGTGCGTTCACGAAATTTGGCGGCTGGGATTAATCCGAACAATTCCTCAGAGCACTCTCCATGGTATATGCGAAAGAAAATGCAAAGGGATGCAACATCTCTTCGCAGTGCCAGTGAATCGAGCCGATCGGAAAGCACTCGGTCGTCGACGATTCGAGCCGCTCTGCGCTGGATGCGGTCAAGTGGAAGGAGCTGGTACTGGGGAGCCCCAGCCCAGAGATGGGAACAGTATTCCATGTGCGGCCGAACCTGCGCCTTGTAAAGTTGCAGGCGGTGTGCCGGCATGAAATACTGTCCCGCTCTGCTGAGCACGCCAAGCTTTTTAGAGGCCAATTTGGCCTTCCCTTCCAAGTGACCACGAAACTGCACGTCACTCGATATGTCGACGCCGAGGATTCCGATACTGGCTGAGGCAACAAGGGGAGTGCCTTGAAACTGAGGAGATATGACAAAGGGGTTCTTTTTAGCGGTTAACGCGCAAACTTGTGTCTTCTGGGAGTTAAACTGGACTAGATTTAGTCGCCCCCAATCCGAGACTCCGTTCAGCAAAGACTCGACTTTAGAAACAAGTTTGTTCCGGCACTCGGAGACGTTTTCCCGATAAATATTGGCTCGACCGGTGTAAAGAGCATCACCAGTGCTGTCATCTGCATAGCAATGAATGTTACGGGTTTGCAACATATCATTGATATGCAGAAGAAACAGCGTTGGCGATAGCACGCAGCCCTGTGGAACACCAGCATTAATAGGCTTACTAACTTACGTAGAAGATTTTTCTGTACAGATGTAGTTGAGGAATATTTTATGACAGACGGGTTCAGTGCTGCAAGTACTAAAATAAAATAACCCTATCCCATGATGTAATGCTACATGTTTAAGCTGTTGCTGTATTACACAAATAAATAAAATCCTATCACTTAGTGCATTTTGATTATTTTGATGTATTATTTCATTAACTGAAGGCTTGTTTTTATAGATAACATATCATAAATAAAGTATTTTTATGAGTTTAGCTATTGTTTTTTCCCTAATCTGATCTTTTTAAGTATTATATGGCCACATTGAAGGTGCTATAGAGTGACTTCAAAGAGACGAAATCACTTTATATAATTTTAAACTTGATTATTTTTCAGCAGCTGCTATGAAATGTTAATAGTTATTCAAAATTCTTTTTTTATTTTATTTAAATTAATAGCAATAGTCTTATTACATATACATACATACATTACATATAGCTTGGGGCACATTTTGGCCATGTCATTTAAATCATATGATGTTCATTGTTTTTAAAGTTCCGCACTTCAAAAGGAGAAACCGGAACGCTTATAGAATCACTTAGTTGTCCCTCCGCCCTGTTCTTCTGTCAAGACGTTTTTACTCAAGAGTGAGGTAATCAAGTTGAAATCAAAATTTACTATATCAAATACTAAGGCCTACGATTCCCTGGAGGTGTAATAAATTCGACCTTTTAAATCGATGCATACAAAAGATTCGGCCATTTATGTCGGATATTTTGATACACGCCAACTCACTCATCAAAACCAATACGGTATTTCCTGCTGACCCAGAATAATGAAATTTGGCAAGAAGCAAGGTCTCATAGAACAAATAAAGGAAAAATCCGAAAATCGTTAATTTATATACATTCTTTATTTAACTACGTTGTAGTTCTACCATAATAAAATATTTTTAGCAATTATAAACTTACATTAGTAATTATAGCCTCGACCGTGATGTAGACCGATTAATTTATTTCGGAACACCAACAGCACTGATAGATTGTACTAACTACAAAATTTAAAATCGACATAGCTATTAAAAGGTATTCGCATACAGATTTCCGTGTGCGAATGGGTGAACATTGTCTCCACTGCAAAGTTAAGTTTGTCGTTCTTATAATTCCCGCGAAAAGTGAACTATCTTTATTCATTATTAAGTCTGAACGGAACTAATCGAGCTTGTTCGGTTTATTCAATACGTTAGGCATATTCTTAATGATATACCAAAATTAAAATTATTTAATCACGTTTTATTCATAAAAGTAAAAGCTAAAGTAGTAAACATAGGTATTTAACGGCTTAAATGTACAAGTAAAGTCAAGTAATTGCCAACGTACGTCGCATTACTAGTAATTTCGAGTGTTCGTGGAGCAGAAATAATTCCACCGTGTCGGCCCATGTAAACACTCAGGTGCATCATCGAGCGCGTCGTAAATAAGCAATTACTGCTACCCATTGAGTAAACCCATTCGTGTTACAACCACAATTTGCAAGTAGCTACACCATGGCTCTAGCAAGCATTAAAATTATAAAGAAAATTTGAAAAATTGGGCTAGGGCTGCATTCAAGGTACGAATCTAGACATATCAGAATCAGAAGCACTGAACGCGTATGTATAAAAAAAATTTGGCACGACTGTACCGCGTTACATAAAAGCTGGACGCCAATCTAAACAAAGCAATATATCAAACATGACTAGCTTCCAATGTAATATTTCGCGAAACTAATTTAAAGCTCGTGTCAGGTCAATAGTAATTTTGGGAACTTTCCGTACGGTTAATGTAGATGAGGTCAACAAAAGAATGTCGACTTCGACAGGAACACAATGGTGTTAAAAGACAAATCATTATTTTGATAAAGAAATAAAAAAAAACAAAGAACGTCCTTCTACATGCCTCTTCTCATTTATGATACCCAGGTTTCCTCATGATGTATTCCATCATCGCCGAGTAAATTATAAATCATCATTTAAAGTTACATTTAACTATTTCATTCGTATTGGCACAGGCCACTAAGTTCAGATTGTATATAGTTCATATAGTGTAGAATGACGAACAGTTTGAAAGCTCAATCAAGCAGATATTTGCAAAAAGTCGGGTTGACGCAAAAATATCCATCACTTCTATATCTCCCGCGAGTAAAGTTAAAAGTAAAGTTACAGCCTACATACGTCCCACTGCTGGGCTCAGGCCTCCCCCTCATTTCTGAGAGGCTCCCGCGACTATCGTAATTCTTTTCAACTGGGTATTTGACACTTCTCAAAACAAAACAAACATTCCCATATAATACATACATACATTAACACTCACGCCTGTTACCCAGAGGGGTAGGCAGAGACTACAGACTTCCATTTAGCACGATCCTGACATACCTCTCTCGCCTCTTCCACATCCATATACCTACGCATATATGCTCGTCGGTTAAGGGTACTCTTAATTTGGCCCATTTTTAGTATATCGCCGATTTGGTCCCATATAAACTGGAAAAAAATATTGCGTAATGACGTCAGTCTTTATAGACATATTATAATCGTAATCGTGTTTGTGTTTAGTATTAAAAATATTTTCTATTTAAAATGAAATGAAAATAGGCCAAGTTTACGGTACTTTTTAACATAACTGATGTTTATCGATGATGAGGTTGAGGTAAAACATAAAAATCCAAACATTTATAACATTCTTAATCAGTAATATAGTATATATATATATATATATATATATATATATGTCTGTATATATATATATATATATATATATTGCGTATTATATTGAGCTGAGGTGGTTATTTGCATGATGCCATAAATACATAAATAACCATTTTCAAATTGTTTGTCAGACTGTCTGTCTGTTCGGGGAATGGCCGGACCGATTGTAGAGAGATCTATCTATATTTTAACCAAACACGGATTTTTTACGAGAACATAAAAATGCTAAATGGTTTTAAATTTTAGTAGCGCCACGTTACAAGATTGTACGCAGGCGAAGCCGGCGCGGGTCGCCAGTTTTGAACAAAATTGAAAATGTTGTCAGAAAAAAAACAGTGGCTTATTAGGGTGATAGTGGTATTGTTAGGTAATTTTAAGGTAACCTCGCCTTAAATTACAATTTGTAACAGAAAACACGAATGACAAAGGAAAACGACGAATGAACATTTTGATTTGATAAAGATCTAATCCGCTTTGCTTTTAGGAGATAAATAATATAATTATGTTTTTTGTTGCACTGTTTTTAGCTCACATTTAACCCCTTAATCTGACGCGCTTGAGTAAATCCAAAACATCCCCTTTTGGGCTCCCGCACTAAAACGTTAAATTCTTGTCCTCGAGAAAATGCTAATCTCCAACACGGGGCGGGATGTCATATATTTTGTAAAAATATAATATAAAATAATCAAGCTGGCGTAGCGACAGAGAACGCCAACAAAGGTACAAAATATCTAGTATTAGAATCGTCAATCCAGCTGACAAGCATTGCGATTACTGATAAACCTTTCTTTCTTATCATGGAAAGGCGTACCTACCTGCAATTGACTTTTGTATTACAAGCTGATAAAGGTAATTTTTATTTAATAACCAATATAAAATGTTAATATACAGGTACCAGTAGTACTTAACAGGTGGTCCGTGGACCACTACTGATCCCTGGAGGCACACAAAGTGGTCCTCGAAGGCATCATAAAATTTTCTCATAATATATAAAAACAAGTCGAAACAATTTTGGAGATTATGGTCGGTGTACATATACTGCCGATTCGGTGCCGATAAATAATACAATGATTTATTTTTTATTTTTTTATAGGATAGGTTGACAAACGAGCACACAGTCCACCTGATGATGGTTGCTGTAGCCCAAATGCAAATGGGTTGTCACCCGTGGGGACTGAGATGGAATGCCTCGTTTTCAGTAAAAAGGGTCTGCGGTTCTCTACACTCACTATATGAAACACAGCAGTATTAAACTGCTATTTTAGGTATGCTATTTAAGTTTTGTATGTAGTTTATTTGTGGAACAAACTTAAAAGTCAACCTTATCATAATTTACATTATGTCTAAAAATTAGTGGTCCACGGGATGATAAAAATTGGTCGAATATTCTTTCATCACTAAAAGGTTAAGAACTACTGATATATGTTATACAATACAAAATAATGCTACTGGCATGAAAACTTAGCAATAATAAGAAAAAAGAATTACTCCCGCAGTCTGTCAGCTTATTAATCAAGAGTAGGGTTACGTTACCATCACAGAACACAGTCATTATCGCACAAGGGCTTACGCATCGACTATGCAATAGACCGAAGGTGGCGTGCGGTTTGGGACGATGTGCGGTGTGAGCTAATTATGCGCTCGCTTGCCTTTGTCAATGTGTGTTAAGCTTTGAGGTAGCCATTATACACGCCGCTTGTTAAAATTAACACTTTGAAATAATAATAATAGTAAGGATGTCGTCTATTCGTGTTTATATCGCAGTGTACGATAGCATTTTGAAAAAGATGTTTTCATTTTTAGATTTAGATTGAATTGTTAATAGAGCTAGTTTATCATTATGACTCTTATTCTATAAAAAAGACGTTGTTCTGACCTCTCCAGTAAGTGTTGCGACGCGTTCCACTTTGAATTCAATCTGGATACTTTTACAATGCAAATATAAAGCTTGAGCCGTGGTAGCTCAGTGGTTAAGAGCTCGCTGTAAATTTCATAGTATGCGAGCAACCCGGGTTCGATCCCCGCCGGCACCAATAACATTGTTAAAGTTTTAAGTTCTGATTAACCACGTGCTCAGAGGTGAAGGAAAACATCGCGAGGAAACCTGCATGTTTGAGAAATAAAAAAATTTCGAAGAGATGTGAAGTTCGCAAACACGCATTAGGGCAGCGCGGCGTACATTTCCTTGCCCTAAAACCCAGAAATGTGAGGAGGCCTGTGCATAGCAATAAGACATATATATATTATAACTTTAACTTTATAATAAAGCTTATTTAGTTAATAACTCGACCACATCACCATTTATTGGGTCGAAATTTTGTGATTTATTTTGCACTAAACCAACATGTATTGTGAATGAGTCATTTCAGTCCAATCAATTTGATAATAACTTGACTACAGCACCACTAGTTGGATACCATCAAATCTATGAACCATCATCTTGACATAAGAAATACCTTGAGTGAAAATGATCTCGATCGGTCAAGTTGTCAAGAAGTTACACGATCACATTTAAACAATATATAAAAATTATGTTTAAGGATTTTCATAATCTTTATAAAATTTCAACAGTAAATAAGCACACTACGATACCTGACCTAAAGATAAACATCGAATCGCATGCAAAATTGCCCAAGAAATGCACATAAAAATTATTCGCGTGTCTCTGCTATAAAAAACTTTTTTATGTGGTAGTGCCATGCTATATTGTAGCTGTAGCAAGAATGAG
Organism: Parnassius apollo; assembly: GCA_907164705.1. Taxonomy (NCBI): domain Eukaryota; kingdom Metazoa; phylum Arthropoda; class Insecta; order Lepidoptera; family Papilionidae; genus Parnassius; species Parnassius apollo. Next base: position 4,988,488 of record CAJQZP010001459.1, on the reverse strand, counting down.
TCGGCTCGACCGGAAAAGGACCACGGTCTCACAAAATACCGGATTAGAGTAGCAGCTTAACGATGCTGTGTTTCGTTTGGTGAGTATAGAGAACCGGAGACCGTTTTCACTTGAAACGAGGCATTTGTCTTAATGCTTAGGGTGACAAAGCACCTGCATTTTGATGTTTAATCGAGGGTTCACCACATCGAGGACAATCGCGGGAAATGTACACCACAATCCACCTAACTTCAAGTGGACTGTGTGTCACCTTTATCCTATAAAAAAATAAAAAGTGTTATTTTATTATATTTAAGGCTTGTTGTTCTTTTTTCAAAATAAGATATTCATTTCTTTATTTGGGTTTTATTTTTCCTGTAATCTCATTATATCTATCAGCAGCGACTTTAAGGAAATTATTGTTATTTTTGAATATAAGATCAGATGGAAAATATGCATCACAAACCTATCATAAAGTACAAAACTTTTTATTTTACCTTTATATTACATTTTATTTTTACAACTTCGTCTCAAGCTATTGAACCGGTATTTTATTTATTCGTAATGTAAAACGTAAGCATCTGTATTGTAAAACGGGCCCAAGCAAAAAGGAAAGCTTTATTTTAATATAAAAACCAGACATTACAAATAACGCAAACTGATTGCTCACGACCGCGAATATGAGAAAACACTGGCTGAGCAAATCCGACGTGAAAATAGTTTAAAATAAATATAACAATCTCTATACATCGATAGATAATTCCATTAGAGCATTTACGTATTTTAAAAAAATTTAATAGTACAAAAGTTTTTAAACAACCAAAATTACAAATAAATTAAATAACCTTTTTAAGCGCGTTAATTAAACGTATTTGTTTAAGGAAAAAAAACTAAAACGTAATAAACAAACATATTGAAAAGCTTAAAGGATGCGAACACCATTCAAGGGCAACAGGGATCGCGCGACACCTTAGAAACGCAGGAAACGCGCTGTCTGGTTACACATTTATCCACTTCCTGCGCACGTAGCACGCCTAGACGCGCAATCAAGCAACTTGTGGGCAGTTAAGCTGACCTTTACAAGGACGTAAACAGCAATGTTCGATTTTTTTCTTCACTTTCTTGAAACAGTCATGGTTTTCATAGTGCTCTTTGGCGAAAGATTGATTCTTCATTATACTTCTCTTATTATACTAATAATATAATAACACAATCCTATTCTTTCTTTTATTTCTCCATAGTTTAAAAAAAAACTTTGTTGCCTACCAAATTTCATACGACGTTAACAAAACCTACTGACCTCCGAATAATGTAATTCAATACAAGAGAATGTGGGAAAGCGGATCGATAAGTTCGCCGAATGAAGCAGAGAAAAAAGGCGTGGTAAACTGAATAAAGGCGCGCTTTTGTACCCGTGCACAGAGCGCATGTTGCGACAGTTGCTCTACAATGTATGGGCTTTAAAATTTAGATACAACTTACAACCAACATTTAGCAACCAGCGTTTGTTATTGATATCCGAAATGAAAAGTGATTCGGGGGAAAAATTCGAGTAATTCACAGCGAGTGTGATTTCTGTTTTGCGGGCAAGGACCGTTAATTAACCGATCTAAAAATATACCTATCTAAACTCGTTTCAGAATAGAAACAAATTTCTTTAGGCTATTTCAAATAAGTCGAATAATGTAAATTTTATCAGTGGAAACTCAGAGCGTGTAGAACAGAACGCACATGATCACAATATTACAGAAGAAGGTGAGAAAGCGAAGTGTGTAGCTATTTTAGGACTTGGCGCGCGGCCATCGCACATAGAGCAGGTACCTAGTATGTAAAAACAATTTTTGCCTGTTTTTTGAAAACGGCCGGTGATATTTTAGATTTAATGTCATATTTGGTGCCAAGACTAAAAATAGTACCTGAATCAAGTGTTGAGCGGGATAATTAGATGTGTGATAGAATGTAAACACTTGCCGCAGCGATCTCAATATTATACGAGGGTGGATTGAAAAGTACTCGGCCTAACACAGATCCATTCAATTCTAAAAATCAAATCTACCCACATTATTTAGTTCAGTTCAGACTAGTTCATTGTGTGAAGTTCGAAACGTGTGCGATAATTAGTTGTGATTTTATAAATTTATTAACAAAGTATTAGGACATAATTTCCGCGAATGGAGCAAATCGAGCAGCGTGCCGTCATTAAGTACCTCCATAAGAAGGGGCTATCATCAAAAGCCATCCATGATGACACGGTCAGTACATTAGGCGATTGTGCTCTGTCATATTCATCCGTCAAAAAATGGATAGCAGAATTTAAGCGTGGTAGAGAGAGTGTGAAAGATGAACCCCGCTCTGGAAGGCCTTCGACGTCAACTACTGACGAAAATATTAAAAAAGTAATTGATTTAATAATGGGAGACCGCAGATTAAAAATTAGAGATGATTTTTTGAATCGTTTTGTTACTATGGACGAAACATGGGTTCATTACTGTACACCGGAAACAAAACAACAATCAAAACAGTGGAGAAGACCTGGTTCACCACCCCCTAAAAAGGCTAAGTCGATTTTGTCGGCAAATAAGGTGATGGCTTCAGTATTCTGGGACTCGAAAGGTGTGATTATGATTGATTATCTTGAAAGGGGTCAGACTATAAACTCTGATTACTACTGCACCTTACTACGTCGTTTACGAGAGGAAATAAAAGAAAAACGTCGAGGAATGCTCGGAAGAAAAGTCCTGTTTCATCAAGATAACGCCCGTGTTCACACGTCAGTACAGTCAATGGCTGAAATTCACAACTGTGGCTTTGAACTGTTACCGCATCCGCCGTATTCACCTGATCTGGCACCATCAGACTTCTTTCTGTTCCCTAACCTAAAAAAGCACTTGGGAGGTCAGATTTTCGACAAACGACGAGGTCAAAGCAGCTGTAGACGCATATTTTGACTCTAAGGAAGAATCATTTTTTTTCAACGGTCTAAATGCTTGGAAGGGGAAGTGGCAAAAGTGTATTGAACTTGATGGTGATTATGTAGAAAAATAAAAATATGACTGATTTAGTATGTGTTTATTTTCTTGGTTAGGCCGAGTACTTTTCAATCCACCCTCGTATGTATACTTGAAATCAGTCGCTTAACCTCAGTAGAAAGCGTTCCGAGGGGCGTTAGGCGAAGCGTGTGGCGTGGCGTGCGGCGTGGGAGAGCGCCCAAAACTCCTGCGGCTGTAATACAACCACGTGTGTTTGTTCATCACGCCACGCTACAGGCTCCTCCTTTATCTTTACAATTGTTTCTTATCTTTACATTTAAGATTCCATAATAAATAAAATCATAGATGTCCCGATAATCACCGATATAGGTGACGATCGCATTGTTATCATCATGTGATAAATCTATTCTGTCTCATTACCTGTATTCACAAATAAATATCACTTTAAGATAATAACTCCCCAAATTGAAAGGATTTGTAGCTACAGAATTTTTAAATAAAAAATTAAATTAAATTCCACACTCAATGATTTCTTAAATTTACGCGAACACTACATATTGAATAAACAACATGCTCTATTGGAACTGATTTAGAAATAAATAAACTTTTAAATAAATGTTAAAATTGACCTTAAACACTACAAAAATATAATTGACATTCAAGTAATCGCTTTAAGTAAGTAAGTCGATGCGCAGGCATACCTTGTGTATCGAAAAATTAAAGCAATTCCCTCAGCCCAAGACTACAGAAGCTATTATGTGAAAATTATTTTCAATTTTTAAAGTCGGTTTTTACTAAGCAATGTCAAATGCTCAAGGCAACAAGTAGTAACCGTAAAAACTTTTTACTACCTTTAGAGGCGTTTTTTCTTCAATAAATTAAATTCGTCAACCGTTTCCGAGAAATCAGTAAACAGATAAAAAACATTCGCGTTGAATACAGAACCTTTTGTGTTTTAAGTCGGTTAAAAAGACACAAATTACTCTTGGGAGGAACCTTACTTCCTTGCAGAATATTAGTAATTCATTTTCTTAAATGGGACATAATATATTTAACCCCGTTGCCAAACCCAGAATTTTCTTTTCACCTATTATGTTAAAAAAAAGTAAAGTAAAGTTACAGCCTATATACGTCCCACTGCTGGGCACAAGCCTCCTCTCATTTCTGAGAGGGGTTTAGGACAAGGAAGTGTCCGCCGCGCTGCCCCAATGCGTGTTGGCGAACTTCACATGTCTTCGAAATATTTTATTTTTATTTCTCAGACATGCAGGTTTCCTCACGATGTTTTTCCTTCACCGCCGAGCACGTGGTAAATCAGAACTTAAAATTGCAATTAACAATTTCATTGGTGCCGGCGGGGATCGAACCCGGTTTGCTCGCGTACTGTGAAATTTACAGCGAGCGTACCATCTGAGCTACCACGGGTCTCTCCTATTATTTTGATACTTAATAATCTAATTACGATGAATCCAGCTAAAAACAATCAACAACACATACCCACAGTCGATTGTGAGTTCTCACGCCACGCAAATTAGGAATGTTGAAAAGGAAAATCGAGCCGAAGACATTGCTGTAGGTCAAGCCGTAGGGAAAATATAACGTTTCGCCACATCCGCACGGGTTAATTATAGCCGCAATAATATTTTCGTTCTTCTTCTTATACTACTCAGTGTCACTGATTAATAATGAAATCGCTATGACTTACATATAAATAATAACAGATTGGCACCAACTCGTTTGAGAGAATTCCGACTTTCAAAACTAAGTTATTTCCACATTATGCCTTTTGAAATCGGTGGTGTTGAGAAGCTATTATTGTGAGAAGCCTAATAAATAAATATCACAAGTTCAAAGTAACACCTAAACTGGTATGTTATTTCTTTCCTTCACCAAAATCATGTTAATAAATCTTGGTCCCCTATTTTTTTATCCTTAGGGATGTATTCTTTGAATTTATTTGAGACCACCCCTGAGGTGTTGTATATTTAATAAAAAATAAATAATTTAATCGGTTTAGATGTTTCCAAGAAAATGGTGAACAGACAAAAAAGCATCGAATTTAGAATCTTATACTTTATTTGAACTCGGTTAAGTAAAGTACCTGCACCGACATACATTAATTAAACATAAATAAAATTTACATAGCATATTCTAATAAAATTTTATATATCATATACATTATACGTAATCGACACACGTATGTACATGCATCCAAATTATATCAAAATTGTAATATAAAATTATTTGTAATTAGAGAAATTGATCCTGACAAACCATTGTTTCGCTTTTCTTGGTTCGCTACACTACGTTCTTATATATGTGGAGCACATATAATGTAGAGATGTTACATTAAAGTAGTGTTAACAATAACACGTCTAGCTAACTTAACGACTTATTAAATAGAATTCAATGTAATATTATCATCATCAGTCACAGCCCTACACGAGTCCACTGCCAAACATAAGCCTAATCCATAATATGCCTTATACAGGGAGTTTTCCATAGTTGGCACGATTGGCTGGCCGTTAAGAGGTGAGAGTAAGTCAGCTCAAATTCTAATTTCGCCCCCACTTCCCCCGCGCGTCGTATGCTATGTACCGACATGTTTGTAATCACTAATATTCTAAGTAGATAGGTCGTTAGATACTTATTTCATTAGGTTTATCATATTTATGCCTGTTTCTTAACGCCAACCCAGTCGCTTCTTATTTTTATAACGGTTATTTCCCATTTTAATTTTACGTCTTACTGTTGCGTAATGTGTTTTCTGATCGTAAGCGACACAACTTCTCCCTTCAAAAGCCGGAGCAATACTAACGGAGCGACAGGAATCAAGCTTACGCGTCGATAGTTTAGGTAATTTCTTTTTACAGTGAAAATAATGGTATTTTAAAAAAAGTAAATAACATAAGCACTGCTTTATAATTAGTTCAGTTAGTATGCAAAGTTTCATGATCTTATTTAAAGTATTTTATGAATAGCAGCGGTTTATTGTTCAGTTTGGAGGTAATTTTGGATTTTTTTCTATCGAAAAAATTTTACGGAATCGTGTTTTCGTCTAACATAAACCTTAACATTAATCCTCAACTTTACCATATATTTATTTCAAAATTAATGCTGCAATACTTTCGACAAAACGGAGGATCTTGCTAAGCCATTTGAGGTTATATTTCCCCTTAAGCAGTTTTTTTTTAAATATTTTAAGTTCTTATCAAGAAGATGCTGCTGCCCATCTCCTGTTTTAGATTCTCCATGTTGCCTCTTACGACATCCACGGAATGATATGGAATAGTTGTATATTCAGATAAAGCCACAGAAATCGTAATAATAAGACATCAGAAGTGGCGTCTTAGACGCGTAATCTTGTCGCCGCTATGATGTGTTGACGAACATCATCCACAATTTTGTGAATTAGATGCGCGGGGAAAGTCGTACGTGAATTTATGTTATAATAATGGTGAACTGCAGCAAACTCATCAAGGACGTGTAATTCAACTAATAAAGGCACAACATTTCATCGTCAAGATGATTATTTACTAATTATCATTGTTTTAACTAATTTACATATAGATGAATACTTTACTATGATATTTACCTTTCTAAATTTTCATTTATTACTTTTCGTATTATGGAATTACCGTTGCTGCTTTTGCTCTACCGTAATACGCGACGCACGCGACGTTTTTAAACTCGCCAAGCAATGAAACATTGGATATAATTGTGCATTGCGTATGTGTTAAAATGTAGCGACATCGGTTTTGGAAGTAATTGACCGCTAATTCATTTCTATTGTGTTATTATTAAATATTTCGGTGGATAAAGCTATCTATTTCAGATATTTTATAATAGGAATAGGTGAACAGATCGATGCGCATGTTTTACAGTCATTTTAATAAAATATCTATCCATTAAATCTGCTGCGATCTTTAACCGCTATAAAAGGCTGAAGTAGCAAATTCATACCGAAATGGGAAATCATAATAAAATCGGCTGCGTTGGCACTAAATTCATCGGCGTGAGATTTAGCAAAGCTTCGAAGGTCCAATTAAAGCGGGACCTTGTTCCACGACGACAAACCGCCATAATCGGATTTTCTCTAATGAGATTATAGGATTCAGAGACGTAAAACGACTGAGCAATGTTTGTGTTTATTAAGTCTGTAGCCTATCTAAAAATTACACCAAAAATTGTCTAATTTTTACATTACAGTAAATAGTCGTTGTTTACATAACCTTATAGTGGGGGTATAATAATATCCACTACCCCATATCGTCCCGTGGGTTTTTGCGAATAAAACTGAGCGGTGACCGAGGGAAACTGAAACAGGAGGTGGCACAATCTTTCTTTAAATAATTCAAAACTCACTCTGGGTTGATTGAGAGACGGTGTTATTATTAAGGCTGTGAAGATTTTTTCGCTCATAACATTAAATGTATATATTTAAAACAACGTAATATTTTAAAAAGCCGAAATTAGCTAGATGAATAATTTGTCATACAAGTAGGGTTTGGGTCCCGGGACGTCTCGTGTCTCGAAGTCCCGGGACTTTTCGTAACTTTAGTTGTCTCGAGTCTCGGGACTTTTAGGTCGAGACTTGAGACGAGACAAGATTGTCGAAATTGTTATGTAATCATTTTTATTTTCAAATAATTGAAAGAGCTGGTTGGTTTAATGGATCTCGGTCTTCTACGTAACTACTGAGTACACAACACAATAAATGTGTAGTTGTTGTTGTTTGACGTTATTAAAATTGATATGATTTTGAATTAAGTTCGTTTTATAACTATAAGATTTATCTATTTAAAAGTGGCGGTTTTAGGGAAAAACAGAGTTCTCTATACTGCCCGTTGCTCCACTCAGTTATAGGTTTCATCCCAATGGTTTTGATTAGCGCCGAGCACTTAGTAAATAAGAACAACTTTACGTATGTGGAGATTGAATTTGTGTGTGATTAAAAGAAATAAACAAAGCAATTATTAAGACTGAAATTAACTTTAAACTTATTAAGATTTAATGTTCTGTTTAATAAATGATTTTTACAAAAACAATGCCTTTTTAATATGTTTCATAAGGAAATAACTCAATTAAAATTCTTCAAAAAAGGCTTAGCTCTCTTAAATTTTTTTTTCTTAAGTCTCGAAGTCTCGGGAATTCCCGGGACTTTGATTGTTGGCTATCTCGTGTCCCGGGACTTTGAAATTGTCGGGAATTCCCAAACCCTACATACAAGGCGTTTTTTAGTGTAAAACTGGAATTAGTTATAACTAAATCCGGAGTATACGCTGTTCTTATCTACTCTGATTACGAATGATTCAAGCAATACAACAACAGCATAACAACAAGTCTGCTCTCGGCTATAAGACCGAATTAACTCAAATATACGGCCACAAAGAGCTCTGAGGCTAACATCAACCGATTTGACCATGATAACTATTCTAGATCTAGCAACAATCGCAAACATGTCACCGTGATATCCCTCAAAGACGCGCGGTAAATAGCACCGTTTACGCGAGGTCAAGGTGCGGAAGTCGTTGGCATCGCACCAGATGCCTCAGTTGACAAGTGATTGAATACGCGGCATGGACAAACGCGCCGGCATAGCATATTTGTGCACTCATTGAAAAATCATCTCTTTAGGGATTAGGGATTTGGCAAGTATCGCATCTAAATAACAAATAATAGAACAAACAATAATATGTATTACATTTTGGAATAGTCTTTCTTTTGCTAACTTTCTCAACATATAAAAGTTAGTGACGACGATGACAAGAATTTTTTTCAGTCTTTGGCACAATTGAGATAAGCCGATGTTTATTAGTGGATTGTCCATAGGAACCGCTTTTCTACAGATACGGATCTTTTATGTATTTGGTTTAATGTGCCGAAGCCATTTATGTAGGTTAACAATCACATTACTAGAAGATTTGCATCTTCAACGTTGTTCCAGGGTGTGCCACATTAGGAATAGTTGATCCGCGGCATAATCATATTATCTAATTTCGAAAGCTATAAGATTTCCGTTTATCTTGGCGCTTACCTTGACTTCCACATGAACAAGGCAAGATGTGGGTGAGATATAAACTGTCTTATACCGTTTTTTTTTCTAATCGAATGTTTACTTTTTCTGTTACAGCCGACATACTTTCAATGCGAGTTTAATAATAATTCACTTACTTATACAGCATGAAAGAGGTTACAAAAGTAAGCATTCGTTTTGGTTCGTTTAAAGTATGTATTATATAGTAAGAGGGGTGATCCAAAAGTAATGATAATCGGTTACTTCAGGTCCGCATAAAAATGCAAAAAAAAATTTTTTTTAAACGGGAGATATTCATCGAACTGTCAAAGAGATAACATCAACATGGAGAAAAACAATATCTCAAGCTGTTTGAAAAAAGTCTTCAAGAACACAGTGACTTAGTGGAAACATTGGGGGACTCTGCTCCTCCATATTCTACAGTTGCACGCTGGGCCAAGGAGTTTAAACTGGGCAGAACATCCACTGAAGATGAACATCGCGTAGGACGCCCATCCACGTCCCTCACTGAAGACAACGTGAAAAAAGTCGAAGATGTTGTGTTGGCAGATCGAAGAGTGACCATCAGGCATGTAGCTGAGGTCACAGGGATCTCATATGGCAGCGTTCAAAGAATCCTTACGAACGAGTTGCATATGAAAAAGGTCTCTGCGCGTTGGGTACCCAGAATGTTAACCGACGAGCAAAAGAAAAATACGAGTTGACATTTCGAGGGTCAATCTCGAAAAGTTCCAAGCAGATCAAGAAAATTTTTTGTTCCGTTTTGTGACTATGGACGAGACCTGGATCCACCATTTTAATCCTGAAACGAAACAACAATCGATAACTTGGAAAGCGAGCCTCCTCACCGACGCCAAAGAAATTCAAAGTTTCAAGTTCGGCGGGAAAGGTTATGGCATCTGTTTTTTGGGACGCTCAAGGCATATATATGGTAGAATATTTGGAAAAGGGAGCCGCTATTACGGGCTCTTACTACGCAGACCAAATAAGAAGATTACGGGAGGCCATTAAGGAAAAAAGACGCGGCAAACTGCGAGCTGGAGTGCTGTTTCACCAAGACAACGCACCGGCTCACAAAGCCGCAGTTGCGATGGCTGCCATTCAAGAAACGGAATTCGAACTGATCGAACACCATCCCTATTCGCCAGATCTAGCTCCTAGTGATTTCTACCTCTTTCCTCGGCTCAAGGAATGCCTCCGAGGCAAGAAATTCGAAGACGATAGCGAAGTAACGGCCGCTGTTGATGCGTTTTGGGAGGGTCAAGAAACAAAGAATTGTTTTCAAAGGGAATCCTGGGTTTAGAAAAAAAGATGGACTAAATGTATTGATTTTTTAGGAGACTATGTAGAAAAATAAATTATTATTTTAACTTTAATTACCGTGTTTTATTTTCATTATCGTTACTTTTGGATCACCCCTCGTATTCTCAGGTTTAAAAACATAATGATTTCTATTATCGATGGCTATTTCTATTATGAATATTATACTTTGTTGTACACCACAAACAAATATACAAATTACATAACAAAAAGCAGATTATATGTCTCTTCGGTAGGTAGGTGGTGCAATATAAATATACATAATATATAGACAATACATGCAATGGAATAACATATAAATAACTAATAAAAGATAAAGTAAAACGTATAATATACACATATACATACATATATAAATATGTAAACAAACTTATATATCTACTCAGAATATATATATATATATATATATATATATATATATATATATATATAAATTACAAAATTCCTCAGATAAATACAATAAATACATAATTTATTCTAACGGTATCCGAACGATTGAGACAAGTCATTTGCTCTTTATGATTACAATAGTTTGTGCTTCACGTATACATATATGCAAAGGTAGCGTATTCCAGAGCTTAATAGACTTCACAGTAAAAGATTTATTAAAAAAAGATGAATTGTAAGTTGTTACCCTTAAAATGAATTTTCTTGAAGAGCGTAGAACTTCCCCTGGAAGCCCTACAAAATAAACTTCTCTTTTAGATAGGGAGGAGTAAAAGAGTGAAATAATACACAGTACAGAATAGAAAGAATATGCATGCACCGGCGAAGTGGATAGGTAACCACTTGAGACGTGAGCGAAATTGGGAAATATGGTCAAATTTGCGCGATCCAAATATGAAACGAATATTAGTAATTTTGAAGTCTCTCAAGCTTATTTAGCTGGTGTTCAGTTACGTCTATATAGCTTGCGTCAGCATAGTCGAAAATCGGAAGGAGAAGAGGCTGTGCGAGCATAATTTTTGTTGGAATGGGAAGAAATGATCGAAGGCGACACAGTGAACAAAGAGCGACAAAGTTTTTTTACTTACCTCATTCAGTTGGCATATCCAATTTAAGGAATTATCAAGATACATACCAAGGTTTTTGACATTGTCAAAGTAAGGGATTACAACTCCATCGAATACAGTAGGTGGTACGGAAAACCAGTCAATTCTTGCGTTAAAGCTCTGGCTACCAATAATTATAGCCTGTGACTTTTTTGACATCATCCGCACACATGTGCTAGAGAGAAGACACTTTATGAGTGATTGAATTAATAAAAATGGAAAAGAGTAAATGTGATAGATAACACACCATTATGCGGCATGCCTGCAGTAAAATATCATACCAACCATCTTACGCCAGGGATAAAATATGCAGACTAAAAACGAGGGACACTGTCAAAGGTGAGCGAAGTCTGGTACTACGGTTACCAAGCAACCAGCCAAGCGTGGTAGTGACGACAAATCCTCAACGGGAGAGGCTCATATCCACCATTAGACTTTTACGGGCTGCTAAAAAATAATAGGTTTTGTGCAGGAATTTAATGTATACTGTGAAGTTAACAACTTTAGTACGACGTAAGATAAATTAAAAATGTCTCCATGCTCAGATCAGCTAACAGGTCCCGCATCATATTTTAATATCTAAATACCTCGGGAGTATCGAATAAGTTTCTGAGAGGCATTTGGCAAGCTTTTTTCTTTTTATTCGCCATCTAAATTGCAACTATTTATACACCGCGTACGTTCCCTCGAATTACTGGGCCTGATGTTTATTCTTGCCGGAAAGCTTGTTTTTCTTTCGCGTATCTATTAATTCTCGGAGCTATCTAAATACTACATTAGGTTATAACAGTAAACTAGTATACCGATAATTCTTGTATTGCTTGCAGCTTAATTGCCAATGAGGAAACAAAGTGAAAAGCCGACGTCTCTATGGGCTAGTTGAGAGATGAACTGTTGTTGTAAGAAAGACTAGTGGCGTGAAACATAGTCAAATCGATTCGCTTGCCAGTCAGATATGGCCAAAACCTGCAAAATTCCTAAAAATTTAATTTTATTTCATACATTTTTCCGATATAGTATGGTAACTCAAATATTAATAATTGAGTTAGACTGGAAAGAGTATTTAAGTCGATATTCGGAGCTCACTCGCACTGTTTTATTAATCTTTGATCGCCATTTCGGAAGTCGAGTCGAATGGCGAAGTAATTCACTAACAGGAAGCGGGTATGACATCACTGGCATCACGTTATTGGAAGGTATTTTGAGAACGGCATGGCTTCTGCGAAAACCGGAATATTGGCGAGAGCATCGCTTTTGCCTTGCGACCGCCACGTGGCCAGAATCCTTCTATTTGACTCATCATTTGTATTTCGGAAGCGGCTTTCAACACGAGTTGGCGAATATTTGTTATGAATTTCGGGACAAGTAACAGACGGGTAATTTATTGCAAATTATATGCCAATATTGATGTTATGTGAAATCTTCCCATTTTTTTTTCGGAATCTAAACTCATAATTTGTTGCCTAAGGGTTAGTTCACAAAGAGACGCGACACGAAGCGACGATGCTTGAAGAGGCTAATCGTTTCTCACCGGGCAGCTTGCCGCCGCGAGACACATCACGACGTCGCGCGGTGCATCGTGAAGTCGCTCGTAGCGCGAAGCTTAATAGTAATAGTAGAGACAAGTCGCCACGACGACTTCATGCGGTGCCTCGCAGCATCTAGCTGCATCACACGGCTTAGCGCTACGCCGCAAGGTATCTCGAAGCGTAGCGCGAAGCAGCACGACGCGGGGCAATACCGAATTATCTCAATAAAATTTGTATCTTTATGTGTAGTAAATAAAGTTATATTTTGTATCACAATCTTAAAAAGTGCGCTTGCGTGTTTCGTCGCGATGTGAACTAACCCTTATGTTGGGACTATAATTCAAGGTATATATATTATATATATTATTTTCTACATTTTAACAGTGTAGTGACAGTGTAAAAATATTTACTACCCGGGTCATTTACTATACGGTTAAGAGGCGACAGAGGAAAACTGAACCAGGACATGTCCAACAGTATCTTCCTGATAATAGCTGAACAAAAATAGCAAACAGCGGTTGTTAACTCGCTTGCCAAGCGTGGCAGCTATGGCAACTTTTGATAGTTTGTAATGGTAATATTTTACATTCAATATTAATTTTAACAGCTAGCTAGCTATCATTATCACTCTGAAATAATAACCATGACTGAACACTATCCGAATATTACGCATTTAATTATAATGATTTCTTATATTTACGCGAACACTACACATTGAAATAATACTAGTTTTTACGGAATTTATCGCGTATATTTAACTTTTTAAAATTTAACTTTTGTTCCGATCTATGCAGTATGAACTTATGGTATCTTGAAGTCTTGCAGTTGTATGCTTGGGTTGGGATTTAATTTTATTTATTATAGGATCCCAAGCAGATGGTAGCACCCAGCCATCTTCTCTATTGAAATTAGGCAGACTGCAGACTTCCCGGACCGTACCGTGAAGAATCGACGCTCTGCAGTCTGTGAACACGTACAGGATCGCCCCCGTCACTACATCAGATTTGATAGACCGCAGATCCTCGCTAAAGAACACCGATTCCTTCCAAGGATGATTCGCGAGGCTATTGAAATCAAAAAACATCCTAATTTTAATAGAGAAGATAGCTGGGTGCTACCATCTGCTTGGGATCCTATAATAAATAAAATTAAATCCCAACCCAAGCATACAACTGCAAGACTTCAAGATACCATAAGTTCATATTGCATAGATCGGAACAAAAGTTAAATTTTAATCTATGGTAACCGCGGTTAACTATGACATATGGACGTTGAACATCTCAGTCCTGCCCGTGACCATGAGTGCTGTAAAGCGTTCGAAACGTCGGGTATTTAAAAAGTTAAATATACGCGATAAATTCCGTAAAAAACTAGTATTATTTCAGCATTTAATTATGCCGTATTTTAGCACTAGTAGTATAATGAAAAATACCTGAAAAATACTAAGCTACCGGAAGAGCAACTTACGAATCGAATCCTAACTTAGGTTTACAAACGTAATTGTAATAAACTATTTAGGTTATATTGTAAAGTAAAAATTTTATTGAAAACACTTGTTTACAAGTTTTGAAGCAATGTCAAATTTTAGCTCCATACATTCGAAGCTCAACAATAAATACAAACGATAACTCCGCCAAGTGGGACGAGAATAACAAAGCATTTGGTATAATTCCAACCGTATCCAATGTGGAACATCTTTTTGTACCCTGGCTCGCTGGCTATATTTCTGTAAACATTGTTTTCAATATAGTAAACTAAATTAGTAAGCTTCACGTAGAGCATGTACTTGTTTTTAAATTTATTGTAATTTTTTTTGTTGTATGAATCTGCAAACTCTACATATGCTGATGGATCGCATGGAGACGTTACTATCCCAAAACCCATCCTTAACTTGAAGACATTTTCAAAGCGAAATCTATTATCGATCTAAATTAGGACATAGGAAGCCCCATCGTAGAGTATCTATGCTCGATTAATCCCTTTTAGAAGCGGCAGATGCATTTGACCAATTTCTACACCAAAGAGCTTATACAAGTAACAAGTAACACAATAAGAAAGATGAGATGTTTACGTATTAGAACAACGGTGGCTGGTTGCAGTACGAATGGGTTGGCTCGACCGGGATCTGTGACAACGCATCTTCATTTTGTATCAATCTAATATATTTATTTTACTTAAAAACAAGATTGTGCAACCAGCGCATGTTGGCCAGTGATTACTTATGGATTTGAGCGTAAGGACCACGTCTCAACTCCACTGCGGGCTGTATGAGGAAGCTCAGTTCGCTCAACGAGTATGGAGAAGGCTATTCTCGAGGTTTCTCTGGGTGATAATCTTAAAAATGAGTATAGCCGCCGTAGAACCACAGAGTAACCGACATAGCACACCGGATTAGTGAGCTGAAGTGGAAAGACCACCGCACTTCTGCTCCACGCCTCGGGAGTAGTGCCACCATGGAGGACAGAATTAAAGAGCTTCTGAAGGACTTCAAGTACCGGTTTTCCACCTCCTTTCAGAAGCTCCGCTGTAATTCCATCCTCGCCCGGGGCCCTGCCGTTTTTAAGGTGCCATTCTAATCTCGCTCAGACTGACGTCCGGGATATCATCAGAATAGTATCGGATAAGGCTTGCTCTTGGATTGATACTCACACTTGCGTGTGGCTCCAACAATGATGTGTACAGCTGCCCATAGAACCTCTTAATTTCACTCAAAATCTCAGGTGTCCCAGAAACGATGCCGCCACACTCAGTCTTCGGCTTTGACAGTTGGCTCTTTCTGGCAGACAGATCTCTGGCAAAGGCTTTGGGGCCCTGGTTCCGCTCAATCGCTTCTTCAATACGAGCTGTATTGAAGTTGCGTAAGTCCTGTCGCATGCATTTGGAGATCTGTCTGTTCAGTTGCCTGTATGCTGTCAAATATGCTGACGACTGCAGCTTCATCTCCCGTCTAACATCCATGAGATTAAGAGTTGTCACCCTTATCCTTTAAAAAAAAACGGTGTGGAAGAAAGATTCTCAAGTAGCAGCGTCGTACCGGTAGACGAAGTGTAGGGCACCCCCCCGCTTGATTTTGTGACGACCTGGTAAGACATGCAGGAAGTCGACTGATACAGGTGGCTCAGGACCGTGCTTTATGGCATTCCTTGAGGAAGGCCTATGTTCAGCACTGGACTTGTGTAGGGCTGTAATGATGATGATAATTAATATTATATTAAATTCTATTTAATAAGTTGTTAAGTTAGCTAGACGTGTTATTGTTAACACAACTTTCATTTAACATTTCTACATAATATGTGCTCCACATATATAAGTTCGTAGTGTAGTGATCACGTGCGCAAGCGAAGGTGATCGGGCTGCACCGTTGACACCGTGCCAATCGCGCACGCAGTAATATTAAAGTACAAAATGCACTCGGCGGCGAAAACACGCTTCAAAATACAATCATTGGCAACGATAGATTTCATCGCATCATGCAAGCACTCAAGAGCTAAACGTTACGAACTACTCAAGTCAGTTTGAAGATAGCGAAGTGTTATTCTTATCGGCTTTGAAGCAAACAGAACTGAAAAATTTACCAGTTGAACACAGATCAACGAAACAGGAGATAAATTGTATCATCTTCCTGATAACAACCCAAAATATTAAAAATCTGCCGTTGCAAATGCGCCTGCCAAGCGTGGCAGCTTTGGCAAATATTCCCCTTTAAACTCTTTATTAAGTCCATATTAAGCTATCCATATCGAAAGCGTATATCAAGCATTGGATATTGATTATTATTTATATTGGACCCGCGTAAAAGAACACATATCTGACGTGAAGCATCAACGTTCCGGCAAGTCTGCAGTTTGTGATCACAACCTATACGGCCCCAAAGATTACATCAGATTTGATAGAGCGCAAATCCTCGCGAAAGAACATCGATTCCTACCAAGGATGATACGGGTGTCTATTGAAATTAAAAAATATCCTTATTTCAATAGAGAAGGAGGCTGGGTTCTACCACCTGCATGGGACCCTATTATTAATAAAATTAAAACTAAACCCATGCATACCACTGCAAGACTTCAAAACACAGTAAGTTCATTCCGTGTAGATTGGAACAAAAACAATAATTAAAAATCTGAAGGTACTCCGGATTAACATTGACATCGGGATGTTAGTCACCTCAGTCCCCCGTGACCATGGGTGCTTTCCAGCACCCATGTATATCCATAATCCGTAAAACTAGTTTTAATCAACGTGTAGTGTTCGCGTAAATATATGAAATCATTAAGCATTGGACTTTTAATTAGCTTTTATTAATAAATGAATGATGAAATGTATACGCTACGCACTACGCCGTAATATCCCGCGAGTGTTGTCATAGACGACAAAAGAAAACTGAAAAAGGTTATGGGCGGCAGTATCTTCCTGATAATAACCCAAAATAAATAAAAAAAACTGCGGTTGTAAAACTGACTGTCAACTATGGCAAGCTAGGCAATTATGAAAAAATACACCCTTGTGGCAGTACTGTTATGATTACACCTAATTGACATTGGATGCAAACCCAAAACACTCAACTTTTGGACAATTCAAATAAAAACTGATTTCGATATAACTATCTTCCAGCATACAATATTTAATAATGCATCAAACAATATCAAGAAATTAACCGGCGACAGGTCGATTTAAGCAAATATTAACACAGCGTGTACTGTGAAGGACGCCCGCCTTAAAGCGAGAAAATTCCATTACAGTTGCAACGATTAATAAATTTTAAAAACACGACGGGACGTGTACTGAATTCTACATTATAGATAGCTCACAGGAGGAATATTTTCAATAGTTATAACGCTTGGCAAGCGGGTTGCCAACCGCATTTTTTTATTATTTTGAGTAGTAATCAGAAAGACGCTGCTGCTCGTCATCTAATTGGATTCCTTGTTGTTGGCTGGGCAGTCGATATTATTTCAAGTGGTGGTGTACCACTCAATATTCACAATTATAATTATGTAGTTGTTCAATGATTTCCTATATTCACGCAAACACTACACATTGAATAAAACTACTTTTACGGATTTTATCGCGTTTAATTAATTTTTAGTTAAAATCTTTAAAAAAAATATCAGCGAAAATTTTTAGTAAGAGTATGAATCGACTTTATAAACTAAGAATTTAAACTAGGTATAATCTAAGCACCGACTTAGGAAGCTGTAGTATTCAAGTAAATATAAGAAATTATTAACCTCTTCCTAGTTCAACATTACATAGAAATTAAAATCAGGGATATTTTTTTTGTGTTTAGATATCATTACCATTACTTACAAGACATTTAAGTAATGGTAATAATATAATATTTAGTAGCGACAGCGGAATGTAATGTAACACACATGTAGTGCTGTAACATTTGGAGGACTCATCAGATGTAATGAATGAAAAAAACTTAATTACATCTAAACAACTTACTTATTAATAACAAGTCATAGACTGTGACACGGTGACAATTATCTTCCGTTAGTCATAGTCCTCAGGGGAGACAGTACATCTACATTTTGATAATTAATTAAGGATATATGTTATGCTTATGGCCATAGCATTCACTTACCATAGTGTGTACTTAAAAAAAACTCTCACTTCTCTCTTTTTCTTTAAAAAGTTACCAATTTTTATAGAAAGTTGTTAATTTACAAAAACACAGACAGCAATATACACGTGCCTTTAATTAAAATGTTCATTTTCTCGAGGCGAGACTTTTTTGTCCCTTTGTTTTATGCCGAACATGCAATTTAATGACATTTAATTTTGAAAACAAAACTTCAAAAGACGAAGAACATTTAACTGAATTTTTCCCAAAAACAAAGTAAATATTTTTGTTAAAAGGTAAAAGAACTGGCTGTTTTACTATCGGACACCTTCGTATAGTTAAGTAGGATGGGTAATTATTACAATTTTCAATCTATAAGCATATTTTTAGGCAAAATGTGATGCGAGTGGCTTGCTGGTCTTTGCACTCTGCCTACCCCTCGGGGATCACAGGGATGACGTATTTGTAGGGAGTTTGACCAGCTGCAGCATCTGATAAAATAAACCGAGTAAAGCAGTTACTGCTATAATAATTATATTAATATTTTTTTCATCCATGAATTAATTTACGACCTTTCAAAATTCCACAGTTGAACATGAGGTTGAGGTTCCCGAGATCTCCTCTAGAGTGACTATGAACTCAAAATCACTGAACTAAAATAAATTTAAAAAATCTGTTAAATTGTAATTTTAAATCAAAACAACTTATTCTTAGAACTAAGGCTAAAGTAAAAATTAAAAAAAAAACGATCCGTTACTGAAAATGCCTCCTTTTTTATGAATAACTGTATTATAGACGAAAATCAAACATCTAAGCTTAGATGCGCAGGGTTACACGTGGACATTAGTGTTTACTATGCTAAAATCGCTCCAACCGAGGATGTGCACCCGTTGATGTCGTACATAAGGACTCGCCGGCGGCGGCGCGTTACGTAATTAGAGGCCGTTTATGTGTCATTTTTATTCAAAATATAAACAAAAGCACGATAAACTTTTTTTTATTTTTTCAATCTTATTTTTAAGATGAGTTATTCAAATATCTCAATTGCGCGATTTAAAAAAAACATTCTATAATTCTAATTGAAAAACTATGACGCATGAAAACACTAAAAAAACTGTACGATGAGAGCACAAAGGGATGTAATTCATTCATAGTTGAGACATTTGATGATTCATTTGCACTAGAACGCAGGTATCTCTTATCTCTACCTTATTTACGCCGAGTTTCTTACGCCATAGTGTGAAACTAAATTAATATCGTCGACAATTAAGCGATAGAAAACATTTTCGGAGATCACATGACAATATGAACTTGCATGGTGTAATTTCTTCTTAAACTGTCGGTCACGTACGCGGTTACAAAGTTGACAATGGAGACACCGCTAAACGAATCGGGCAGAGGATTTCAGCTGAACCCTGAGGCATGTTAACTTGAATAAGAGCTAAAATCGCTTGCAGTATAACGACACTTTGATCTCGTGGGATCGTATTAGGTATCGTTTCTAGGTTACCTGAATGAAAATTTAATTCTAGATCCATCAACCTTGGTCCGAACGTCACCTTATCAGGGGGCGCGATATCTCACAAACATTTCGGCGGTGAGGAGTAAAGTAAATACACACGACCTTGACGGAAATTGTTACACGTTTTCGCTAGATAAGCTGCTTACTGTTATCGCGCTGATGATATTCGTAAAAAAAATAAGTAATTGTGCAACGAAAGATCACTGACCTGTGTAACCATATCCCAGTAGAATCCGTCGAGCATAGACTTGCCATGTTGATGTTGACGGCACAGCGCGGGCCAGAGTGAAGCGCGCACGGGACTGTTGATTGGCCAAGAGTTTTCTCTGATGAGTAGCTTGAGCTCGCGCTTGCGGCCTTGCTGGAGTAACGGCTGGACTTCCTCGAAGGTCTTGAGGGGCGCCTTCTTGCCTGCGAATAAGGGGTTGGGTAAGCACTGCGTCCAGATCGGCGTGGGTTCGTTATTAGCGAGCGATTCTTCGCTGGGGGCGCGAAACGCGGCCGGTTCTATGTACATGGCGGCTCGATCGCATCGCACATGCTTTCTGTGCGCGCGCGCCTGCGGCACTGCCGAGTGCCGACCGAAAGCCGCCAATCTCCGGAAAATGCGATAGCGCCCCGGCGCTGTCACACTTCCATTGTTTATTCGACCGTATGATCACCGCTTTGGTCCTTCAGGCCCGTACACGTAATTAATTATTTTTGTTTCACTAAACTTTTCAAAAGTGAATATTAAAAAACTAATTAAAATATTATCCGTTGTTGCATGAACAGATGTAGAGTAATTTGCAGATAAACTTGGCAGAGTTGATGTATTGTCGTGTATCGGTGTTGAGGTCACGTTATATTCTAATTAGGTCGCATTACCTAATTGGTTGTTTGTATTAAAAGAATCAGTTGATTACATTGACAATGTCGTGTAAACACAGCGTCGTATCAGAAATACTAAAATAATTGACAAATCATAGCGAAAACACACGCAAAGCGCTGGATGATCGCCAGCAGTACACTTTCGTTTCGGATGCTAAGGATGAGCGATTTTAAGATATTTTTTTTAAATACAATGTGCCGGACGGGCGAAACTCTCCGGAGTAAATGTTGTCGAAGATACTTCGCGAGTCGCTCACGTCCTACACCTATAGGTTCCGGTGGGTACTTTCACTGCCGTCTTTGTGGTTGCCGCTGAAATATTGTGGACTGAGGTTCAAATCAAAATGCACGATTAATAAATACAAATAGCAAGGTAGTGGCCAGCGGTTCGAATGATTAATTAGTCGCGAAATTTTATAACTATTGACCACGGTTGAACTACGGTTGTTCACTATTTGTTTGTCACTGTATATTTCATAAGATTTCTTTAAATTGTACGGTGGTATCTAATATCTATTAGTAGTAGCTGGTTTTCTAACACTACTGACTAGCAGCTATTATCAACTAAACTAGCTGATTTTATCACTTGTGTAACTGCGGATATCAGTTACCACTTTGACTATATGTAACTGCGAATATCAGCTACGACCTTTTTCGGCTAGCTAACACTTTCACTATATGTAACTGCGAATATCAGTTACGACCTTTTTCGGCTAGCTAACACTTTCACTATATGTAACTGCGAATATCAGTTACGACCTTTTTAGGCTAGCTAACACTTTCACTATATGTAACTGCGAATATCAGTTACGACCTTTTTCGGCTAGCTAACACTATCACTATTCACTATATACTGCAACTAGTCACTTCAGCTACCACCGGATACCACTCACTTCACTTCACTTGTCACTGGTAGTTCTTCACACTACTACTCCTACTGGGTCACGAGCCAGAGAGAGGATGATGGCTATAGTCCCTAAGGTAGACTTTAGCAATACTTTACAGTGAGCCGCTTGCCATTTTCCGTTTTGCCTCTTTATTGCATAAACTTTTCACTATACAAATGGCATAAATTACGATATTTTCTATACAAAACTAATTACTACACTAACATGCTATACATCATTAAATCGGTAGTCTGGTACTTTATTAGTATATCATAAAGGTTACTCAAAACATTAACATTGTAAAAAGTTATTAAACGAAATGACCCAAATTTTCATAATATTTGGGTACATTAATTCTTTAATTTTTATATAACTATCAAATGCGTTTAATTATACAAAATATTCCTACACTTCTTTAATCTATAAGCCATATGCTAATTCAATGTCATATTTATAACTCTTTTAGAACATAAAATTATTTTCATTATTTTTGGTATGAACTATTACGCAGTTAATTAAAAAACTTCTAGAGAGTTCTACGATTAGACGCGCTGTGATTGGTCGATTTTTCTTAATATAATAAAAGTTGTTTACATTACTTGTTATCAAAACGACATTCTATACAAATATACTGAGAGTCATAAACATGCTAAACAACTATATTAATACACGTTTTCAACGTTTTGTCAGTAATTTCATTATTAATACAAAAAACAATATTCTTTATAACTTTGTTTCTTAACGTTGTTAGGCCGTCGCGAACATACAATATATGATAATAGTTTTATTAGAATAAAATGAGCTCATTAATAAAGAAAATTATTAAATGTAGAATAAATTACATATGTGTATTACTACGTAATGGTACCTAATAATTTCGCGTTAATAAATAAATTATATTTATTTTAACACTTAGTTCTTAATAACTTAGGTAATACATCAAAGTGAGCCAAAGATGAAACGATCATGATATCCCAAGTTACACCACGATACTACTGCGACGATATTTTTGTTGCATATCGATGAATTTCATGATTAAGTACGTGATTATTAAGTCATGATTTATTCATAATTTCATTTATCTAGGTATTACATTTGTATTTCTAATACCAGACATTATATTAATTGTCTATAGCATGTATAGAGTGACAATTTCAAAAAATTTATAAATCTAGTTTATATAATGATTTCTTATATTTACGCGAACACTACACATTGATTAAAACTACTTTTACGGATTTTATCGCATTTAATTTTACTTTTAATTATTTTTATTTTTAAACCCGGAGTACCTTCGGGTACGGGTCGAAGGTACTCCGGGTTTAACAATGACAACGGGACGTCAGTCACCTTAGTCCCCCGTGACCATGGGTGCTGGAAAGCATCCGAAACGTCGGGAATTAAAACTAAAAATAATTAAAAGTAAAATTAAACGCGATAAAATCCGTAAAAGTAGTTTTAATCAAAATCTAGTTTATGCCTAAATGCGTACAGCAAAATTCTATCACGGGATCGCAATGGAATCAAGAGATACAGGACTTCAGAAATAAACGTTTTGTCAAAAATATCAGAATTAATATTGTTTCAAAAAAAATAGAATAGTTCATTGAATGAAACAAGCAACACATAACAATACATAAAAAATCGTGAAAATCTGAGACATCAAGTCTAAATTCTAGTGTATGTAGTAAGATGAAAAAATTTTTCATAGTACACAGCTGAACATAGGTTTCCCTCAAAGGTTCAGAATAATTCACGCTCCTGAGTCACAGGCATCCATTGACGTCCTGTAAGTTTTCTTAACCTTCTCTTTTTTATAGCATTGGGTGACAAACGAGCACAGTCCACCTGATGGTAAGTGGATGCTATGGCTCATAGACATCCACATTTATCCTTAATTAAGAATCAAAATGTAAATGCGTCGTCACCTATGAGGACTACGACGGAATGCCTCAATTAAAGTAAAAAAGGGTCCCCGGTTCTCTACACTCACCATACGAAACACAGCAGCATTACGCAGCTATTATACGCTGGCATTTTGTTAAAGCATTCGTGCTACAACTATAATATAACTGCAGCGTGGCTCTACCACGTATAAGAATATAGTTGTCATTTAAAACACTATTTTTTAAATAGTTATTGATAAGATGATTCATTAAACTATTAAGTACATTATACACATAGTAAACTGATACCTATATATTAATTTCAAATGTCTATACTCCTGTACCTTTAAACGAGCAATTCTTGTATATATATACAACATGTAACATAATTAACGCACTTTGAGGAAGTAGTTTGTTCAGATTCGTTTACTGAATCGATTCCTGACATTTTTAATATAGGTAATTTTTTATCCCAAAAATAATTAAAACTACGTTAATTACAGTCACACTAAATCTGTACAGTCAAAACAAACTGAAATGTATAAAGAAAAATGAACTTTATTTCAAGCACGTTAAAGTCTTTCCGTTCGTGGATGTGTACTGTGACCACAACATTCTTCCGGAATTAGTATAACTAATTTGATAAATAATCAGTGCATAAAAATGTTTAACTAAAAATTCAGTGTATGTATTATGATTATAACATAATATACTAATTGGGGTGTCTGAGGGTGTGCGTTAATTACGTTACATATTGTGTATATATATCGAAACGTAATCTCGGAAACGGCTCCAACGATTTTCATAAAATTTTGTGTCCAGGGGGTTTCGGGGGCAATAAATCGATCCAGCTAAGATTCATTTTTAGAAAATGTCCCTTTTTCCGTGTTTTCAGGCAATGAAAAACTGTTTCAATATAAAAAGGTAAATTTTGACAGTGTGTTAACATCCGTAATGCTCAAGTGGGATATCGGCGGTCGCGAAATCGGAGTGCCCTGGTTCGCATCCTGTCTCTGGTCTGACTTTTTTTCTTCTTTATTCAAGTTCCCTTCTTTTGTGAGAAAATCTATTATTTTGAGCCCTCCTTTTGTATTTTTTTAAATACGAAAATTTAAATTAAACTAATAGCACTCATGATTTTTTAATCAAATAACCAGTTCAGTTTTTTCTATTATGTAAATAAGATCAAAAAATATTATTCATGTTTCATCAGTACGTAATTTGTATCTAAATATAATTTCAAAAAAAATACCGAGGAAAGGTACTATTTTTCAAATATAAGTATCACCGAAAACTTGAGTAATTTTAGCAATTGAAATTCAACGAAGATTTTTAAAGATATAAATACAATCTAACAAAAATATTGTAACCTATGTAACCTGTGTAATATTAATAAGGCTTTTGTTAACTAAAGCTACTAAAAGCCTCGATAAACTTTAAAAAATATTCAACTACGTACGTAGGATTAATTTGTTTTCATTATAATAATAATCCGCTTATACACGTTAATGGTGTTATCGGGTCCTCAAAGGCCCCGTAGTCGCGCCGCAGTTAAGTGAAACAACAAAAGATAACGCGAGGTTATCTAACTGCAGTCTCGGCCGGCGCGCCGATTACTACGCAAGTTAATTTTAAATCGCTTAATAATAAAGTCACAACAAGCGCACCTATCATAATTAGAACGGCAAATATTTTTCGTAACGATGAAAACTGCTAATAACAGATTTCAATGTCATAGGTACAAAAATTGTCAATTATAAAGTTCGCAGAGAAACTCCGAGCATAGCCCTCTCCATAGCTCGCTGAGCGACCTTAAGCGTCCTCATACGGCCAGCAGTGAAGGACCACGTCTCAGATCCGTAAGTCATCACTGGCAACACGCACTGGTTGTACAATCTAGTTTTTAGAGATTGAGGTATACCTGACGAAAAGATATGCCGTAATTTCCCGAACGCTGCCCAGCCGAGTTGAATCCGTCGATTGACCTCTCGGTCGAAGTTGGACTTACCTAGTCGGACTATTTGTCCCAGGTAAACGTATTCGTCAACAACTTCGAGCATAGTGCTCCCAACAACTACCGGCATAGGTGTGACATGGACATTGAACATGATCTTTGTTTTGTCCATGTTCATCTTAAGACCTATCCGTTGGGAGGCACTATTGAGGTCATTGAGCATAGTGCTTAAGTCCTCCAGCGATTCTGCCATAAGGACTATATCGTCGGCAAATCGAAGGTGAGTGATGTACTCGCCATTGATGTCAATACCGTATCCTTTCCAGTCCAGTAGCTTGAAAACGTCTTCCAATGCAGCGGTGAAGAGTTTCGGGGATATAACGTCACCCTTTCTCTGCGTGATAGACTCAGAAATGAGGATATCCGCAGTGAAACCAGAGTGACCGACATAGCCCAACGGATTAGTAAGCTGAAGTGGCAATGGGCCGGCCATATAGCTCGAAGAACCGATAACCGATGGGGAAGAAAGGTTCTCGAGTGGCAGCCTCGTACCGGTAGGCGTAGTGTAGGGCGACCCCCCACTAGATGGAGTGACGACCTGGTAAGACATGCAGGAAGTCGATGGATGCAGGTGGCTCAGGACCGTGCTTTGTGGCATTACTTGGGGGAGGCCTATGTTCAGCAGTGGACTTGTGAAGGGCTGTAATGATGATGATGATGATAAAGTTCGCTATCTTTAAAACATGGTAAACAAAAATTATTATCATCTTTCATTAATTTTGTTTGACAAACGAGCACACAGTCCACCTGATGGTAAGTGGTTGCTGGGGCTCATAGACATCTACATCTATCCTCGATTACAAATCAAAATGCAGATGCATTGTCACCCGTGAGGACTAAGATGGAATGCCTCGTTTACAGTAAAAAAGGGTTTCCGGTTAGCATTAGCTACTATTTTACGCTGGTATTCTGTGAGAGCGTGGTCCTACCCCGGTTGAGCTGACCTATTCGTGCTACAACTATACTACTAATATAATTGCAGCATGGATCTACCACGTTAAAAATTCCTTCCTTAATTAATTTATAGCTTCTCTTGACAGATTTCCGCTTATTCCAAGTCAGTCAGTCATGGGTTCATGGGAGTGACAAATAAATGACAATTAGTGTATTATCAATTTTACGAGAGATTTCGTAATCTAAAACAAAACATTACGTATCAACCGCCACGCCGTGTAGTGGCGGTATAAGAACATCCACCTACATCGTCCCGTGAGTTCGGTCGTAAGAGGCGACAGCGCAGCATCGCGTCTTCCGTAAAACAACTAGAACATTAAAACTGCGGTTGCAATTAGTTTAATTAAAATTTTCGTATTTTTAAAAATACTAAAAAAAGGGCTCGAAATAATAGATTTTCTCACAAAAGAAGGGAACTTGAAAAAAAAGGAAAAAAAAGTCGGACCCAAGACGGGACGCGAACCAAGGCATTACGATTTCACAACCGCTCGATATCCACTTGAGCTATTACGATCATTAACAAAGTGTTAAAATTTACCTTCTTATATTGTAGCAGTTTTTCATTGCCTGAAAACACGGACAAAAAGACATTTTCTAAAAATAAATCCTAGCTAGATCGATTTATTGCCCCTGAAAATCCCTGGACACTAAATTTTATGAAAATCGTTGGAGCCGTTTCCGAGATTCCGATGAAATATATATGTGTATATATATATATATATATATACATATATATATATATATATATATATATATTAGTAAGTATTGCTCGTTTAAAGGTATAGGATAAAGCGCTATAGCAAATAAGTTTGCGTGGCTGCACTGCATAGCTTAGCGCTATCGTACAAAAGGGTTAAAAAGTTCATTCTAGAAATCTAGATGACGTTTATGGCTATTAAAAACTTAATTTTAATAGAATTTAATAGAATACTGAAAAGTATTTAGGTTGATGCCAGAACTTAGTTTTGAATAATATTTTTAAATATTATTCTGTAATCATCATATAAATACTAAGTTAAAAAAGTCCAATAAACTGCGTAAACTTACTTACTACGTAAACGTAATGAAGAATCAAATAATTAAATCACTACCACTACTTCTATTGATGAAGGTAGTCCACGCTTTAGTGGCCATTACTTTATAGTTTTTACCGAAACTTTTTTATCAAACGATATTTAATAACATGTATTTTATTTAATATTTTTTTAAAACCACGGATCGAAGGAGAATAAATAATTATAATAAAAACATAGTACTCGATAATATCTAGTATTTACATATAATATCTCCATTGTAATTGAGTACAGAACGACCAACTGAGTGTCAATTATGAAAAAATACCAATATAATATAATATACTAACTGTAATGTCATGAGTTTAACTTTGAATTCATTCTGAACTTATTACAGATGAAACAATAACTTCACTACAGCGAATATATCTAATGGCATAGCTATTAACCACCATCTCAAACAAATATATTTATTATGGGAATATGACTCTAATGCCAGCGAAATACCACTGACTCACTGATCACGAGATCTCCAAAACTATACGCCCAAATGATTTCAATTTTGGCATATAATCCCTTTCGCTCTGACAGCGCGCGACATGTTATACTCCCGTTCGCTCGGGACCGTAATGGCGGGAAAATTTGCAAATTAGCAAATTTTTTGCTATATTGCAAATTTTGCTATATTTTCACTTTGAGACAATATTTATGGATAAAACTTACAGGATTTCTTGTTGAATGTATAAACTATCGAATAAAATTATTTTTGGTTGCTAGAAATTGTAATAAAATACATAAATTACCCTATATAGCATAGTAGTACCATATACTTCAATTTTAGTGACAAAATTACTACTAATTTGAATTCTAAACTTTGTTTTTTGGAGAAATTTATATGAAAATGTTTGGAAATATGTATATTTTTATGTTTTATATGTTTCCATTCGTTACTCATACCAAAATATTGAAATATAAAAAAAACTATAATAATATTTTATCTGTGTGACATTTAGAACAATATTTCAAAAATAATTATGTGTGAATTTGAAATAAATACAACGTCAAGTTATTTGAAATATATAAGAAAACTATTTTTACTTACATTTTACACTAAAAATAAATGAGAATATGAAAAATAACGCATTTATGACCCAGCCGCCATAATGGGCCTTCCAGATTTTGAAGCACTTTTGGCAATTTACTTTTCACTTTTTATACCACAAATTATATATCTTCGTGTTCACTATATTACAAGGAATATAAAAAAGTATAATACTTTCGTTTTTAGTCCAGACACAATTATAAAATTCTATAAAAAAGATGGAGCACATTCATCAAAACGACACGTGGAACGCCGAAAGTTTAGAGTGATTTCTTTTTTTTTTCTAAGAAACATTGCCAGGTTATGGTTTAAAATAAAAGAGCATATCTTTGTCTTTGATACTATTATCTATTGCATATTGTCTTTGGTTTTGTTTTAAAGGAAAAAGTAGTTTTTTCATAAGGCAGTACTTCTGATATTATCTGATCTAATTAGCCCCGTACTAGAGCGGGCGTAAGGTAGGTATTGTATGATCTGATTAGATTGTTAGCCGAGCGAAAGGGATATTCATTTCTCTACGTAGACCATCCACTAAGAAATTACAAGGTGTTACAGCTTTATATTCACGGAAAAAGTTTCTTGTATTTGTAAGTGTATTCTTGATTGTACTGTTTGTATCTGGCTGGTTTTAATATCAATTAAAACCAGCCAGATGATACAAACAAACATTTAAACATTAACAAATATAAAAAGTAATAATCACTTTACCGCTATTTTTCTATCGTTTTTCTATCCGACAAAATGAGTGAATTTAACGAAGAAATTCCATACATTCTGATGTTATATTACAAAAATGGGGGAAAATACGACTCAAGGCGCAAAAAAACTTCGTGACGTTTATGGACCTAATGCATTGTCTATAAAAATAGCACAAAGTTCAAGCGTTTTTAGACCGGGAATTTTGATGTCAAAGATGCAGCTCGCATTGGTCGCCCTCATACGGATAAAGTCGATGCCATTTTTGAAAAAGTGGAGCAAGATCGGCATATTAGTAGTTATGACGTAGCCTAAGAAATGAGGACATTTTTGATCCATTTGAAAAAGTCTGACTAAACAAAAAAGCTTGACATTTAGGTACCGCTCGAGGTCAAGATGAAAGAGACCTAATGAATTGTGTACTCATTTGCGATTTTCTGAAGAAAGTAATGACACCGAACCATTTTTGAAAAGATTGATCACTGGTAATGGAAAGTGGATCACCTACGATAAGTGCGTAAAATAAACTTAAACCCGGAATAACAAGCAATAAGGTAAGGCTGTGTGTATGGTGGAATTGGAAGGGCATCGTTCATTATGAGCTTTTTCCGCCGGGAAACCATCGATTCGCATTCCTACTACCAACAACTAATGAGGCTCAAGCAAGAAATCATGAAAAAACGGCCGAAATTGTTCGACAGAAGGAGCGAACTTTCATCATAATAATAACATGTTTGGTCACTCAGCAAGAATTGAGAGAGCTTGGTAGGGAAGTGTTACACCCACCATACAGTCCTGTTTTGGTCTCTTCAGAATTCTTTGGGTAGTGTTAGGTTCACATCAAGAGAGAACTGTCAAAACTACTAGTCGCATTTTTTTTATCAAAAATCTTAAGATTTCTACAGCAACGGGATTATGTCACTACCTACAAGATGGCAAGTTATCATCATTTATTATATGTATAGATATCTATATATATATATATATATATATATATATATATATATATATATAATTAAACTTTGAAAAAAAAAAGTCTTGAATTTATATATAAAATACGAAGAAACTTTTTCCGCATCCTTGTATTAAATATTATAGATGAGTAAGTGATTATTCACAAGATAACAGGATACTATGAAGGTACAGTATTCGAAATGTACTGAATCAGTTATAGATGTTTGCTCGTTGCAAAACGAGGATTCAAAAAGAAATATAAAATAATTATTTTATAGAATAAGGGTGACAAATTCTGTTACCACACCAATCGATCGATCGTCGATCAATGGCATTGATTGATGTTGGAATGGATTAGTCAATATCGATCGATAGTTTCCACCACACCGATCGATTAGTGTGGTAACACCCTAACACATTTATGATCGATTAAGAATAAAAATGTAGATGCGTTGGCCCCCCTGACGTCTAAAATAGAATCCCCCGTTATCAGTAAAAATGGTCTCCGGTTCTCTACACTCATCTTACTAAACACAGCAGCATTATTCTGCTGATTTACGCTGGTATTGGTAAGAGCGTGATCCCGGTGAGCCCCGGTCTAGCCGACCTATTAGCGCTGCAGCTATGCATTGCTGCAGCGTGCCTCTGCCTCTACCACGCATAAAGTAAAAAGTACCTGGATGACCGAGCTTAGCTTGTTTTTTTTAATTACATTTAGATACAAATTACGTACTGAAAATGAACTGGTTATTTTAATAAAAAATCATGAGTGCAATGAGTTTAAATAAAATTTTCATATTTTTAAAAAATACTAAAAAAAGGGCTCGAAATAATAGATTTTCTCACAAAAGAAGGGAACTTGAAAAAAAAAAGGAAAAAAAGTTGGAGCGAAGACAGGACGCGAACCAAGGCATGACGATTTTGCGACCGCTCGATATCCACTTGAGCTATTACGATCCTTAACACAGTTTCACAATTTACCTTCTTATATTGTGCAGTTTTTCATAGCCTGAAAACACGGACAAAAAGACATTTTCTAAAATGGCAAAATTCCGCTTAAGACTACAACTGCTTGGGGCAAACGGAGCAACAAGACCAAGGCGACCCCTGCCACGCTGTCCGTGAACTTCTGCAATATCAGGGGACTTCACTCTAACATAAACGTCGTCCACTACCATCTCGAGACGGCGAGGCCGGCTCTGCTCTTTCTGACCGAGACGCGGGTGTCCTCTCCGGATGATATCTCGTATCTCTCCTACCCGGGGTACAAACTGGAACACTCTTTTGTGCCTCGGGCTGGAGTTTGCGTTTACGTCAGAGAGGACATCTGTTCTCGACGCCTCGGCAGACTTGAAGGTTCGGACCTGTCCATCCTTTGGCTATGCATAGACAGCGACGACCATCCGCGCGTCTACGGGTGCCTCTATAGGTCCCATAGCGGTAATGCCGAAACAGACCGACACTTCGACCACGTCCAAATGGCTACAGATTCGTTGCTACAGCAGATCCCCTCCGCAGAGATCGTGATCCTAAGCGACTTTAACGCCCATCACGCCGAATGGCTTGGTTCACGTTTAACCGATCATGCGGGGAAATCTGTTCATGATTTTGCCTTTGAATATGGTCTGACACAACTGGTTACTTCGCCTACGCAGATTCCAAATGTGGACGATCATGCACCTTCCCTGCTGGACCTTCTGCTGACCTCTCACCCGGACGGATATCAGATTTCCGTCGACGCCCCTTTAGGCTCCTCGGACCATTGTCTTGTCCGGAGTGTGGTGCCCCTCACGCTGAAATCGCAGTTGCATTCTGCAGGCTGCCGTCGTGTTTGGCACTATAGGTCAGCCAATTGGGATGGGATGCGGTCTTTCTTTACATCCTACCCTTGGTGTGTGGTACCTCTGGGTATGGAACTTTTTATTCCTTCCTCTGTGGTGCCCATTGGAGGCAAATCTCAGCCATGGTTTGGTCGCCCCTGTAAAATAGCATCATGCTATAAGCAGGAGTGCTACCAAGCCTGGGCTGACGCATCAACTTCCCGGGATGTAAACACCAGCGCTCTAAAAAGGAAGTATAATTCCGTCTCTAGGTCCTTCAAAAGAGTAATTGCCAAGACAAAGTCAGAGCTCAGAGCACATAGGCAGAATTGGCGAGAAACTAGTTCGCCTTCTTTCTGGAGCCCGTGCAATCTGGTCTCTCGCCAAGGCTATCCAGGGGAATTTCTGTCAGCCATCTCTTCCATCTCTGCACAGGGAGGACGACTCACTGGCCCATACCGCAAAGGAGAAAGCCGATCTTCTAGGCTCTTTCTTTGCGTCCAACTCGACTCTCGATGATGGCGGAAGTACGCCGCCGACCATCCCGCGGTGTGAGTGCTCCATGCCGAAAGTGCAGTTCATACAGCGATCGGTTCGCAAAGCACTCCTCTCCCTGGACATCCACAAGTCGAGTGGGCCTGCCGGAATCCCCCCAATTGTGCGAGGACAGTGCTAGAGTTGGCGCGGGTTTTAACGCGTCTTTACCGGTACTCCTACTCTCTAGGCGTAGTCCCAAAATCATGGAAGACGGCTTACGTCCACCCGATCCCTAAAAAAGGCGACCGCTCAGACCCGTCCAACTACCGGCCTATCGCCATCACCTCCTTGTTCTCCAAAACAATGGAGTCCATTGTTAACTGCCAGCTCATGAGGTACCTTGAGGATCACCAGCTGATTAGTGATCGCCAATACGGTTTTCGTCGTGGTCGGTCAGCTGGTGATCTTCTGGTCTACCTAACTCACAGATGGGCAGAGGCAGTAGAGTCCAAGGGGGAGGCATTGGCCGTTTGTTTGGACATTGCGAAGGCCTTCGATCGGGTTTGGCACAAAGCGCTTCTTTCGAAGTTCCCTTCCTATGGACTTCCCGAGAAATTGTGCGATTGGATCACCAGCTTTCTTGCAGATCGGAGCATCAAGGTCGTTGTAGACGGTGCAAGCTCCGATTACAAGCCTATTAATGCTGGTGTTCCACAAGGCTGCGTGCTATCGCCAACACTGTTTCTTCTGCATATCAATGATATGTTGCAAACCCGTTCATTCATTGCTATGCAGATGATAGCACTGGTGATGCTCTTTACACCGGCCGTACCAATATTTATCGGGAAAACGTCTCCAAGTACCGGGACAAACTTGTGTCTGAAGTCGAGTCTTTGCTGAACAGAGTGTCGGATTGGGGGCGACTAAATCTAGTCCAGTTTAACCCCCAGAAGACACAAGTTTGCGCGTTAACCGCTAAAAAGAACCCCTTTGTCGTATCTCCTCAGTTTCAAGGCACTCCCCTTGTTGCCTCAGCCAGTATCGGAATCCTCGGCGTTGACATATCGAGTGACGTGCAGTTTCGTGGTCACTTGGAAGAGAAGGCCAAATTGGCCTCTAAAAAGCTTGGCGGGCTCAGCAGAGCGGGACAGTGTTTCATGCCGGCACACCGCCTGCGACTTTACAAGGCGCAGGTTCGGCCGCACATGGAATACTGTTCCCATCTCTGGGCTGGGGCTCCCCAGTACCAGCTCCTTCCACTTGACCGCATCCAGCGCAGAGCGGCTCGAATCGCCGACGACCGAGTGCTTTCCGATCGGCTCGATTCACTGGCACTGCGAAGAGATGTTGCATCTCTTTGCATTTTATTTCGCATATACCATGGAGAGTGCTCTGAGGAATTGTTCGGATTAATCCCAGCCGCCAAATTTCGTGAACGCACTACGCGGCAAACGTCTCGATACCATCTACACCATCTGGATGCTTGGCGGTCCACCACTTTACGTTTCAAAAGGAGTTTTCTTCCACGTACAACCTCTCTGTGGAATACATATAGTTTACCAGCGGCGATTTTTCGGGATCGATACGACCTGGGCCTCAAGAAAAGAGCTTACTCCTTTCTAA
Source organism: Parnassius apollo (assembly GCA_907164705.1). NCBI lineage: Eukaryota > Metazoa > Arthropoda > Insecta > Lepidoptera > Papilionidae > Parnassius > Parnassius apollo. The sequence continues at coordinate 4,954,197 of CAJQZP010001459.1, read as the reverse complement.
AGGGCCGGCAACATACCTGCAATTCCCCTTGTGTTGCGGTTGATCATGGGCGGCGGTAGTCACTTAACATCACGTGAGCCGCATGCTCGTTTGCCCCCTCTACTATAAAAAAATACAAGAATTGCTCGTTTAAAGATATAGGATAAAGTTACAGGATATACATGGTACAAGCCTGCTGACATAATAAGAGGGTCTTAGGCTCTTAGGGCAAGGAAATGTCTGCCGCGTTGCCCCAATGCGTGTTGGCAAACTAAGTATTTTTTAGTTTCTCAGAAATTCAATTCATATCGGTACAATATCCTGCTGGATTTCGATTATCGAGATACCTGCAACTTTATACAAAGAGGCTACAGACGCGTTGCCACCCATAATAACTAAAAATGTCAGACAGCCCGTAATTATACTAGCAGTTCTTGAGATTCAGACCGGAACACAGTAGTACTGGCACTATTGTTTGGCAGAAAAGGAATATTATCAGCTAGTAAAAGATAAATATACATAATTTAATGTTTCACTGTTATCAGAAATGATCTTCTGCAATGGTGGGCTTACAAATGCATGCAAGTGTAGCCTGGCCGCAGCTAATAATCATATAAGGAAAAAAATAGTGAAATAAGCTAGATAAGTTACGCAAGCGACTGTGTTATCGACCTAAGCGATTTCATGTTCATATATAGATAACCTATATAATGCCTATCGCAAGGGATCTCCATTAAAATAGTCATGTTACGTTCCAAATTCTTATAGTATTGTAATTTAGGTTTAAAATTTTTACTGTTCTGTTCTGTTTCAAAATAAGTAAAACAGAACCCTTATGGAATCATTTCCATGTCTATTACTCCGTTTATCTGTCTGTCAATTATAGTTATCACTAAAGCTACTTGATCTTATAATTTGAACACAGAAAAAAGCTGATGATGGAATGAAATGAAAATACAAAGTTCACTGTCCTTACAATGGTAAATTGCTATGGCTAAAAAATTTAAAAACTTCGTGAAAATAAAATGAAATGAATATTCTTTACTTTGCAATGTACGAAATTAAAATTTAGTTTTTCAATCGTAAATAGGTTTTTTAATCTATTACCGTCTAAAAATTAAAATATTTAATACCAACTTCTTTATTAAATTGATGACACATTTTAGTTGAAAATTTACTTTTAAAATGGTAACAAAATTAAATGCACATTAAATAATATTACGAGTAGGACGAGACGAGCGCTTAGCCCTTGAGCAAACACGGCTTCTAATGATTAATGAGTACCTTATAATATTTTATATAATTTGTACCTATATTTGTTAGACGGGAGATGAGGCTGCAATCGTCAACAGATTTGACAGCATACAGGCAACTGAACAGACAGATCTCCAAATGCATGCGGCGAGACTTACGCAACTTTAATACTGCTCGTATTAAAGAAGCGATCGAGCGAAACCAGGGCTCCAAAGTCTTTGCCAGAGATCTGCCTGCCAGAAAGAGCCAACTGTCAAAGCTGAAGACTGAGTGTGGCAACATCGTTTCCGGGACACCTGAGATTCTGAGTGAGATTGAGAGGTTCTATGGGCAGCTGTACACATCATCGTTGGAGCCACACTCAAGTGTGAGTAACGATCCAAGAGCAAGTCTTATCCGACACTATTCCGATGATATCCCGGACGTCAGTCTGAGCGAGATTAGAATGGCTCTCCAACACCTTAAAAACGGCAAGGCCCCGGGCGAGGATGGAATTACAGCGGAGCTTCTGAAAGCGGGTGGAACACCGGTACTTGAAGTCCTTCAGAAGCTCTTCAATTCCGTCCTCCATGGTGGCACTACTCCAGAGGCGTGGAGCAGAAGTGCGGTGGTCTTGTTCTTTAAGAAAGGCGACAACGCTCTCTTGAAGAACTACAGACCGATTTCCCTTCTGAGCCGCGTCTACGTGCTGTTTTCGAGAGTCATTACGAATCGTCTCGCAAGCAGACTCGACGACTTCCAGCCTCCCGAACAAGCCGGTTTCCGAAAAGGCTTCAGTACCATAGACCACATACATACCCTGCGGCAGATTGTACAGAAGACTGAAGAGTACAATTTGCCACTTTGCCTGGCGTATGTGGACTATGAGAAAGCCTTTGATTCCGTCGAAACTTGGGCGGTGCTGCAGTCCCTTCAGCGGTGCCAAGTTGACTGTCGGTATATCGAAGTGCTGAAGTGTTTGTACAGTAGGGCTACGATGGCTATCCGAGTACAGAACCAGAGCTCGAAACCTATCCAACTGCAGAGAACTGTGTAAGACAGGGTGACGTTATATCCCCCGAAACTCTTCACCGCTGCTTTGGAAGACGTTTTCAAGCTACTGGACTGGAAAGGATACGGTATTAACATCAATGGCGAGTACATCACTCACCTTCGATTTGCCGACGATATAGTCCTTATGGCAGAATCGCTGGTGGACCTTAGCAATATGCTCAATGACCTCAATGGTGTCTCCCAACGGATAGGTCTTAAGATGAACATGGACAAAACAAAGATTATGTTCAATGTCCATGTCACACCTATGCCGGTAGTTGTGGGGAGCACTATGCTCGAAGTTGTTGACGAGTACGTTTACCTGGGACAAATAGTCCGACTAGGTAAGTCCAACTTCGACCGAGAGGTCAATCGACGGATTCAACTCGGCTGGGCAGCGGTCGGGAAATTACGACACATCTTCTCGTCAGGTATACCTCAATCTCTGAAAACTAAAGTGTACAACCAGTGCGTGTTGCCAGTGATGACTTACGGATCAGAGACGTGGTCCTTCACTGCTGGCCGTATGAGGACGCTCAAGGTCGCTCAGCGAGCTATGGAGAGGGCTATGCTCGGAGTTTCTCTGCGTGATAGACTCAGAAATGAGGATATCCGCAGTAGAACCAGAGTGACCGACATAGCCCAACGGATTAGTAAGCTGAAGTGGCAATGGGCCGGCCATATAGCTCGAAGAACCGATAACCGATGGGGAAGAAAGGTTCTCGAGTGGCAGCCTCGTACCGGTAGGCGTAGTGTAGGGCGACCCCCACTAGATGGAGTGACGACCTGGTAAGATATGCAGGAAGTCGATGGATGCAGGTGGCTCAGGACCGTGCTTTGTGGCATTACTTGGGGGAGGCCTATGTTCAGCAGTGGACTTGTGAAGGGCTGTAATGGTAATGGTAATGGTACCTATATTATGAAAAATGTATCTTAATATTAATTGTTGACTATAAATTCTACAGTCCGGTTCTTCGTTTTAATAATTATTTGCTATGTGATCCATAGATTGCGAGTTCTGTATGACCGGCCCATAGCCGCTCCATATTACTATATTAATTTAGAAAAAGTAAACTCGTTTAGTAATTAATAATGCATCAATTGCTTACAACTATAAAATAATATGAATATTATTTTAGCCAATACGAAATATAGCATCTTCAATTACTTAAAGTTGACCGACATAGCCCAACGGATTAGTAAGCTGAAGTGGCAATGGGCCGGCCATATAGCTCGAAGAACCGATAACCGATGGGGAAGAAAGGTTCTCGAGTGGCAGCCTCGTACCGGTAGGCGTAGTGTAGGGCGACCCCCCACTAGATGGAGTGACGACCTGGTAAGACATGCAGGAAGTCGATGGATGCAGGTGGCTCAGGACCGTGCTTTGTGGCATTACTTGGGGAAGGCCTATGTTCAGCAGTGGATTTGTGAAAGTACTGTAATGATGATGATGATGATGAATTACTTAAAGTAATATCTGGGGTAAAATGTTCAAGCGAATGTCAAGCGCTTGACATCTACCGAGGTTGATAGTAAAGTGATTTGATTAAATCCGCTGAATAGTTAGTTACATTCACGAAGCGCATCGCTTTACCATTTCCCATTTCAATTTAGAGATGGCAAAGCTGGTAATTAAACGTCAAGCAGGGCATAAACCTACACGATGTGTTTAGACTTAATCTAGCTAAGTAGAGTTTAAGACCTTAGCTGTTAATTCACTGTCAATGTCTTATAAGAAACTAGCTATTCGCCCTAGTTTCGTACGGCTGATTTCTTAACAACAGTGTTATCTACCGGGTCCAATAGTGAATATAAACCATCCAGGGACCCATTCAAAAACACACACAAAATTTCATCAAAATCGACCTCGTCGTTTAGAAGTTCATTGACTTGTATATTGCAAACTGAAACTTAAGTAATTTATTTAACGAACATTTTTACAAGGAATTGGCAAATTTTCTTATTCTATTTATTGGTTTCGTCTGTAAAAGTTGGCAACAATAAGTTGATCTGTGTGATAATTTTTGTATGTGCGTAATCAAACAGCAATATACAGCAAACGGTCTATTTTTCACATGTCGAATGCTTGAAAGTCTGAAATATACGCTAAATAGATTTCAAATAAAAAGTTTACTTAAGTTTTTGTTTTAAATCTAATATTAAGATAAGTATTGTCCCAGGCCCCTCGGTCTCGTAACATACAGTATAGGTGTCATTACAGCTGTCTATGGGAAATGAGCAATGGTCAATGAGTCGTGGCGCTAGAATGGGTGCTAATGCTAAATGACAGCACTAATCTCACAACATTGAATAAAATGCGCACTTTAATTTTTCGTAATTGGATAATTATTCAATTATTACATTTTGTAATCGTAGATATATTGAACATAGATTATAGATATGCGGATAATTTTTTTGATTAATTGTTTTTGTTTATTTTTTAATTGACTTATTATTGTGAAAAACTAACATAGTTCTTGAACCAAAATTATTAATCTTTGTACTCATGAACCAAATAATATTTTAACTAAAATTTTACAAACCACGGTTTCAGATATTACTGTACAGATCGTCTTTACAAAACTTTTTTAACTTTCATTACTAATTTTCTATTCAAAATAGGATTCAAATTATGTGTTCAACAATAACATAACAACGTCGTTAAGAAGCACATTTTTAATTCTTTAGTACTATGGAAATTATAATCATCTATAAAAAAACACTACTTATTTGTAGTAAACGCAAAAGGAACAATGTAATTTATTTTAAGGATAAAAACGCAGAATAATTTCGACTTATCACAAACGATAACTGAGTCACTGTGAAAACTGAAATGGTACTTCAAAGAAATGAGAGGATTCAGCCGAACAATGAAGGAAAAACCTCGACTGAAACGCGTCCAAGTCGATTCACTGGCGTGCCTCGCGTGCCGCATCCAATATTTTCATCCACTAAATTGTGTGACGAACGCCATTACGAATTTAATTTTAAAACAAAAATAAACAATTCCACGTATTAGAATACTAGCGTGTAAAGCAGGATAACGCTAGTATTATACGTTCCAATGTTTGTCTTTTATGGCGACGCAAGCAGGAATCAGTTTGACGAGACTCCACCGTATACAGATATGAGTTAACTAACACAATGACCGCATATACATATCACAGTGACCGCATATTGGAATAATATAAAAGCAAATACGTTTGTTCGCCAATATCCCTCGGGAAATTTCGCTAACAATATATTTTCATACGATATTAGACCCTAACGTATTAGAAAAACATGTGCGGTAGCCAATATCTCAGTTTATAAAAAGTAATGTGTACATAAAAGTATAATGTAAACACTAAAGTTATGTTAATTGACGACAGATGTTGTTTCAAATAAAAACCTCTATTATACTATAAACCGCTCAGCTACAATTGTATTCAATTATAATTCGTCGCTGTAAAAACATCCACTACCCCTTTTCATTCCATGGGTGTCCTGAAAAGCGACAGAGGGTAACTAAAACTATACTATGCCGAATATACCTCCAGCGAAGTAATATATAAGTATATATATATATATATATATATATATATATATATATATATATATATATATATATATATATATTTGCTGCGTTAAGCTCTTTACGTAGATTACGTAATTTCCTTCCCACAGCAACTAAAGTTACGCTCGCCCAGTCTCTTCTTCTGCCTATCCTTGACTATGCTGATATTTGCTATCTTGACATTACCGAGGAGCAGCTTAATAAGCTTGAGCGCATTCAAAATTTATGCATTAGATTTATATTTGGGCTTCGCAAATATGATCATATCTCCGAATTTCGCAAACAGCTCAAATGGCTCCCGATCCGCCTTCGCAGGAATACTCACATTCTCTCCGCGTTGTATAGTGTGCTGTTTAATCCTTCTACTCCTCTTTATTTAAAAAACCGTTTCCAGTATCTTTCTCTTACCCATAATCGGTTCCTTCGATCCTCCTTCAATCTTTCTCTCTCTACACCTTTGCACTCTTCTTCCTTTTTCAAGAAATCCTTCACCGTAACCGCTGTGCGATTGTGGAACTCCTTACCTCTACATATTCGTCGTGCTAAATCTCTTCACTCTTTCAAAATTCTTGTTAAATCGTATTATTTAGAACGCTATTAGATAAATTACTTTACCTTTCTCTTACTCTTTTCATTTAATCTATTATATGATATTTTATATATAACTTTCACTTACTTTTATTTGTATGTATTATTGTGTTTTATTATTATTATTTTGTATGCCCCCCCTCTTTTTTGTAACTTTTGTTTGCATCTTTCCTCTACGCAAAGGTTGTCTGGAAGAAATCACTTTCAGTGATAAGACCGCCTATTGTACATACTTTAATTAGTTTTAACTGTATTGATGTTTCTGTATTGTGGTGTACAAAAAAAGAA